>VDFB02281492.1:141347894-141618866 GCA_007258455.2 Sequoia sempervirens | reverse complement strand
AAAAAATTACAAAAAATATGCGTCACATTTGGACATGAGTCCTCTACTTATATCTAAAATCTTATAAAAAAATATTATCATTTTATTATGGTTAGGTGGTCAGACAGACACCTACTTCTTATTTTTTCTGAAATTTAAGTATACTGCATTGAAATTTCAAATTTTCACCAAATAGATTTTGTTTTTAAAAAATAAACCTAGTAGTTTAGAAACTACATTCAATTTCCCACAGAATCTATTCTTACATTTTTTTGAAATAATATAGATAACTTATTCAAATTTTTACGTCAAGTTGCCTAACTCTAATTGTTCTGAATTTTCATTGCCACTGAAGGGCCTGTTTGGCTCATCATGATCCTGCACATACCCATTAGTTAAGTTTCATTCTAGGGTTTTAAATTTTGCATTAGTGAAAGTGCATATAGGCTGCATTTTTGCATCTCAAATCATTAAATATTTCTAAAATTTTGCATTTGCATCTTAGGTCTGCATCATACAACACAAAAAACATCAAAATAAATTAAAAAAATCTAAAAATTCTGAAAAAAAAATCCCTATTGGGACTTATTCGCCACCTTGGGTGACTTAGTCTCTTTTCACCCCTGAAACTACCTTTCATAGTACTGAAAACCCTTTTTTTAAGCTTATGTTTTCTACCATTACCTATCTGTATCACTTGGTTGAGTTTTTGTTAAATGCATTACATTAGATCTAGCTTACATTATCTCATTTCATGCGTTGCTCAATTTCAAATATGCATTTACAACATTTCATCTTTCAGGTTGAACATTGCATAATGTAATAAAAAAATTACCTTGTTTCACATCTAAAAATTGAATTTACACATTTCACTTTAAGTCATTTCATTGCACTTTATTTACTTTCTCATGTTAGCATGTGTTCTCTTCAAGCATTCCATGTTTCTAGAATATCAAGTGGCTTGTATGATTCTATTTTTCATGGACATAATCTAGGACATCAAAGTAAAACATTTGATAAGCATGTTGCATACCCTCCTAGTACCTATCGGATTTGTAAGAATGTCATAACACAAGAGGATGAAAGTGTAGATAATCATAACAATCATAATTGTTCTTCTCCCAATACCTCTCCTATTAGTGATGAAGGTATCTTGGTGAAAGGAGCTACAAGCATTGAGAATATTGATTGTCCCTCTCCTCTTCCCCCTTTGGAAGATATTAGACAACAAGAAGATGAGATCATAGAAACATTTCTAAACATCACCTTACCTAGTCTCCCTAACCATAACAATCAAAATTTTCCTTCTTCTAATATCCCCCCTCAATGCAAAGAGGATAGGTTGGTATTAGAAGATATACCTATTAAGAGTCATGAGAAACTTGATCCCCCATTAATGCTCCTACCATTTGGGACAATCTATTTAAAACTCATAGTGGTCCTTCTCTTGATGCCTCCCCTACTTGTGATGAAGTTAGCTTACAAAATATAGCCATGGAATATGGTGAGCATCTTAGAAGCTCTCCTCCTAGGGTAGATAATATGGAACAAGCAAATGAGACCTTCAAAAAATAGGACAATCAAATAGATCCTTCTCCTAACATCCCCACTCTTGCTAAACAAGACGATCCAACCATTGATAACTCCCTTACTTGCAATGAAGTTATTTTAGAAGAACCAAGCCTTGCACATCAAGAACGGTTGCCTTGTAGTTCTCCTAACAACTCTCCTCTTAGGGAGGATACCATGGTATAAGAAAAAGATAACAATGACAAAAATGATATAGTGTCCTTAGAAGAAGATGATGAGACAATATTAGACTCTCCTTCACTAAGGTATGTTAATATTATTCAACCTCAAATCATCCTTTACCCCCCTTCACACAAACCGTAGACTCAAAAAAAACCTAAACTTATCCTTTACCCACCTTCAAACAAACTTGAACTTATCCTTCACCCACCTATGAACAATGTTTCGCAGCAACTAAGTCATAATATCATTGCTCATACGTATAACACTAGAAACAATCCGCAACTGCCACAACCAACCCCGACACCTTTACCTTTTCCTAATCCTATCCTAACTAATCGTATCTTACCAGGTCCTTCTCATGGAAAGGATTATGATCTTGTCGAGCAACTTAAGAATACTACTGCTAAGATATCATTATGGGACCTTATTCAAGCATCCCCTCACTATCACAACAAGATTCAAGCAGCCTTGCAACAAGTTCTCATCCCTTCTAATGTGCAATCAAATGAAATAGCAGCAATGATTCAAGGAATAAATGTTGACATTGTTTTCCACCAAAGTGAACTCCCCTCTTTGGAAGTGCAAAAACAAAATGATGTTTTCATGATCATAGCTCAATAAAAATGAAAAGGGATAAATAGAACTCTTGTTGATATCGGCTCTGCCCTTAATGTGTGTAGTGTGAGCCTTTTGGATAAGATTAGCATTGATAAATCAAACATTCAACCTGATTCTTTATCTCTTAAGGGATTTGACAATGTTGAAAATAAACTTCTTGGGGTGATCATACCTCTTACAGTTGGAAAGGCCACATTGGATATACCAATCCATGTTATGCCTCATGAACTTTCATGTAATATTAGGCAGACCATGGATTCACACAATGAATGGGGTGCCTTCTACTCTTCATTGTAAAATGAAATACATCTAGAACAACACAGTCCACACACTTGAAACTGATCATGAACCTTATAGTGTCTTACAATTTGAGAAAAACAAAGAGGATCCCTTTAAAACATTCACACCAACCACACAAGTAAAACCTGCACAACAAAAAGATAAAGAATAACATATTGAACATGTCACGAGGCTATTAGACAATGATTGGGGTTCCTTAGATTTTGAACATACATTCATGGGTGAATACAAGATCATACACAAAGACTCTGAAAAGGGACATGAAAAAGTAGTCATGTCAACACAAAACTCGAAAGACCCTTTGAAAGCATCCACCTCAACCACTTTAGAAGATAAAGCAAATTACACAACAAACTTTGATGAACTTAACCACGAACAACCACCCGATCCAAAAGCAATAAAAAAGCTTTATGGAAAAGGTTATGAGTTTATGAAACAACTTGGATATAGTGGAAAAGGATGTGGTGCTAGAGAACAAGGTATATGTGTCCCCATCAAGCCTAACATGCAAGAAATAACTCATGGTCTTGGTTATTGTCCTTTCATAGAAATCACCAAGCCTTCACACAACATTCTTCTAAGCCAACTTTAACTGTAAAGCATCCTAAACTGATAGACACTAGTGGTCTTGAAATTTATCCTTTGCAAGAAATGAAACAAACAAAGAAATATTCACTTAATGTAAATGTTATCTCACAAAACACTAAAGATTTGAGTTCGTTAGATTTTACACCCTCCTATAAAGGAGAGAACAAAATCTCGTAATCTAAAGAGTCTTGCGTAAGTATGACATCTTGTACTAATCAAGAAGTATCTTTGTCACAAACTATAGGACCAACTTCTACCATTGATCAAGATGGTATCTTGTCGAGACTCCTCCAAGATCACTTGATATCTCTTCCTCTACGAACTTGAAAGAAATTTTATTACACAAATTCATTTTGTGCATATCATAGAGTTCATGGTCATTCTACTAATGAATGTAAGGATTTGAGTAGTAAAATCCAACATCTTAAGGAGTTTGGTGCTCTTCCTTATGTGGGGGCACCTCATTCCTCTAATCAATATTGATTTTCACTCTATCATGCATTTTATAAATCATTTCGGCTCACCCTTGTCCTGCACTAAGTGGGAGCAAGGGGTTAGTCAACCTTCTCCTCATATGTCACCTGTAATTGCCTCTTTTGGCTAGCCGTTAACCTTTCATGAACGTATATGAGAAAGCTTGGGATGTGGAAGACATGCCTTAAGTTGGCTTGCATGTGACATACTACCTTATTCGTGACATATCTTATAGGAAACATATGACTTGGCATAGGGCTTTCTGAATAAGCTCTCATATCTTCTTCTTTAAATCAATTTCTCATAGTAATGGTGTTAGCAACTGCTTTAAAGTGGGGGCATACATCGAGACTCATATTTTATTGTGTAATTTTCTTTTTCTTGCATTTGTCCTCTCTTGGAAACATTAGATACAATGTTGCCCAGGATGAGACCTTGCACTTTTCCTCTCTTGGAAACAAGATGAGACCATTTGCACTTTTCCTCTCTTGGAAACATTAGGATGATGTTCCCTAAGATGAGACCTTGCAAGGACTAAGCAAAATCCCTTTGAATATTCCTTACACCATTTACAATGTTTGAGTTTCAAGCATACAAAGCCTTGCTTATCTCATAGAGCTCAATGATCATTTTTGTGTGGCGCCTTATCAAAGTTATCAGGAGGAATAACTTTGGTATGGTTTAAGGGGGAAGCCCAATCCAAGGCATGACTTTCCCCATATCCACCAATGTGTGTGTGAGTGCACACCAGCCATGAGTGTATGTTTCTCCCCTTTTAGGACTTCTCACCCGGTGGACAACCAAGAGTTTCATCGCCTCAGAGTGAGTATGCATTTTTTGGACAAAGAGCCTAGATTTGATCCACATTGTGTTGGACAAATGGTCAAAGCTTCATCCGCCTTTTTATTTCTTCTCTTCCTTCTAAGTTATTGTCATTGCATGATCGTGTATCTTATTTTGTTGCAAATCATTCACCTTGTATGTGTCCTTTTTCACTTATGTCAATTTGACTTAGGATCTTGGATCCTGGGGGCTTGATTTCCTTCTTCGTCTTTGTTATCCTAGACCATCCGCATTGGTACAATTGGAATCCTCTTGAATTTCTACTTTAGTGTGAGTTTGAAGCAAGTTCATCCTCTTACTAAAGTGGGGGCTAAATGTGGACACTGAAAAAGTATTCCTTTTTCCTTGCTTGATTTGGGAATAATTAATGATAAATTGGACTTAATGAGGCCTTGATTTAGTGTTGTGAGGTTTTTTACACATCCACATTAGATCTTGGGCCCTTGCAAATTGAATAAAATGCATTTAATGATGTCTTGCAAACGTGTTGTAAATTACTTTCACACTTTTCTAGACTTTTATTAAGCATCTAAGTCTAATGGACATATCTTTCCCCTAATTCAATGATATAAAATGTATTTAATTGCATTCTCACATTAATCTAGAAGGCTTGTAAATTAAACCTAATTCTAATCTAGTGTTGTAATGTGTTTTACTCATTCACATTGGATGTTCTACCTCTCTAGGCTATGTGGAACTCATTTTAATGTTGTAAAGTGTATTTAATCATACTTTCACATTGAAATTTGTGTCCCTAGCCCTAATTACCCTTTACATCATCATTAATAGGCCCCTATGACCCCATATTGTGCATCTTGAGGCTTATTTTGATCAAAGACTTGATAAAATCAACATAAAAACTAAAATTCTTCACTCCTCGACAATCCAGCTGGAAAAAGAGCCCCTATGGGACTAAGTCACCCATTTGGGTGAATGAGTCCCATCCAGGTGGGACTAAGTAACTTGGCTTGGCAACTTAGTCCCATTTGGGCTAATTTCAAGGTTTGAGCAGGAAAATTTGGGTTTTTAGTTTAATTTTCCTCCATGTCGGCCTTGGGGATCAAATTAACAGGAATTTTAGGTGAATTTCCTATATAAAAAAGCTTCTAAACCCTAATTCATAACTCAATCATCATTCATTCATCATTCATTCTCTATCTCAAGTCAAGCAAGCTAGATTTTTTAGCACTCTAAGTCACCAAGATAGCTTTCTAAAGCATTCAAGGGTAGATTCTCCATCCATTGTTGTAGAAATTCAAGATCTATTTTCATGGAAAGTTTCTAATCCCTTCATTTCATGTTCATGTTTCATCTTATTTCTTCATTTGGTTTAATTACCTAAAAGGGGTTTGACCAAGGCAAACCCCCATTCCCTACATTCAACATTTTCTCTCCTTTGTGTGTTCGCATATTTAGGTATCTTGAAGGCTTGGAAATCATCGAGGAATAGGTTGAAAACTTGTTGAAGACATCTCCTTGTTGAATAGGTCAAAATATCCACAAAAAGTCACTTACACCTGCCCAAATGTGGCAGTTTCGAATTTGGATACCTGGAGGAGCAGAAAGTGCAGATTGAGAGCTTCCTCTTCCACTTTCAGATTTTCAAAAAAGAAAAAGTGGACTAAGTTGCCATCAATGGTGACTTAGTCCACTGTACATGTTTCTCATATATTTATGTAGATCTAGATACCCATTTGGCTGAAACGGGCTTCAGAGCAATTTTCCAAATCTGGGACTAAGTCGCCCAGAATGGCGTAAGTGTCCTAATAGGTCAAAATTTTGGAATCAGCAGCATTTCCAATCCTTGTTCCAATCTTTAACACATTTTTTAGTTGCATACTTTGAGTTTTACAGTTTTTTGTTTTGTTTCATGATTGTTTCTAGGTCATTTAGTATATGTTTGCATACAACATTATGTTTTAAAACACTTTGCATTTTACAAGTTTTGCATTAGTCATGAATCCTCATTTTCTATTATCTATTCCCTATAACTCTCCCTTTGTTAGACTTCAATCTCTTTTGCATTGAAATCTCAAGGGTTCGTTCTTGAATGAAGTGTTGATCTTTGTCTCTCTCCTTTTAGGTGAAAAACCCTAGAGGTGTAAGAGGTGACAAAAATATTTGCTATAGGTTAAAATTATACATCCATGCCCTTTCCCTCATATTTTGGGCCTAATTTGATTAGAGTGTTGTAAATCTAATAACTAGTTAAAATAAGTGGTGTAATCTTGCATGAATTTGGCTCATGAAGTCAACATATCCCAATTCTCTGAGATTAACTTTATAAACCAATGACATAAATGCATTCATACGGTACTAATAACCACCTGTATTTTTATTTGTACCCCTTAAATTTATGGTTTCTACAACCCCTCTACATCCACTAGTACAATTTAAATACCTAAGCCCTATTTAACTAGGTATCCTATGTACCTATTTTTTGTTATATTTTATATCCCATTCATATTTCTACCCTATCAACCAAGGGCATTGCTCACACCTACATTTGACTCAAAACTAGTTTTGACTACTATTCCATACATTAAAGCCTTGTCATAGAAAACCTAGATGAGCTAAGACAAATATTTCATCATATATGAAGATTTGATATAAAATTAATCATACATGTCTCAAGCTCCAAATAGTTGTCACACAAAATCTAACAAAAAATCATCCTAGTAATAAATATCTTAATTATAGTATATAATAATCTAATTATAATGGAAGGGTTTTAGAGATTGTGATTCTTCGACATAGGGTCATGGTATTATGAAAAGGTGTCCAATAAATGGTTGTGGGAAACTTAGATAAGATTATATTGAACTTGCATGACCATGGTGTGAACATTGTTTCTTTTTTTATTTACAATAGAGTTGGGATTAAATAGGTGCCATTGGGATTATGAGGCTCTAACACATTATAAGACTATGTGGTGTACACGAAAGATTGCTTCATGACCTTGGTAAGACGAACATATTGAATGATATTTCCTCTTATTGACATTTACAAACATTTCCTCTAGTTAACATGTACAAAGTGATATATAGAGGATTTAGAACACCACTTACAAACAACTCACCTCCTTCTACACGTGCTTACAAACCCTTAATACCTACTCATATCACATCAATTACATTATCTCCTTTCCCCCTAATACTAAATTGATATATCAAGGGTAAAATTTTGGTTATTTAGAAAATACCAATATGCACATGTGCAATAAGGCATTGCATTAGAAGTGAATCCTAGATATTTGATTATGATCCCTTAATCCCCCATTTTCTACCTTGGATCAAATCTTCAAGTGCAGACTTGATAAAAGTTAAATTTGTAGTGGTAGATCTAAACCTTGAGCATTCAAACTCAAATTTCATAGAATGAGCCCACATTTCCCTCCCTTACTAGTTATTGTGAGTCAATCTAGTGCACATTTATGATTGAGTTTTATGTTGTTGTATTTAAGGAAACTCACTCATTCATATGAAAATCACTTATAGATGTATCAAGAACATCTAGAGTTCAATTATGTGAAAGAAATAAAAAGTAATCAAACAATATTATTAGAGCATTACACCAAAACACATCATCCTAGGGCCACTACACACTTGCTTGTCATCATTGGTCTTTCACTCAAAGTCACAAGCAAGTCCATTGGAGACTTAGTTGAGGAGAATATGGGAGGATTCACAAAAGGTGTTCAAAAACACTTCCAATTCTTTCACATATTTAGACATCATAAATTAGGGTAAGTGAATTCCAACAATACACATTTTGATAGGTTAAATCGATATGTCTCAAATTAGATGGACACATACATTCAAGTTTACCCCACTTACACAAATAATCCCAACTAATAATAAGCTCACAAAAATGAAGAGAGAAAATCCTACAATCATGTTGAATTAAAATCGTCAAGATTTAAAAACTAATCTAGGATTCACATATTTTTATCTCCCTTTATTAAATAAATGGTATTTTTCAAAGAATAATCTGATTACAAGGTATCATGTCATTCAAGTGCAATTGCAAGTGCAAGTGCAAGAGCATCTGCATCAAATGTTTGACCCATTGGACTATTTGGGTCAAGCCCCGCATTATTCACATATATGTAGTATACGAAGGCCGGGCTTAACCGGCACACTCTAAGCGCTGACTGCTTAGGTGGTCGAGCCCATTTACCTGATGTTGTCGTACCTTATCACATCAACCTTTCCACTTTTTAGAAATTTCATTTCCGTGAATTTTGTTCCTCCGTTTTCACATTTAAAATTATCTTTCTTACTCCCACATTCCATGCGAGAATGAATGTGGTGGAATCTTTTCCTATAAATACTCTGCCATAGTAACTAAAACTGTGCGCTTAGGTGTGAGAGACGAATTAGCAGTTTAAATAAAGATAACCTTTTTTAAAGTATATAATAAGGATATTTAAATAATATAAAATTTTAAATAATTAATTAAAAATGGTTTAATAATAAATATAATGAAGGATGATGAAAAAATTACATTTAAAAAAAATAATATGTAAGATTTTAAAATTTTATATAATAAATTATTTTTTGAATTATTTTTTATTTTTTTATTTTTTTAAATATATTTTTGTTATGAGTGTCTTTATTTCTTCATGATAACATATATGTTTTAATGATAATATATTTATATCATTATTATCGTATTTTTAAAACAATATATAAATATACTAATTAAATGTATATTTTTCTATTTAGTATTTGATACTTTATTTTATTTTATTTTACTTTATAACTATTGGAGATTTATTTTATTTTATTTAGTCAAGATTTTTTTCTATTTATAATTATTTTTTAATTTGAAATTATTCTTATAAAAAACTCTCAAGAAAATAATATAACAACAATCAATATTATAATTTCTAACTATTACAACAAAACTAATTCCAATAACCCTATTAAAATATAATAATAACATAAAAATATAAAAAACTTTCAAAATATTATAATTCATAAAATTCAATGGAATTTTTTTTTCTATAGTCCATGTTAATGAACTTTAGGCAAATTTATAATATTCAAATTTAATATCATTTTTTTTTCTCTTTTCTTCATTCATAAAAAACATATTTGAATTTTATTAAATTAAAAATATTAAACAATAATGATTCCCCCTATTAGATTATAAAAATTTAAACACAACCTAATATTTAAAAAATTAAAACTACATAAGAATTATTTAATTTTTTATTTACTTAAGAGTTATTTTATATGTCATGATCATATATAAAAATTGAAATACAATTAAATCTTTTAAATAACTAAATCTATCTAAGAAATATTAAAGTTTTTTTGTTTATTTAAGAATTATTTTATAATTTTTTCATTTATTTAGAATTATTTAAGTTTTTTTAAAAAAATAAAATCTTCTAAGTAATTTTTTTTTTTTTATAAAATAACTCTTAAGTAAATAAACATAAATTAATGTCAATTTTCTAAACATACAATTGATAATATACCTTATGATTTCCCATGGATAAATTAATTTATCTAATTATCCAAGAAAATGGTATGATAAATTTATTAACAATGATAATATTAAATCAAATGAAGATTCCAACAAGTTTATGTGTTCCTTAACATCTTCCATTTTTAGTTGTTTGATTAATATAGTAAGAAAAGCTTCTACATTTCTCCTTCCATTTTTAGTTGTTTGGTTAATATAGTAAGAAAAGCTTCTACATTTCTCTTCACATGTCTCCAATTAACACTTGAATTTCATAATCTTATGGAATGATAAGTTTGAATTATTTCTCATTTATTATGATTTGTCGTTTGATGCAAACAAGTCAAACATGATAATGCAGAAGTCAAAGATATCTAATAACATACATATAGTCAAAGCTCTTAGCTCCCTCTATTGAACTAGAGATATTGGCATCATCACAAACCACCTTATGGCTCAAAATTTTAATACAAATCAAATAGAGTTCTCCCTCAAAGTGCACACTCATTAGCATAATTATTTATGACATCAATCTATATGTTTCTAACTTAGTATTTTGAAGACTTATGGATGCTTCTTGGAAAGGAACATATTTTTCAACCATTTTTCAAAAAGTGATTTTTTTACTTTCAACCTTGAGAATTAATAAGGATTTTTTTTCTAGGAAAAGATCCATACCTTTAATTTTCTTGGTGGATTCTTCCAAAATCCACTCCCTTTCACATTCTTGCAAGTTTGAATTTTATTCTCCCTCATGCTCAACTCTCATAATTTCTCATTTACATAAGGATTTATATAATCCTTTTGAAAGTGATGACTTTAATTTCTTGAAACTCATTGTTCTTTTTCTATATTCCTCCATGATTTGTTTATTATCCCTTTCTTGCAGATCTAGAATTTTTTTTCTTTCTTTTGTTCATGCTCCATAATTTTTACTAAGACCTTTTCTTGTAGGTTTGAATCTAGTAAATGCATCTATTTTTTTTCATTCCATGATCTATTTTTGTAGCTCTTTAGCAAATTTCTCTAACTCTTCTTTTGGAATTATTTAAGTTTTTCTTTGATATTTGTGGCTTAACTCTCAAGGTTTATTACAAAATAAGAAGAGTTTATTTCTTCTCAAATTATTTCTAACATCTGCATTCATCTTCTTTGTAATAATTGGAGGTGTGGTCCTCCATTGGATGCATGGTGTCCCTTCTTATGTGACTCTTCCTTTGAATTGTTCAACTATGGTGTTTTAGAAATTATTTATATGTCAGTACTAGTTGTGGCTCTTCCTTTGTTGTATTTTTCTATTTTTATTTTTATCCATTTCAGGTAGTTTGGGAAAGAAAATTCTATATATTTTTGAAATGAAAAAGTTGCCTTCAGATTTGTGATAGATTCTAGTAACTTACAAACCTTAAAGTAATTTCTTCTACTGATGATCTCAATGTAATTCCTTGAAGTGTAGAAAGATAATCTCTTTGAAGATCCCTCTAAGTAGAGTTTCATATATATTGAAGCTAGTAATAAGATATGGTAACTCCATGATTTATAGGACGACAAGATCACAACTTTGATACCATTGCAATAACCCTAATGATTATTTTATGTAAAAAATTAGATTTAAATATTTTAATTATAACTTGTAAAAACTCATTTTTCTTTACAACCTATACATCAACATTCATAACCCAAATGAATAACTGTGTTAGTGAAGAAAGATAACATTTATAAATTTTCTTACTATTTCAATAATTATAAGATTACATCAAAATACTTTGTCATAATAGTATGGATAATAGTTACAATAATAACAAAAAAAATTGTTACTACATTGTTGGAATCCACAATAGCTACAAATCATACAAACTTGATGTAGCTATGATTTACTAAGAGGAAAACTAATTAGTGACCTTAGAATGATGTCATTTTGTAGGTCCAAAGGGGTTTCATCCTCTAATCCTCAAAGAAAAAGGGTTTTCATCTTATGATCTCAAGTAAATCTGAGGGTTTCTATCCTCAAATTTGGTTGCTTGAGCACATGTGTTTAGAATAATTTTGCAAGTATTTTTTATGTGTAGTTCATATGAATGATAATTTTTTATTAGATGTGTTCACTCTTGATATCCTTCCAATTAATGATTGACATGCAATTTTTCCAAAATAATAGCTAAGATTACATAAGGAACAAGGTAGTAGAGGATGCAACCACAAAATTAATGAAAGCATGGTTATATTTCACCTCTAGCATTGTGAGTTCATGTGAAATTGACCTTATTTAAAACCTATTTTTGCATAGGGAAACCCCTAATGCAATAGTTTCAACATTAAAATTGTCCATTAATGGCACTCTAAGTTGTGCAACAAGGAATATGAGAGTAAATAGTGTGAAAAAGGTGGAAATATTAAAGTTTTTAGGTTGGAAAAAACTCAAATCTCATGCCACATATTGAGGGTCAAAGTTTGGGAGTATAGCACCTTAGATACCCAAATAGGAAGATACCCAGAATTTTGATCTAAATGAGGTGACATAGTTTAATATGTTGGGGATTATAATTTGGGGGTACCATATATAAGGTACTTGAGTTAGTAAAGGTTGAAGATCCAATATTGAAAGGTAATTTGATGTAAGTGTTGGGGGGTTTGGGTCTAAGCTAAAGGAATATTAGTAAGGAAAACACAAAAGTTTGATAAAACTAAGTAAAATTGGGGGGATTGAAGGAAAGGGTTGTTGGGAAGGAGAATTAAAAAAATAGTGGGGACAAAGGAAAAAAATAGACTTAGAAGGAAATTCATGCCACTGAGAAAGTTTGATATCTCAATAGGAATAAAGGAAACAATGAAGTTAGGTAGAAAGGCATGCTAGGATAAGGATATCTTATATTTTGATAGGAATTTAAGGAAGTGTTGGTAAAAACCGCATGCTAGTATGGGAAAGTTGAATGTTTTGATAGGAATATAAAAGAAAGGGCGAAGTTTGGGTAAATGAGATGATAGGATGGAAATTTATGAAACTTTAAAAACTTGCACACACTTAAGAAATTGAACATAGCTACACACTTAGAAAATTTTGAAGCTAATGGACACATGGAAGATGAAGATGGAGAAAATAAATTTTAGATAAATAAAAATGAAGTATCAAATACTAAATGAAAATAATGTATATTATTGTATCAACAAGTTTAATTAGTATATTTATATTATTTTAAAAATAAGATAATAATATTATATAAATATATTATCATAAAAGACATATATATTATGATGAGGAAATCATTATATACATTAAAAACACTCATAATAAAAATATATTTTAAAAAATTAAAAATATAAAATAATATAAAATTATTCAAAAATAATTTATTATATAAAATTTGTTTCAAAATCTTTCATTATATATTTATTATTAAATATTTTTTATTGTAATTTTGTTTCATCTATCTTTCATAATATTTTTTATTGTAATTTTGTTTCATCTATCTTTCATTATAAAATATTTTTTATTGTAATTTCGTTTCATCTATCTTTCATTATAGTTATTATTAAACCATTTTTTAATTAATTATTTAAATACTTTATGGGCATCTTTATTTAAACTACCCTTAACACATAAGTTATGTCCTACACACAAGCGCGCAGTTCTGTTTTAAAATATTTGTGCTAGGTATATTTGTGCTATACTCTAGCGTACAGTTCTGTTTTAAATTACTCTATACTGTCACTTGGCAGAGTATTTATAGGTAAAGCTTCCATGGTATTTATTCTGCATGGAATGTGGGAGTAAAACAAATAACTCTAAACGTGAAAACGGCCTGAACAGAGTTTATGGAAACGGACTTTCTAAAAAGCGGAAACGTTGATGTGATAGGTACGGAAATGTCAGGGAAACGGGCTCGGCCACCTAACAGTCAGCGCTTAGAGTGTGCCGGTTAAGCCGGCCCGTATACGAATGGTACGTGAGACATGTATGATGTCCACGACGCCCCTGGCAATCAAACACCGGTTTCCATATATATATTTATGGGCAACGAAAATGCTCAAGCCTAGCCTGAACTATCAAGGAATCGAAATACGCAACAGAAAAACAGCATGATTCAGGCAAAAAACAATGATAAACATGCAGGAGTAGGAGGGGTAACTTGTATTCAAAGTTCTAGTGGGGAACATTTTGGAAGCTTAAAGTGTTGAAAAGACTAATAATGAATGCTCAGTCGCGTTCTGTGAAAGTGGGGTCCGTCCCACGGTCTCTGGGTAGACTATGAATGGTATCAGACCATCTGGCAGGGGAGTGATCGCTGGCAGATGCACTGCTCTGTGAAGATTCTCTCGCTTCTATGATCATTCGCACCCCATCTCTCATCGAAGGTCGCAGCTCAGGAGAGGGTGACACGCATGCCATGGCTATGTTCAAAGGCACCGCCAGCTTATCCTCCGACCCCTCGCTCGCACTCCCACTCTCCTCCCCCTCTCTCACAGACTTCACCCAATTTGGGAGCTCGGGCATGCCCATCAGTGCCTGAGAAGGTGTTTTGCCGTTCAAAATCTCGAGTAGAATCACTCCAAAGCTGTAAACATCGGCGTTGTAAGTCATCTTAAGTGGGTACCTGCATTCTGGTGCTCTGTAAGCTATATATGAGTCGGCGGCGGCAGCGGCAGACTCGGAGGTGTCGGTGTCTGAGTCACAACCCAAGCCCAGGAGCGTCAGACCATAATCTGTTATGCATGCCTCAAAATCTGAACCAATCAGAACGTTGGTCGACTTGAGGTCCGCATGTATCACTCCCAACGAGTGTAAATATGCCAAACCTTGCCCTATGTCTTCTGCAATCTTTAGACATGATGTCCAATGCAGAGGCTTTGCCTTCCCTTCCGTTGATGCTGTGCCTACACATACACATGCCACACAAACCGTTTTACCCTTTACAGAAGCAAAAAGAAAAGCATTGAAATTCTAAAAGAAACTAGAAAATGCATTGAAACTCTAAAAGAAAATACTTATTTTTTTTATTATATTTTATATTGCATTCATATTTCTACCCTATCAACCAAGTGCATTGCTCACACCTACATTTGACTCAAAAATAGTTTTGACTACCATTCCATATATTAAAGTCTTGGCATATAAAACCTAGATGAGCTAAGACAAATATGTCATCATATATGAAGATTTGATATGGAATTACTTATACATCTCAAGCCCCAAATAGTTGCCACACAAAATCTAACAACAAATCCTCCTAGTAATAAATATCTTAATTATATCATATAATAATCTAATTATAATGGAAGGGTTTTATAGATACCTTGTGATTCTTTAGCATAGGGTCATGGTATTACAAAAAGGTGTCTAATAATTGGTTGTAGGAAACTTAGATAGGATTATATTGAACCTGCATGTCCATGGTGTGAACATTGTTTCTTTTTATTTACAACAGAGTTGGGACTAAATAGGCACCATTGGGACCCAACACAATACAAGACTATTGTCACACCCCATCCCTTATTTACTAGGTTACTTTTACCTTGTAAGTAAATATGATGATAAATATTTATCAAAACTTTAATATGTTTAATAGGTGAATGAAATACTGAAATATGCATAATAAGATGTTATTACTTTTGAAGATATGATTATGTTTTAGTATTGATATAAATGAATGTATGAATATGTATTTCGATATTCAAATACTTCGACGCTTTGATGATGCAAACGATTTATGATGCAAATATATTTCATGTGAATGGCTAACTACCTTTGTGTTGCACTAAGTTGGATACAAGCCCTCAGGTACGAGAGGGGGAGTATCACTCATGAGAGGAGCTTGGTCTGGTAACCCTTGATGAGCCTAATTGAGCATGCACACACATTCACACCATAGTTGGTCTAGTCGAGTTAGTTCATAAAATTAGGTAGGTAACATTTGATTATAGTTTGGGCTTGTGTGATTGAGTCTTTATGTCAAGTGGAAGTTCTTTGTGTGTTCAAATTTATATTCTAATTGATGAAGTATATACACTTCATGTATATATGTCGATCGATGAATATATGAGTATATGTGCTTAAGTATGGATGTTAGAATAATCTTATATATATATATATATATATAATTATATAATATTAATGTATATGTATATTGTTACATTAAGGTAAACATATATACATACATATATATATATAATATTAATGTATATGTATATTGTTGCATTAAGGTTATATATATAAGTATATATGTATGGTTATTTTAACATATGTTTATATACTTCTATGATTGGTGGATAATGATTTAATAAACGTATGAATGCATATATATAGAAGTTATATTACTTATTTATATATATATATATATAATGGATGCATTAAGAAATATTTGGAAAGTAAATAAAGGCACCCATAGGGCACAACCATAAAGAAGAGTATGGCTTAATAAAATCTAGCTTAGAGATAAATAAAAACTATGCCTTATTCAACGCATAGGATATAATGAAATGTGCTTAAATGAGTTTGAAATCAGCGTATATGTGAATTTGATATAAAGCACATATACAAGTGCATATAGGAAAGAGTCTAAGCAGATGTAAGAAGAATATAAGGTGCCTAAACTGTTGTGAGTCATAAACTCTTGCTTGAGTCATTGTAGCATATAAAGTAAATGATAAATATTTAAATAGGAAAAGTATTCAACTCAGTGTTGCCTTATGTAAATACATTGATGAGTGTAAATGCTACACATAAGCAAGGATAGACCAAGTCAAGGCTACACATAAAGCAAACATATGACTAGAAGTCAATTAAGACTATGAATCACACATGAAATAGGAGTGTTGTGTATACGTTGCAAAAGTAAGTGAATGCAGATTTTAACAGTGTAGAAATAATCTTACTTGCACTATCTTAAAGGGTGCCATTATATGAATATGTGGTGCCAATGTTGAAGCATATGAAATGCATAAGTCTTTTTACTGCACTTAAGTCTAGAAAAACAATATCTTAACCATGAGACTCAGACAATGTAAACTTGGCAGAAATATAAGAAGGAATTTGATTTGCAAACCAAGGAGGAAACTTGCTAATAAGCTTGTTGTTCATTTGACTCAGTAAAAGAGTCTTGTTGTCTCTTGAAACAAGTAGACTCAACCATTTGAAAGGTGAGGACTATTATGTTTTACAAACCTGTAAGTTAGTTTGATGAGTCATTGCATGGGGATAGAAAGGTGGCAAAAGTATTAGCTTGTTTGAAGCCTTCGGTTGCTCACATTTTAGCATATATAGAGGTGCTCATTCTACCATTTTCCACACACTTTCTATTCTAAATTCTATGTTGTCATTCTGCTACATTTTCTGTGTTTATGTAATTGTGAGAGGTTGGCCCAATTTTGTTGAGAGGAGCTAGAGTTTGTGATAGGCTGAATATTGAAAGAGATGCAAGCTGTTTTGTGGAGATGAGCTAGGGAACCAAATTTTTCAATTGAAGCTTTATGTACATGCATGTTGATTTCTACTCCCTTGCTATTTATGTTGAAATGTATTTTTTTATAGTTGTCTTGATTGGAAAGGATTGATTTAGATATGTGTTATAATGCTTTGGATAAGCATTGCATGTTCTTAGTTGTTTCCTACTTTGGTGGAACCTATCTATTGGGTTAATGCGTTTATATACCCTATATGGGAATTTATATGTTTGTGTTTTCTATTTATACTTTATGTAGTTTGTCAATACTATATGTAGATTGTCAATACTATATGTAGATTGTCAATACTATTCGTACATACATAACATGAAATGCGAAACATGGAATATGTCGACATCTTGAGATAACTTGAATTTGTTAGCTTATAATGCTAGGTAAACCCTTGCGATTAACGAGGTTAGTAATACATCGAGAATGATGATGTGATAGATGTATCATCATTGAAAGGTTGAGATGTAATCAAAACCTTATTGTTAATCTATACTTGATTAATTACTCGTATATCCTTGAAATTAGGAAGAGATTCTTATCCCCAGGGTTAGGGTATAAACTTAATGGTTATATCAATACTCAACAATAAGGTTGACAAAATGTATTTTATGGTTATGTTATTTTCTTATTTTGATTAAGAGTAGATACTACTATTCACGGAATTCTAAAAGAGGACTCACATTTTGGTAACCCAAAATTGTATTGTAAGAGGACTATGGGTGTAGATGCACCAACTCCTCACAAGTTGATAATGTCCTCCAGATTATATACAAATGTAGTAAACATTGTAAACATGTGAATATTTTAGGTATATGAAAAGAGATATTTTATGATGTGTTTATGATCACTTGATCGTTACATCACTTTTAATTGAAACCCTAGGTTGAGAATAACCTATTTGTTTAGGTTGTTTACTTGATTGTTGATTGAAGCAAATAGGTCGGGATTAAAACCTATATGATTTGATTGATAATTTTATTGTTGATTATATATTTGATTAAAGTCATTTATTGTTGAAGATTATATACTTTTGATTGAGGTGATTTATTGTTGAAGATTATAATTTTGATGGGATTCGTTTATTGTTGAGATTACACTCTTAAATGAAGACTTTTATTATTGAGATTGTACTTTTGAAATAGTCATTTAATGTTGTGACGTTATGTTTATCCGTGTGGTTAATTGGTAAGATAGAGTTGCTTTGAGATACTTAGTAGCAATGTCATTTAGATACGAGTTAATGGGAAGGTTATCCTGGGGTTAGGATAATCCATGAGAAAGGGGATATCCTTCGAATAGAATACTAATGGTTAATACAAATCAAGCAATTATTGTGGTGAATAGATGACCTCACTCGAAGTAATTGGGTGATGAATCTTTGGCCAAAGTAGTGTAAGTAGCCACTATTTACACTATCAGTTCACTATGATCCGATTTACATTCTAGGCTGGGGAAATCATACATGTAGAAGTAGACATTATGGTAGCTCTAGATATGTAGGACACATCACTATGCTCAGGAAAGGCTATATGAAGGATGAGGTTACCAAACCAATCTCTTCATTGAAGGGAGGGCCATCTTACCAAGTTTGGTAGATGTGTAGGGGATCGTAGTAAGGCCATGGTTGGTGGAAAAGCACTTGAGTGATGCTTCTCCTCATGTAATTAGTGACCAAAATTTGGGAGAAGGACATTCTAGACCATTGGTATTTCTAATTCAAGATTTGAAGATGTATCTGCTAGTATTGTGGACAACTAGAAGGTATGCACCAAGGAAAGGGGACATCTAGAATGTTTGCACCGATGTTGGGACATCTGGATCAGTTTGTATTTCTAGTTCATGTAAGCTTGTTGAAGCTATGCATGTAATCATGTATCCATCTATATGGAAATTGTAAATGTGAAATATTATCATGAATATATGAAAAGTGAAATCATACTTGCTTTGATGAAATGATTCTTTGATTATGTAATGGAAAAGTTTGGAAAGGTGATGTTTCAAATGGTGCATTTAGTATTGAAAAGAAAACACAAATTTTATTGCTCATAATGTTAGATGCATAAACTATTCACTTGTGGGTAAAACATAGAAAAATTACTGGGTAGAACAATGGGCATGTTACAACTATGTGGTGTACACAAAATATAACTTCATGACCTAGGTAAACCCACAAAAGTGGTTTACAATTCAAATGAGGAAGGAAAACTAACAAAAAATGACTCCATGCCAAAAAGATTCATTCTTGGTGTTCGAATGAACCAAAAGAGGGTTCGCTCGAACAAACCAATTAAATGCATCCCGCTAAAAAAACACATGCAAACCCCTTTTTGAAAGGGGGTTTGAATGAAACCTGGTTCGCTCGAACCCCCTTTTCCCTGATCCCTGCTCTCTGCCACCAAAAAAATAAGAAAATTTTCCCTTCAAAGCTCAGGTTGAGCATGAAAATGGAGGAGACTTCACGAACCCAACTGGAATCAAGTAGTCCTCAGAATGAGCTATCTAACGACTATAATTTTAATATGTTTTAGTTTTATTATCTATTTGTTTTTCTAGTTTTATTAAACATAGGTTTTTCACCAAAAATGAAGCCCTCTGTTCTACACATGTGAAAAAATAGATGATTATAAAAAAAAATTGAAAAATATGAGTGCAATAGATATTGAAATCCTTGATCCAGCAAAAAAATTGAATTTCGATACATACAAAAAAAGTTACACATTATACGGTCTGCCTATGTCTAAATTGTAATTGGTTTGACTTTGAAACTTGATTAAAGAAAAAATATTCAATAAAACACTATCTAACTAAGTGGAAGCACTAGATATTAGAGTTACAAATCTAAATTCACAAGAATTAAAAATTATATCCTTCATGAAAAAAAAATTATGCATTATACGGTGAGCATCACTCCTTAAAAATGTTGTTTTCTGAAAAAAACTAGTTTTCGAGGGAGATGGCAAAAGAGGTGCAATCTGATTCCAAAAATTTTGAAAAAAATATATTTAGAATCTACAGAAAAAATGTTACAAAACTCTAGTTTGTATCATCTTCAAATTCCTCACGGTTTAGCTACTATAGGTGCCTGAAAGTGAAGATTAGTTAGAAAAAACTATTTCAGTGTCCAGTGTGGCCAAAAATTGTAAATCACTATCGTGGGATCACCCACCTTGGTAAGACAAACATAGTGAATGATATTTCCTCTTATTAACATGTACAAATATTTCCTCTAGTTGACATGTACAAAGTGATATGTAGATGATTTGGAACACCACTTACAAAGGCCTCACTTTCTTTTACACGTGCTTCCCAATCCCCAATACCTACTCATCACATCAATTACACCATCTCCTTTCCCCCTAATACTAAAGTGACATATTGGGTCAAATTTTGGTTATTTAGAAAATCCTAATATGCACACGTGTGATACGTTGTTGCATTAGAGGTGAATTCTAGATATTTGATTATGATCCCTTGATCTACTATTTGCTACCTTGGATCAAATCTTCAAGTGCAGACTTGATCAAAGTCAAATTTGTAGTGGTAGATCTAAACCTTGAGCACTCAAACTCAATTTTCATAGAATGAGCCCACATTTCCCTCCCTTACTAGTTATTATGAGCCAATCTAGTGCACATTTATGGTTTGAATTTTATGTTGTATTTAAGGAAGTTCAATCATTCATATGAAAATCACCTATAGATGTATCAAGAACATCTAGAGTTCAATTATGTGAAAGAAATAAAAAATAATCAAACAATATTATTAGAGAATTACATCAGAACACATCATCCTAGGGCCACTACACACTTGCTTGTTGTCATCAATGTTTCACTCAAAGTCACAAGCAAGTCCATTGGAGACTTAGTTGAGGACAATATGGGTAGATTCTCCAAAAGTATTTAAAAACACTTCCAATTCTTTCACATATTTAGACATCAAAAATTAAGATAAGTGAATTCCAACAATGCACATTTTGTAGGTTACATCGACATGTCTCAAATTAGATAAACACATACATTCAAATTTACACCAAGATTAAGTTTGCACTTAAATAAATAATCCCAACCAATAATAAGCAGCAAATTAGTTTTGCTCAGAGAAAAAATCCTCCAATCATGTTGAATTAAAACCGTGAAGACTTAAATACTAATCCAGGCTTCACATATTTTTGTCTCTCTTTATTAAATACATGGTCTTTTCAAAAGAATAATCTGATTACAAGGTTTCAAGTGCAAGTGCATATGCATCAAATGTTTGACCCGATGGACTATTTGGGTAAACCCCCGCTTTATTCACATATATGCAGTGTACGAATAGTACGTGAGACATATGACGTCCACGATGTCCACGGCAATCAAACACCGGTTTTCATATATATATTTATGGGCAACGAAAATGCTCAAGCCTAGTCTGAACTCTCAAGGAATCGAAATACACGAGAAAAACAGCATGATTCAGGCAAAAAACAATGATAAATATGCAGGAGTAGGAGGGGGTAACTTAATTCATAGTTCTAGTGGGGAACATTTTGGAAGCTTAAAGTTTAGAAAAGAATAACAATGAATGCTCAGTCTCGTTCTGTGAAAGTGGGGTCCGTCCCACGGTCTCTGGGTAAACTATGAATGGTATCAGACCATCTGGCAGGGGAGTGATCGCTGGCAGATGCACTGCTCTGTGAAGATTCTCTCGCTTCTGTGATCATTCGCACCCCATCTCTCATCGAAGGTCGCAGCTCAGGAGTGGGTGACACGCAGGCCATGGCTATGTTCAAAAGCACCGCCAGCTTATCCTCCGACCCCTCGCTCGCACTCCCACTCTCTTCTCCCTCTCTCACAGACTTCACCCAATTTGGGAGCTCTGGCATGCCCATTAATGCCTGGGAAGGTGTTTTGCCGCTCAAAATCTCGAGGAGAATCACTCCAAAGCTGTAAACATCGGCGCTGTAAGTTATCTTAAGTGGGTACCTGCATTCTGGTGCTCTGTAAGCTAAATATGAGTCGGCGGCGGCGGCGGCGGACTCGGAAGTGTCGGCGTCTGAGTCACAGCCCAAGCCCAGGAGCGTCAGACCATAATCTGTTATGCATGCCTCAAAATCTGAACCAATCAGAACGTTGGTCGACTTGAGGTCTCCATGTATCACTCCCAACGAGTGTAAATATGCCAAACCTTGCCCAATGTCTTCTGCAATCTTTAGACATGATGTCCAATGCAGAGGCTTTGCCTTCCCTTCCGTTGATGCTGTGCCTACGCATACACATACACATGCCACACAAACCGTTTTACCCTTTACAGAAGCAAAAAGAAATGCATTGAAACTCTAAAAGAAACTAGAAAAGCCTTGAAACTCTAAAACTAAAAGAAACTAGAAAAGCCTGAGTGGAAAAGAAACTGGTGTTACAGTATCAGAAAGACTGGCAGTTGAACAGAGTACCGAAGCAAATAGTTCAGATAATTACGAATAACTACCATTCTAATCAGCGTTGAAAAGTAGTTAATTTGGGGAAGTAATGGATTACTAACCGTGAATGAGAGAGAAGAGGTTGCCATTGGGATAGTAGTCGTAGACGAGGAGGCTTTCGTCTTTGGCACGGAAGTAGGCTCTGAGGGAAACCAGATTTGGGTGCCTCAGATTTCCAAGCATATACATATGTTTCTCTTGTTCACTTCTGCTCATGGTGTTACACTTCTTCACCCTCTTAACCGCTACCGTCAATCTGCTGTCCATGGCAACCCGATAAGTGCTTCCTAAACACCCTCTTCCCAAAATCACAGCAGTCGCCTTGAGCAAATCCTCCAAGCTGTAGATTTGCGTTTCTCCTCCGCAGTACACAAGACTTCCACTGACATTCCTACTGTGCGTATCCCTAGGCGACGGGCTTCTCCCGCTTTTGCTCGTGCTCTTGCTCTTGCTGGATCGCTGCGCATCGGATTCCCCTGTAATTTCTCCTTCTTCTGTCTTACCACAGCCGCTCTGCTTTCCAGTCGGCTCCTCATCGTGGGACCGGTGGCGTCCCCTGTAAACGAAGAGAAGCACTAGACACAAAATTGCAGAAAAACCCAGCGCACTTCCGACCGCAATTACGGCAATCTTGGTCCCATTGCTGAGCCTTCTTACTCTGTTCCTCTCTATTCCAGGCAAAAAGATTTGATTTTGAGGACTGCTTGTGGGACTCGTAACGGGTGTCAGAGCAGCGCACGGTCTGTCTACAACTCGTCCGCACAGTCCCGGGTTTCCACTAAACGAAGACGTATTGAACGCCCTAAGTACTGCCGTTTCCGGGACGAAACCCGAGAGTTGATTGTAAGATACATTCAAGAAGCTCAAGGATATCTGGTTAAACGCCGGGAGAGTACCGCTCAGCCGATTGTTTTCAACACTGAAATCGAGCAATCTCGGGAGCAAAGCAAGAGCCACAGGAATTTGACCGGCTAATGAATTGTGTGAGAGAACAATAACCTTGAGGCGATGCAGAGTCGCGATCGAGGCAGGGAAAGAGCCGGTGAAGTTGTTGTAATTGAGAAACAAACTCTTGAGGTTGTGCAGGGAGGAGAGATCAGGAATAGGACCCGTGAGGGCGTTTCCTTTCAGGCTTAGGACACGGAGTTGATCCAGCCTACTCAGCGTATTGCCCTTAAATGTTCCATTCAGCCCTAAATTTTCAAGAACCAGCTTTGTGACTCGTCCCTTTAGGCATTCTCTTACTCCCTCCCATTGACAGTAATCAGAACGACTCCACACCGGCTGTAGCGGTCCACCACCATTTGCCCCCGCCCTGAAAGCAATGAGCCCGCCCGTATCACCGTGCTCTGCCTCTGACACGCCTACTCCTGTCGCCACCAAAAGGCTTACAATCAGACACCACAGTGGCACCATGGCCACTTCCCCACCTGTGCGTAAAGAAAAAGCACAGAGATGGAGACCATGGATTGCTTTCTGCTTTCCCCAGCGCTGCAGGCAAATGAGTTGGGTGGGTTGGGGAATGTGGCGTGGCTGGGGATCACGTGCTCGCATGAGCCCGGGCCTTCGTTTTGCAGATTGTACAGCAGTGTTCTTGAGATTCCGGAAATTAATTAATTAACAAGTGCTTGCACGCAATTTCAAGCTCGCTCTCAGCGGTGAAGACAGGGAAAAAAGGTTCTCCAGACTCCAGCTCATTATTAACATAAAATGTTGGTGAGAGCTTTAAGCTTTGGCCCACTCCTCTCCACAGCTGGAGATTGCCTCATCCTTTGTACGGGCTTGATTAAATAATTGATCCAAACTTCCATGCACAATCTGTTAGGCTCTCTATTTTAGATGCATCGGTGGTCTGGATAATCGGTAGAATCTGTTTGTCGATGTCGAGTCTTGCATGGATGTCCAAAAGGTAAAAACTTTACAGTAGTTGTAAGTCAAACATGGTGTGTGAACTTTCTGGTGTGGTTTTAAAGTGCTTTGAATTCTCCACCGGTAATTGTAGAAACATAAACGTGGGAACGACAGTTGCTTGATTTGGAAGGCATGAAAGCATCCTTCCTCTTACTTCGTGTGGCTCACCTTTTATGTCATGCCATGTGGACTGTTCCAAGAGACTGGTTTGGTTATATGATGCTTATAATTTTGTAACGGTGCAAATTCCTCCACATAAAATATATTTAATAGACTAAATACTTAGTTTACATATATAGTTAAAATTGATAATTAAAATAAGTAAAGAGAGTTATTTGAGGAGACAAAGACTCTACAAAATGACAAGTTTCTTGGTCAAGATACACAATAGAAGGCCGACATCGAAAGGAACTTGAAAATGTGTTAATGTTGTGATCCTTGGTCCCTTAGACCACTTGATCTCATGGATGTCATTAAAATTCCTTCATTCATTCATAATTAGTCATTTTAGAAATTTAATAATATCAACATTCTCTTTGTTGAATTAATAATATAAAAGAATTGTTTGAAGGTAGTTTTTCGTCATTAACATTTACTATGATATATTATTATGGAATGATTGTATAGTTTTGTTCCTTATAATTTTAATTGTGTATTTATCGACTTAACAAATCATCCAAGAGTTGAACTATTGTGGCAATATTAGTTCTCTTTAGCTACACGGTAATGGTAATTTTCCATTTAGTTTTGTGACCATTTTTAGGAGAGTGCCTTAATACATTTACATATTGACAAATGATGTTATTTTGTGCAAATTCAATCCCTTCCCATGCCATTTTAATTATCCACTTAAACACATTCTTATGCACTTATCCTTTACCTCACACATATGCACACGTATCTTAATATACACTAGATTTGGATTTATTTATTTTTTTACTCAAGGGTATCCCCGCAACCCAGCCCAGCACCCAACCCACTTAACCTTGGGTTGTATTGAGGGCGAGTTGAGGCGAGACTATTCCCTTGGGGATGTATGCAGTAGCCTACAAGCCACATGCATCGGGTGAACTTGGACCTCGAACTCGAACCCAAGACCTCAGGGAGCATACCTGAGACTTAAGCCTCCTCTGCTATCTGTGCGAGCTCTGGGCCAAAGCCCAACTTGATTTGGATATATTTATTACACCTATATAATCATATATTTAAATATACTTGTTGTCCACTATAATTTGGCCCCTTTTCATGTCCTCAAACCATTACCACATATGTGGGGTTGATTCTATAGTTATGGACTTGAACCTCTCAAATTCAAAATTCAAATTTCGATCTTATTGACTCATACCAATGAATCTCTCATTGAGGGCCAACTAAACATAAATATACATTATTTATTGTTATGTCCTTATATTTAAAGGCATTTAATTGAATTTAATTTCACACTCAAGTATCTCATTACATCCTCCAATTACTATCCATACATCATTTGTAGTTAGGGAAGGAAATACTTCAATTGGTGCAATAAAATGAATCTAGATATGCATGATCACCCTTGGAGCATATGCATGATTGAAGGGTAATATGTTAATTATTTACACACATTTCTAGGGGTTGGCCTAGAATAGAACATCTCATTTTGATACAACAATCCTCCAAATATATTCTTAAACACTATGGATCCTTATATATTAGAAAATAAATAAGAAGCATAGAAAAATTAGGCAAAAAAAAAAATCATAGTTGTTTATACTATCAAATCATCTACAAATGCATGACATTTCCATAATTGTAGACTTTCCCTAGACTCAACCTTGCACATGGAGAAAAAACATAATTCAATCCTAAGGCAAATAATAGATTGTCATAATCATTTTATGATCCCAAGGCATCTATAATTTAGTACAATACCAACTTGTATTCATTCTTCAATCATGCAAGACTAAGTATACTTATTTATTACATTTATTTCCATACTTTAGTCCTCAAATTCATTTTCAAATATATTAGCCCTCAAATTCTACTCATTTACTAATCTAGGTTAAAAGTGCTTATGTGTATGTATCTTACTGGACTAGCCTAGACTACACTTGAGAAAAGTTTATTTTCCTTTACATTTTGGTAAAAAGTATATAAAATTGATATTCATATGATTGGAAACCATTGGAAAGCCAGTATGACCAAATAAATTTTATTTTATTTTCTTTCTTTTTTCTTGGTTCTCCAATCATGGGCTTATAGTCTTATTCATTATACAATGAACACATGTGTACCCAATGAGCCCAAGATGTGCTTCATACCACTAGTTTCATCATTGATTATGAGATGCTTTGTGTGGTCAACTTAAACATGTTAGTGTAGCTCATATTTAAATATTCTTCTTCCACAACGATTGTAGGAGTAGAACCTTGTGGTTGTAGATTATACCTTTTGTAGTGAATTCTTTCCTTAGATGACAACACCTTATTCTATGTTGCCTACAAGTCTTCGAGTCAAGAAAATAATGGTTATGGTTGGGTTTGCCTACTCATATAGTGCTATTGGAGGATGCAACTTTCTAGCTTCATTCTAACCCTTCTCTTTCTCACCTTTTATTTTGTACTTCTTTTGTCATGCATTGGTTAGAATAGGATTATATTGGGATTAAAGATGAAATTTTAGTACATATTTTATTTGAAGTGTTTATGTGAATTGTATTTAATTTAAAAATCTTTATCACATGGATATATATATATATATATATTCTTTACATTTGAGGGATTGTTAATAACTATAATATGAATATTTTAGGATTTATGTACACATGAGTAGCCTATAAACTTGTCATAAGATGGATGTTGTTGGGTTGGCGAGAAGATCTCCTCCCTTATTTTGGTTCCTATTGAGGTGGAGCTTGTTTGGGTTGGAGAGTTGTGGCTTTGGTGGTAAGGTGTATCTCTTCATCCTCTCCTTTAGAGGTGGAGGTTGGGTTGGTTGACCAGGTGGAATGGTGCTACATAGAAGTTGATGCTTTGTGCATGGATTGGTGCTACACTGAAGCTGATGCGTTGCAGATTCTTACGGTGCGGGTGGAATGGTGTTGCAGGGAAGTTGATGCTTTGCACGTGGATTAGTACTACACAGTAGTTGATGCATTGCAAATTTTTACTGTGTGGGCTTTGATGGTGATCTACACCATTAAGATGTTTGTCTCTCTTGGCTCAGTGGTGTCTTCCCTGAGTGTTTCAATGTTCTTGGGCTTGGATGTGGATGTTCAGAGCCATTGGTTTGTTGATGTTTGGCTGATTCAGGCAGTGCTTAAGTATTTCTAAGGGTTTAAGGTCCCAATCAAAACCTGTTTGTATAAGGGTTTAAGGCCCCTTCAAAACCTGTTTCATGCAACTCATGTAGTATTGTCTTTCTCTTTATGGCTGATATTGTTTTGGCTGTTGATGGTCTATGTCTTTTATTTTAGGCAACTCTCTCTTTCTTCGAGTTTTAGGTCCCTGTAAAACCTGACTGTACTGGGTTTCAGGGCCCCATCAAAACCTAATTTTTCCATTATCAAAAACTTGTCATAAGACCAAATCAACAAATAATTAGTGATTTTCCATCATGACAATGGAGCCTCTTAAACGGAATAACCAAATTACTTACCTATTAGGTTATCTAAGTGCCTTTCAATATCAATAATTTACTTCAAAGACTCTTGGGGTTTAATTACCTTTCAAGCAATGGAATATTCTTGTTCAAACTCATTGATATGTTAAAAGACACATCAATAGAATTATTCATAGAAGGAAGGATAAAAAAAGAATTCTTGATGGATAATAACCCACAAAAGTGTAGTTCAATATTCATTTAGAGTTGTTTAACCTCGCTAAAATCCACACAAAAATAAATCAAACCAAAAAATTTTAAGTAGAACAATATACACACACAAAAAATATGCCCTTTATGTTGATAGTATACACAAGATAAATTTTATGCTAAGACAAAAGTTAGGTGATTTTTCTCATAAGCTAAAGAAAATTTCTTTAGGAAATTCAAAGAACATGTGAACCAAAAATAAGCTTAAGAAGAAGTCCAAACACATGATCTAATGCTTTGATTTCATTTAACTTCAATCATAGGTTTCACCAAACCTTGGAGAAAGTGATCTACTCATAAGTGCCTACAAACCAAAAACTTTTGAAATCCTACATGTAAGAACTTACACTAAGTTATTGGTTTGTTGTCATACAAACACTCACTATTTGTATTGTTGGAGCAGGCTTCCAAGAACATCTGCAAACCAATGGAACACCTTCACAAAAAAGAGAAAAGCAACACACGAAGAAGCTATTTCACCAGAAGTGAAAAAGAATAAATTGAGGTGATAAAATAATGTACACAACATGCCTTATAAAGGCATGAGAAGGTCAGCGCAGGAAAGAAAACTGACATAATACAGTTACAAACTAATAAATGCATAACCACCAATTATTAAATGCCTAAGTTAACTTAAGAAAGCGTGAACAGTAAAAGGCCATTCACACTAACACTCCCCTTAAGTGTAACTTAGGGAAACTAAAGATGCAAAATGAGATGCAAGATGGGTCCTAGAAACAAGGTCATGCTAGGTACCCATACACAACTACAATGCAAAAAAGAAATCTCTCACAATCGAAGAAAAGGAGAAAACCCCTATGGGAAAAAACCCCTCTTCAAAAGAGAGAAAATAGAAAAAAAGGGAAAGAAGGAAGGAGGACTCATCAAGACCCCCCAAGGACAACTTCCTTCACCCCAAGCATCGATCTCAGCAAAAGATAGCGAGGAGATGCCAAAGGTTTAGTGAAGATGTCTACAACCTGCTGCTCCGTAGGTAAATACTCCAAACTCAGAACACCCTCCTGAATGAGTTTCCAAATGAAGTGCATGTGGATATCAATATGCTTAGTACACTAATGTTCCATTGGGTTGTGAGAAATATGTATGGCACTCTGATTATCACACCAAACAGTAGTGGGATGATCAACAAGAAAGCCAAACTCGTCCATCAACTGTTGAAGCCACAAAACCTTCTGACTAGCCAAAACAACACCTTGATACTCAACCTCAATTGATGATAATGCAATAGCATTTTGCTTCTTGCAAGACCATGCAATTAGATTAGAACCAAAACAAAAGACAAAGCAAGAAGTAGACCTCTGATCATCAACATCACTAACCTAATCTAAGTTAGTGAAGTCCATAATCTGAGTAACACCTGATGTGTAATGAATTCCAAACTAAGTAGTGCCCTGAATGTACCACAAGATACATTTGATGCCTTCCAATGACTCTCATGAGAATCTTGAGAGAAACAGGAGACAGGACCAGCTGCAAAGGAAATATCAGGACGACTATGTGTTAAGTACAAGAGACTACCAACCAACTATTGATACAATGTAGCATCCACTAAGGGAGTACTAAAACTAGAAGACAACACAACACCTTCCTGAAAAGGAGTAGGGGTTGGCTTGCAATTAGCCATCCCAAATATTTGAAGCAAATCAAGAGCATACTTTTGTTGAAAATAGAAATACTTACAGAAGACTAATGAATTTGAAGGCCAAGGAAGAAATGCAAAGGACCAAGGTTAGTCATATCAAACCACTCCATCAAGGTTCTCTGAGTATCATCAATCATGGCAAGATAACTCCCAGTGAGAATCAAGTCATCCACATAGAGAACAAGAATGAGAAGATCCCCTTCATGCCTTTAAATTTAAACTATAGGGTCAGAGTGACATCTAGTGAATCCAAAAGAAAGCAAAAAACTATCCATCTTCTCATACCAAGCACGAGGGGCTTGTTTGAGACCATACAATGAATGCAAAATCCTGCAAACAAGTGAAGGGTCCTGCACAAACCTTGGTGACTACTCCATATAGATCTCCTCCTAAAGATCACCGTGCAGGAAAGCACTCTTCACATCCATCTAATACACTGACCAACCCTAAGATGTAGCAATAGAAAGTACAAGACAAATGGAATCCATCTTGGCAACAAGGGAAAATTTCTCTAAATAGTCAATGACCTCAACTTGAGAAAACCCCTTAGCCACAAGACGAGCCTTGTACTTGTCAATAGAACCATCAACTACAAACTTGGTAGGATACACCCACTTGCACCAAACCAACTTTCTTCCCTTAGGAAGAGGAACAAGATCCCAAGTATGATTCTTTATCAAGGAAGAATATTCCTCAACCATAACACTACCCCACTCTAGAACACTTGAAGCATCTGAAAACTTCTAAGGATCAGTAGAAACTGCATGAGTCAAAAGACTGATACCTAAAGCCTGAGAATGAGTGTAGCGAGATATGGTGGGATCACCTGCATGAGAACTAGCCTCCTTAAGAAGAGTATGAGCCCAAAGAGGCTGTGTGGGTGTAGGCTTAGGAGAAGATGAAGTTATGTCAACAACAATATCAATACCATCATCAAGAGCATCAAGAACATCATCATCATCAATAGGAAATAAAACATTCTCTGAAGAAGAATTGGGAAGAAGGCAGGTAGAGGCTTGTGATGGAGAATCCTTCAAAATGAAGGACTCATCAAAATGAACATCACGATGAAAATGTACCTCTTGAGTTACAGGATCAAACAAACGATAACCCTTTACATCCTCATAGTAGCCAACGAAGATGAACTGTTGACGCTTCTTCTGCATTTCTTTCCGCCTACCTGATAGAATGAAAGTCCATGCATCACTGCCAAATACTCTGAAGTAGGATACCTTAGGCTTGACATGAGACCAAGCCTCCTCGAGAGTTATATTATGCACTTCCTTGTGAGGCATATGGTTCTGAGTGTAGTTGGCACAATTGATAGCCTCTGCCCAAAAAGTTGGAGCCATGGACCTAGATTGAATCATACAATTGGGCGTCTCCCATAAGGTTTTGTTCTTTTGGTCAGCCACACCATTTTGCTAAGGAGTGTATGGCACTGTGTGATGATGAAGAATACCTCAAGTAGTGCAAAAGTTTTAAAATACCCGATTGGCATACTCCCCTCCATTATCTATGTGAATCTTCTGAAGGGAATGTCGTGACTGCTTCTCCACAAATGCAAGGATGGTCATGAAGAAACAAAGAACCTCATTCTTGTACTTCAAAAAGTACACCCAAGTGTGGTGGGAGAAGTCATCAATGAAGGTGAGCACAAACTTGGCCCCTGAAAATGAAGGAGTGGGAAATGACATAAGATCACTATGCACCAACTCAAGGGGTTCCAAAGCACGTGTAGCCATACCTTTTGGAAAGGGATCTTCATGATTTTTCCCAAGTACACAACTTGGGAAAACCCCATCAGAACAAGAGATTTGAGGCAGACCAATCACCAAGTTGTGTGTTCTCATTTGTTGGAGATATCTATAATTTAGGTGCCCAAATTGCTTGTTCCAAAGCTTACTCACTAAATCTACATGAGCAATAAAGGATGATCCCGATGAAGGCTCAAATCCATCAAACTTATACAAATGGGCTCTATGATCAACTACACCAATAGCAACAACCTTCTTAGTATTCTCTAACTCTTGAATAGTCACATCACTGGGAGAGAACTCAACAAGCCTTCTATCACCATGCTGACAAATATAATAAATGGAGAGCACATTATGTGAAATATCAGGAACAAGAAGAACATCATAAATGCAACCATCCTACATCTAAACTAAGTTTGTCCCTAAAACTAGGATTTGAGAAGAGTCCCCAACTACAATGTGAGTAGTATGACTATCGAAGAGAATCAAGAAGATCCCCATCATGAGTCATGTGATGTGAAGCATTCGAATAAAGAATACAACTGTCATGGGTAGAGGAAAACCTCTTGCTGCAAGGGCTTGAACTTTTCCCAAGGAAGAAGACTTAGGCATGACAATGTTGTGCTTCCTGATAGCTTCCTCCAATGTTGTGAGCCTCGCAAAACAATGTGCATCATTATGCCCTAACTTTCCACAAAAGGAACAATTATCCTTATTCTTTTTAGACTTAGAAGATGATTCTCCTGAGTTAGAAGAAGGAGGAGGTGTAGTCTTATATTATTCTTATCCTTGGGTTTGGAGGGACGCTCACCACCTATAGGAGAATTTGTCTTAGGCTTCTTATTCTTACCCTTTCCTTAGGAAGAGCATCCATTTGGATCAACTTGGCTTTCTCCCTAGCTAGTCGATCACAAAAAACCTCAAAAGTAGGCATTTGATAAGCATCTTCCATAGCATCCATGGTAGAATAGAAGGTGGAAGCAAATACTTGAAATGCACCACGCAACTGAGAAAGGATCAAGAAGATACACTATTTATCTGTTTTGTCATGACCACAACCTTTCAACTATGAAAAAAACAACTTGACGTATGCAAGAAAGTCCTGAATAGTGGGAAAGGCGTCTAGAGAGAGAGAAGTGAGATCAGCTTCAAGCTGCAAGATCCTGAACTAGTTGACAGTTCCATAGAACTCACCAAGCTTATCCCACACCTCTTTAGTTGTTGTACACTCCACAATATGAAACAAAAAAATATCAGAAACATGGAGGCCTATAAGTCCTTTTCCCTCATCCATTTTTTTGTGATGGACAAACTTCTCAAATTCTTTAGTGAACTCGGGTTTTTTGACATCCAACATTTGCCAAAGACCCCGAGATTGCAATAATTGTGTCATCTTAAGCTTCCATGTGTGATAGTTGTGTGGAGTGAGGATTTCAATATTTGGTTCTAACATGATTGATGTAAGACCGGGTGGTTTTGAATTCCAACACACAATTCCCAATTGGTTTGGGAAGTCTTGATCAACTCCAAAGGTGACTTCCTTCTTTAAGCCACCTACTCGCTTGTAGCACATGAAACTCACTTTTCCAATGTTAACTTCAGTTTCAGGGCTCTACATTCCTTCTTGCACATAGATTTAAGAACCCATTTGGCTATTGTTTAACATGTCTAAACATCTACTAGGGTTGTTTCAAAACTTATTTCCCTAACTAGCCCTTTACCGCTTTCCAAAGGCCTAATTAGGCCTCTTTTACAAAGGAGGTCCCCTAAATCTTTCCTTTCTGATCACCAAACCATTATGGAGACTCTAAACCAGTTACAAAACCAACTTCTATCACCTTAGTCTCCACCAAACAATCTGGATTTTCACTATCTTACTCAAAAACCAGTAAATTCAACCATGGCAATCAACTTGCCATTGCTCAAGCACGTGCTTCAGATTGGTCCTGCACTCCACCCTGCCAAACATGGAAATAAAACACCTTCTTAAATCCTACCAGGCCCATTCCACTCATTATTTAAGTTACTTTGTTGTGGAATGGCCTTAGGTTTCCATTATTTTATCAAAACCCTACAAAACCCTGGCTAACAAAGCACTTACACAAAACTTAGCTTTTCTCCCTCAAAATCTAATGAAACCTCCTCAAATAGGAATCAAATGAAAGCTAATTTGAGGCTCCACCGAATTTTAGATGTTTTACATTGATTACAGATAGTACAGATTCGTACAGAACAAAGAAACACAACAATTCTTAGAAAACAACACCAAAAGCAGAGCAAAATGTATTATTTCTCCAAAATTTCAACATGCCAACCTGCCTCGAGAGTTTGTGAGGCATTTTATGATGTTTCTCCAAGGATACCAATGGTTCAAAACTAAAAATAGAGGTTGTGACCATTGAAATTCCAACTGCCATTCAAATTTGGCACAAAAAGTATTAAATAACCTTAATCACCTACTAAGTTTAGACCAAACTCGACAACACACACATAGACTTATTGATTACATCAATATATTGGTCTTATGACCTTATTACAACATGAATAGAACACCTTATTGACAAACTAGACTCCTCGACACACTAAAACCAAAAAAATTCAAGTTGGTGCTCCTACACCATACAACCAAGGAGGAGAATTTTCATCCTCCAGATGAAATGAGGTCTGCAACTGATTTTCCATGCTTTGCAATATCTTCTTCAGTCATCTAGGTTTCCTCTTCTTCAGGAAGTCCAAGCCACTTGACCAAATGCTCTTTATAAACCTTTCTCCTTGTCCTCTTCACCTCCCTTGTGTTTAGGATGGTTTCTAGCTAAATGGGTTGAGCAGATGGAAGATTCTTGATCCAATCCTCATCAACATTCTCAAGTTCACCTGCATCTTCCCCTGCAAAAATAGATCCCTTATAGGGGTATAGGTCATTGACATTAAATATAGGTGATATGGAAACTCCTGGCGGGAGTTCAATTTCATAGGCATTATTACCATACTTGTGGACCACCCTGCAAGGTCCTATTTTCTTCATCATAAGTTTGGAGTATTTCCCTTTAGGAAATCTCTCTTTCCTTAGGTGTGCCAACACTAAATCACCCACCTTAAATTGGACATCCTTCCTGTTCATATCTTCCTTCTTCTTGTACTTATCCACATTCCTTTCAATGGTCTCCTTGACTTGTTTGTGAATATCATGCATGGCCACAACAAAATCCTCTCCTTGAGCACTCCTATTATTCACTCCACTCAGATCTCTTAAATCATAGACACCCCTAGGGTGCATCCCATACACAACCTCAAAGGGACTCTTTCCAATAGTTTGGTTAATAGAATCATTGTAGGCATACTCTGCTTGTGGTAATATCAGATCCCAAGACTATTGATGTTCTTTTGTTAGGCACCTTAACAAGTTCCCCAAAGATCTATTCACAACCTCAGTTTTCCCATCTATCTGAGGGTGATAGGAAGAACTGTAGGTCAGATTAGTTCCCAATTTACTCCATAATGTTCTCCAAAAATGGCTAATGAACTTGGAATCTTTGTCAGACACTATTGACAATGGTAAACCATGAATTCTTACAATTTCTTTGAAGAATAAGCTTGCAATGTGAGAGGCATCATTGGTAGTTTTACAAGCAATGAAGTGTGCCATCTTACTAAATTTTTCTACTACAACATATATGCTATCATACCCCCTTGATGTCCTTGGCAGTCCTAGGACAAAGTCCATGCTTATAGCTTCCCATGGTCTGCTAGGTGTTGGCAATGGTTGGTATAAACAAACATTTGATCTTGTCCCTTTTTCCCTTTGACAAATGACACAACCTTCCACAAATCTCTTAGCATCCAAATGCATCTTAGGCCAGTAGTAGAATCTTTTAACTTGATCCAAAGTCTTATCACAACCAAAATTCCCTCCTAGGCTCCCACTATGTTTCTCCCTTACCAAATTTTCCCTCATTGAGCACCTTGGGATGCATAGTTGAGCCCCTTTAAAGAGAAGCCCATCTTGTAACACATAGTCTGCATATTCACAATGAAAAGACCGTTGAGACTGCTCACAAATAGTAAATGCATCATGAAAATCCTCATCATTATTGTACATACCTCTGAGTGGGTCTATACCCACACTTTGGAGCTGCACCTCTTGCACTAATACTGCCCTCCTGCTCAAAGCATCAGACACTTTGTTGGCCTATCCCTTCTTATGTTTGATAGTAAAGGTATAAGCTTGCAAGTACTCAACCCACTTCATATGCCTATGGTTCAATTTCTCCTAACTATTCAGAAAACTCAAGGCATGATTATTAGTAAATACCACAAATTCTTTAGGCAATAAGTAGTGCCTCCATTTCTTAAGGGTTTGTACTGTAGCATATAATTCTAGGTCATATGATGAGTATCTTTTCTTAGCCTCATTCAACTTTTCACTAAAGAATGCAATTGGATTCCCATCCTGACTAAGTACTTCCCCTATGGAAAAACCACTAGCATCACATTCAATAGTAAAGACTTTATCAAAATCAGGAAGAGTAAGGATTGGTTGTTGAGCTACCTTTTTCTTGAGGTATTCAAAACTCTGATCAACCTCCTTGGTCCATTGAAATATTTTTTTCCTCTCTCCTTTGATGGTGTCTATCATTGGTGGAAAAATGTGACTAAAATTCTTGACAAACTTCCTATAGAAGTTTCCTAATCCATGGAAGCTCCTAACTTCTCCAACTATCCTTGGTGTTGGCCAACTAAGAATGGCCTCAACCTTCTTAGGATCAATCTTCAACTCACCTCCCGAGATCACAAAACCCAAGTACACCAGCTCTTGCTTCATCCATTCAAATTTATTGAGGTTTATCATCAATCTTTATTCATGTACCTTTCCCAACACCGTATCCAAGTGCTCCAAGTGGTATTCCTTTGTTTTGTTGAATACCAAGATATCATCTAGGTATACTACTACAAACTTATTGATGAAGTCCTTCAACACCTCATTCATGAGTCTCATGAATGTACTTGGAGCATTAGTTAGCCCAAAGGGAATCGCCAACCATTCATAGAGGCCCTCATTGGTTTTAAAATTTGTCTTCCATTCATCACCCTCTTTGATTCTTATTTGGTGATAGCCACTTTTAAAATCTATCTTAGAAAAGTACCTTGCCCCTACCAAATTTTCCATAAGATCTTCCATCCTAGGTATGGGAAATTTGTACTTGATAGTTATTTTGTTGATGGCCCTTGAATCTATACAGAGCCTCCACTCTCCATCCTTTTTGGGTGCCAAAATAGTTGGCACAACAGATGGACTCAGAATTTTCCTCACCAAACCTTTATCCAACAGCTCTTGCACTTGATTTCTGATCTCCTCATTTTGTTGAGGTGTCATTCTATAAGAGCTTTGTTTGGAAGACTTGCACCTGGGATTAAGTCTATGGTGGCTAACATCATGGATTGGTGGCAAAAAGTTTGGAATTCATCTACAACAATGTTCTCATACTTGTCAAGTAGGGTTTGCACTTCATTAGGGACCTTCTCACTGTCATTTGTTGCTGCATCAAAAATTGGCTTTCCCACAATAGCATATCCACCTTATCCATCTTCATGACTCTTCAAAAACTCCTTCTCTTTCAAAATCATGACACTAGGTCCTTCATGATCTGCACCTTCATCTTCTTTCAAAGGTGTGAGGGTATATGATACTCCATCCTTATCAATAGCATAAATGTTCTTTTCACCATCATGTTGGGCCTTTCTATCAAATTTCCAAGGCCTTCCAAAGAGGAGGTGGCATACATCCATTGGGATGATGTCACATAGCACCTTATCCTTGTATGGTCCAATGTTAAACTCCACCCATGATTGTTCACTTACAAGCACTTGCTAACCTTTATTAAGCCAAGAAATCTTATATGGTGTAGAGTGAGGGATCCTTTTAAGTTTTAGATTTTCTACCATTTCTAATGAAACAAGATTATCAGTAGAACCAGAGTCCACTACTACTTTGCATACCTTTCCTTGTACCTTACATGTGGTTCTGAATAAAGCCTTCCTTTGTGGTGGTTCCTTAATAGTTGGTATCTTGATAGTGTCCTCCTCATGAGAAAACTCTCTCCCACTTCTAGACCTGCATGCAATGAGGGTGAATTTACACTCTCTCCATCTTATTCTTGGACAATTTGTGTCCTCTCTCCCCCATGTGAACTTGTGCTTTGTTTATCAAGACATCTCCAAGCAGGGTGACCAAATTGGCCACATTGGTAGCATCTCCCAGCAAAAGTATTGGATCCCCTACCTTGGTTTCCAAATCTGCCTCTTGTGTTTGATCTCCTTCCCCTAAATCCTCCTCTTGGCTCACTACCTTGCTCTTGTTTTCCACTAGATTCTCCTTGCTATTTTTGGAACTGTGATCTGCCTCCAAAATTTCCTCTTCCTCTATTATTCTTTCCTCTACCTCTTTGCTGCTACTCCTGCTTCCTTTTTATCTTCTCCTCAACCCTGGTAGCTAGTTGTAAACACTCCTCAACATTCCTAGGAGTGGCTAAGCTTAACTCATCTTGTATACTAACCCTCAAACCATTGATGTACATTGCAATTTTCTCCACTTCACTTTCATGGTGACCTACTCTCATGCTTAATTTATGGAATTCTTTTGTATATGCCATCAAATCCATCTCTCTATTTCAAATTTTGCAATCTCCTAAAGATTTGAACCTCATAGCCACCCGATAGGAATTGGGCTTTCACCTTTGATATCATTCTATCCCAAGAGTTGATCTTGGGCTTTCCCCTCCTTACCCTCTCTAATTGAAGGTAATTCCACCAAGTCAGTGCTGGCCCTTTTAGTTTTGTCTTGGCCAATTTCACTTTATGATTTTCAAGGGTATCCTTGTAGTCAAAGTAGTTGTCAAGGGCATCTATCCAGTCAAGTACCTCCTCACTATTCATCTTGCCACCATAGATTGGAAATTCCAACTTGATGTCCAGGTTGTCTCCTCTGTCAGCCTGAAGTACCTTAATAAACTTTCTCTCCTCTGGACCCAGCTCCTCTCCATGGGCTCCACCTTGAGGGGCTTCACTCTCCTCTTCAGTGATCCTCCTTCTTAAGTTTGCTTCTAAGGCTGCTATCTTGGCCAACATGCCTTCTTGAGTCTCCTTTACTATCCTTAGGAGTGTTGGATTTCCCTTAGGAGGCATTTTACCCTCTTTCTTCTACAAACCCCTTCTACACTTGATTCCACACACAAATCTCCCAATTAGAACCTAAGCTTTGATACCACTTGATGTAAGACAGGGTGGTTTTGAAGTCCAACACACAATTCCCAATTGGTTTGTGAAGTCTTGATCAACTCCAAAGGCGACTTCCTTCTTTAAGCCACCTACTTGCTTGTAACATAGGAAACTCACTTTTCCAATGTTAACTTCAGTTTCAGGGCTCTACATTCCTTCTTGCACACAGATTTAGGAACCCATTTGGTTGTTGTTTAACATGTCTAAACATCTGCTAGCGTTGTTTCAAAATTCTTTCCCTAACTAGCCCTTTACTACTTTCCAAAGGCCTAATTAGGCCTCTTTTACAAAGGAGGTCCCCTAAATCTTGCCTTCCTAATCACCAAACCTTTATGGAGACTCTAAACCAATTACAAAACCAACTTCTATCACCTTAGTTTCCACCAAACAATCTGGATTTTCACTATCTTACTCAAAAACCAATAAATTCAACCATGGCAATCAACTTGCCATTGCTCAAGCACGTGCTTCAGATTGGTCTTGCACTCCACCCTACCAAACATGGAAATAAAACACCTTCCTACATCCTACCAGGCCCATTCCACCCATTATTTAAGTTACTTTGTGGTGGAATGGCCTTAGGTTCCCATTATTTTATCAAAACCCTACAAAACCCTAGTTAACATAGCACTTACAAAAAACTTAGCTTTTATCCCTCAAAATCTAATGAAACCTCAAATAGGAATCAAATGAAAGTTAATTTGAGTCTCCACCAAATTTCAGAGGTTTTACATTGATTACAGATAGTACAGAACAAAGAAACACAACAATTCTTAGAAAACAACACCAAAAGAAGAGAAAAATGTATTATTTCTCCAAAATTTCAACATGCCAACCTACCTCGAGAGTTTGTGAGGACTTTTATGATGTTTCTGCAAGGATACCAATGGTTCACAACTAAAAATAGAGGTTGTGACCGTTGAACTTCCAACTGCCATTCAAATTTGGCACAAAAAGTATTAAACAACCTTAATCACCTACTAAGCTTAGACCAAACTCGACAACACACACCTAGACTTATTGATTACATCAATATATTGGTCTTATGACCTTATTACAACATGACTAGAACACCTTATTGAAAAACTAGACTCCTCTACACACTAAAACCCAAAATTTTCAAGTTGGTTCTCTTGCACCAATGATGTACAAATGAACACGAAGAGACCAATATGCTACTTATACTCCCATAATGGATAAAATCAACAATGTGCAATCCCCCAAAAAAAAAAAATTCCAAAGAAACACCAAATTGAAGCAAAAACTAGCAATAGATGAAAAAAATTCAAGCTACAAAACTTGCAATTGATGGCAAAAAATTTCAAAAAAAGAGTACTTGGACCAAGCTCCTAGTCAAACCATGCAACAAACTACTTACAAATCTCTAAGTGTAGAGTGGTATATGAATAGTAGAAGCCAACCATGCCTAGTGAATGTGGGATTGTTTTTTTGTCTCTTTTAAGAAAAAAACATTGCCCAAGACATTTTAGGCTGCCATCTTTACAAGTCTCTCCACATGACCTCTAGAAGTCACCTCCACACAGTATGAAACACCACCTCTACGAGCCTTTGGTCATGCAACAATGAGAGTGTGGGACAATAAAAAGACTGGATTTATCAGATTTCTCACCAATGTGGGATAATGTTTTCTAGCAAAGGAAAAAATGGTGAACCTTTTTTACATGCCCAACAAGTGAATGGTGAGAAAGGAGGAAACCCTACTTTTCCCAACTGAGAGATCATGCTAGGAGCAATGCCTAGTAAGGAAGAGATCATTGGGCCTCTCAAACACCAGCTGCCTCACCAATTGTTGTGCACAAATTGCTGCAACAAATAGGCAAAATCATGCCCTTTGTTTAGGTCGCCCCTCTTCAAGGGAAACCACGCCTCCAAACAACAAAACGTGCCCTATGAAGATGCTTCTCAGGTTGTTCCAGTGCTCAAATCATGGCCTTCTAATGAAAATCACAGCCTGCAAGCAAACAAACGGCTTTCCAATACCCATTCATGGCCTCCAAACAAAGAATGACCTCCAAAAAGAAATGAAATGGAAGCTACAATTTTAAATCATGCATGTTCACTAATACATAGGTCTGGGAATAATACATGGCTCCTCATGCATAAAAAACAAATGCAATCCCAATGCCAACAATAAGAAAATCATGAAATTCACGGAGCATAAAGCCATAAAGGGTTTTGATGATGGTATAGAGAGATTTCACATTCCAAGAATAAACTCAACTTGCACACAAACTACCACCATCAATAGGAGATTTCACCTCTTCAACAAGAAAATTCAGCCCTTGTTGCAAGGGAATGATGCTTTTGGACAACGATCTGGAAACTCACACCTGGTAATAATGACAATATTTGAAATTTAATAAATTTCAAATGCCAACAAAGGCTTTGATCTCACACATCTCTAGCGAGCAATCTCAACATAAGGGGTTGTAGATGAATTCTCTAACACCATGTTGGATTAGGCTTCCAAGAACATCTGTAGACCAAGCAACGCCTTCACAAAAAAGAGAGAAGCAACACATGAAGAGGCTATTTCACTAGAAGTGAAAAAGAATAAATTGAGATGATAAAATAATGTACAAATCATGCCTTATAAAGGCATGAAGAGGTCAGTGTGGGAAAGAAAACCAACATAATACAGTTATAAACTAATAAATACATAACCACCAATTATTAAATTCCTAAGTTAACTTAAGAAAGCATGAACAGTAAAAATCCATTCACACTAACATGTACATGGGAGGATGTTTGCAAGAGGGCTTTGAAGTTGAATCAAATTAGCTATAATCCTCAATTGATTATTTGAAATAGCTAGTTGGTGTCACTTTATTCATGTTTCACACATTAGTAAAACCCAACCATGTCATGTTATTCACCACCATGTGTTCCAAATGAAGTAGGCTATGTGTAAGGAAGCTGAGGTATCAGAACAACTTTCTACACTAATTTTGAGAGGAGAATAATGCAAAAATTTTACAAATCTTTAACAGTTATAGAAACTTAAATAGAAATAAACATAAATATCAAGCATACCACAACACAGTGATTTACATGGGGAAAACCCGTTTGGGAGAAAAACCCCACACCCCAAAATTCACCCAATATATTATTCATAAATCACAAAGATTACAATATACTTGCAAAGAAATCTTCTCACATGAGTATCACCAACCAAAGACCCATAGACACACGACTGCTATCAGACTCTCAAAATACATCACTATCTACAATCATAGTATAATGTCATCATAAAATAGGGTTACCTTCTAAGGCAAGACAAGCCAACAAACTATCCACCATTAGATCTAAAACCTAATAATTAACGGTCTAGATTTACAATGTATCATTTATTTAATGTATGCCAGTCATTTTAGGAGTTTTCTAAAAAAGTTAACAAAAAATTCTTTACATGCATCCCACTCCTCCCCTTGTTGCCATTGTATATTACACCTATCGGTGTAACTAGGAAATATATATATATATATATATATATATATATAATCTTTATATAATTGCAAGGTTGAGACACATTTTCCCAACAAATCTTCCACTTGTTGAACAACTTGAAAGAGAAACAAGAGGGAGTAAAAATTATCTCTTAATTGCTAGGGGTTGAAAGGCCCATAGTCTCTAAACACCATCTAAACTTCTCTGTGCTCACAGGTTTAGTTAAGGAATCAATAACATTCATCAAAGTCTCTACCTTAACCAATTTCACCTTGTCATATTTGACCATATATCAAACAAAATGATATTGTACATCAATGTGCTTGGTCTTGGCATGAAATGGCGGGTTCTTGGCTAGACATATCACACTCTGTTTGTCATAATAAATTGTCATTGCACCTTGTTTTATTCCAATATTTGAACACAGTCTCTTAAGCCAAATGGATTCTTTACAAGCATGAGTAGCTACCATATACTCTACTTCAGTAGTGGAAAAAGAAGCCACATATTGTCACTTACTCATCCAACTAATTGCAACACCAAATAATGTAAACACATAAGCATTGGTGGATCGTCTGCTATCAATATCACTTGCCCAGTCTGAATTCACATAACCATGAATATTAAGGGAAATACCATCTTTATTCAAATTACTATGATAACACAAGGAATAATCTGAGGTACCACACAAATATCTAAAGACTCTTTTAACTACATCCCAATGAACTCTACCAAGATTAGATATATATCTGGAAAGAACTCCCACTACTTGGGAAATGTCTGGTCTAGTACAAACCATAACATACATCAAACTTCCAACTACACTCTGGTAAGGCACTCTGCTCATGTCTTCCATCTCTGATGGAGATTTTGGACAATATGAAATAGATAACTTTGTTCCAACAGAAAGGGGAACACACAATGGTCTACAATCTTGCACGTTAAATCTCTATAAAATTAAATTGACATACTTACTTTGGCCAAGCCATAGCTTTCTTTTCTCTCTATCTCTTTTAATTTCCATCCCAAGAATATGTTTAGCTGCACCAAGGTCTTTCATTTCAAATTTAGTAGCAAGTTGAGATTTGAGTTTTGAAATCATACCTTTCCCTTTGCCAATAAATAACATATCGTCAACATATAATGCAATAAACAAGAAATGATCACCATCAGTTTTATAATCATCACAATGATATGATTTAGAATGCTCAAATCTCAAAATCAACACATATGTATCAAATTTATGGTACCACATCCTAGGACTATGTTTTAGGCCATACAAAGATTTCTTCAATTTGTAAACCAATTTACTTTTACCTTTCACCATGTAGTGCTCTAACTATGTCGGATAAATATCCTCCTCCAAGTCGCCATGAAGGAAAGTAGTTTTCACATCCATTTTCTCAACCTCTAAATCATAAGTAGCAACAATAGCAAACATAAATCTAATGGATTTCATTTTTGCAACAGGAGAGAATATCTCACAATAATCAATACCCTCAACTTGAGAGTAACCTTTCACAACCAACCTTGCATTGTACTTCTCAATACCTCCATTTGAACCAATATTTTTCTTGAACACCCATTTGCAACCAATAGGTTTCCGTCCTTTAGGAAATGGTACAAGATCCCATGTATCATTCTTTTCAAAGATGGCATTTCTTCATCCATAAAAATCTTCCAGGATTCTGACATTCATACCTAATGCCTCTTCTACAGATTTGAGTTCATCCATGTTAGTATTCAAAGAAAAAATACATCTCCAATCATCAAGTGTATACCTTTCAGGTAGTTATCTATGCCTTGTAGACCAATGAACAAGTAGAGTTCGAGGTTCTTCCTCCTCTTCTGAAGATTTAGAGCTAGATGATCTCTCCTCAACTTCTTGTCTATTCATAGGCCTCGATTCAACTTTCTCAAGTGCAGAAGGAAATTGAATCACATATTCCTATTTACTTTGTTTTGGTTGTAATGTAACAAAAGAAGGCTTAGTTTCTCTAAAAATAATACTTCTACTATATATTACATTTTTGCAACATGATCCCAAAGCTTGTATCCTTTCACACCATAACTATATCTGATGAAGATACATTTCGCAACCTTGTTCTCCAACTTTGTTCACTTTTCCTTTAGCACATATGCATATGCCTTACAACCAAAAACTCTAAGATGTCTTAATGAAGGCTTGCAACCCGACCATTACTCTATAGGTGTCTTATCAACAAGAGCTAATGTAGGAGACCTGCTAATCAGGTAACAGGCAATGGCAACAACTTCAACCCAAAACCTTTGTTCTAGGCCAACACCAATTAACATACTCCTAGCCTTCTCCATCAGTGTCATGTTCATTCTTTCTGCAACTCCATTCTATTGTGGAGAATATGGAGTTGTCTTTTGTCTATGAATACCACAATCTTTACAAAATCTATTAAAATCATTAGAGAAAAATTTATTGTCATTATTAGTCCTCAAACATTTTATTTTCTTTCCAATCTGCATCTCAACCCTTGCTTTAAATTCTTTAAATCTACTGAAAACTTCAAATTTACTCTTTAGAAAATATACCCATGTCCTTCTACTATAATCATCAATAAATGAAACATAATATGTGGATTTACCAATCCAAAGGACATCTACAAGACCAAACACGTCATAATGAATAAGATCCAATACACAATAAGCTTTATGAGAACTCGAGTAAAATTGGACGTGGTTTTGTTTTCCATAAATGCAATGCTCATAGAAATCAAATTCAAGGTTACAATCAAAAAAACCTTCAACAAGGTTTTTTTATTTTTCAAGGTCCTTAGACCCTTTTTTCTAATGTGGCCAAGTCTCTAGTTCCATAACATAGTTTTCTCGATAGGTAACTTTGATTCAGAAGAAAGAGAACCCTTGGGTACCTAGAAGCCATGACCATCTATTGAAGGTGAAACCCTCACTTCTTCCAAAAACTTGCTTTTCACAAAAGTACTATTGCACTCAACATTGCATGCATCAAGCTTACACAATGTGCCATATTTGACACCTCTAGCAATCACCATAGCACTTCTAACCATCTTGCATCTTGCATTATAAAATACTACCTCCACACCCGCATCTATTAGTTTGCTTACAGATAACATATTTTGTGCTATCTAGGGATATGCAACACACCATTAATCATTTTTATTCTACCATCAAGAAACTTGATTTTAACTTTACCATGACCAACACTGTCTAAATAAGAATCATCACCCAAGTACACCCATTGTGCGAGGGGGAAAATCATAGAGCGTAAACAAGATAAATGCAAATGAAATAGAAGCTAATCTAAATAAAAAACAACTAATCTAGATCTATTCCTTCACTCATGAAATGACTTTCTAAGCTATTAAAAACACATAAAGAAATCCTACGATTATCTAAATGAATTCAAAACAAAAGAGAGGTTACCATCCCATTCAGAGTGTGTTCGCATGATGTCAGGTTGTTCATATCACTAGGAAGCCTCCATTGTTGTGTACGAGAAGCTTTGATGCGATGTGTGTGTTGGTTGATCGAAGATATGTTGAAGCTTTGTCAATGGTGATTAGGAATATTGGCAATACTTCGTTGTGCAAACGATGTTGATTCTTCAATCCTTTTTTGTGAGGAGAGAGGTTTGTTATATAGAAATTGTGTTTTGAAATGGACAATCAAGATTGCGTAGTAGAATATCATGATCGACGGTCAATAGATGTTGAAAGGATTTAGACATGAATAATCTGTGCAAAATAGATTACGTAATAATTAGTGTGATTGAAGAAATATTGTTGAGAAATTTGTGAAATTGATGAAATAGTTGGAGCAATTCATGAAATTGAAGAAATCAATTTGAGCCTTCAATGGGTTTGAGGAAATTATGCAGAGTGATTTGTGAGATTGAAGAAAGTTGGTGAGGAAATCATGTTGAGAGAAATTTGCTCAAAGTTGGTGAGGATAATTCAATTAATTGATTTAATTTTAATTAGTCCTTTTTGGAGTTGAACGTGCAAATCAAGTTTGACTTTTGCAAATGAAGTTGCATTAGTTTGATTTGATTTTTGATGATGTTTTGAATAGTTTATTCATTTTATTCAATTTTGAGGTAAAGTGAGTTAATTAAATATTATGATTTAATAATTCAATCGACTTACGGGAATAAAGTGATTTAGTGATATAATTAAATAATTGGTGTTATTTAATTAATCACGACGAATAAAGTGAAGATTAGGACTTTATTAAATAAATGCAATTTATTTAATTGGTCAAAGTTGATGAAAAAGTGAATTAATTAAACAATGTTGTATTATTCAATTAATAGTAGAAATCAGGGTTTTAGGACTTTATTAAATAAATAGAATTTATTTAATTAGTCAAGAATGATGAAAAAGTGAATTAATTAAACAATGTCATATTATTCAATTAATAAGGGAAATTCAGGTTTTTGATGCAATTGATGTGAAATGCAGTGATGTTTGACAATAATGATGTCGATGATGTGAAAATGTCGTTTAGGGTGTGTCATAGGTGTTAGGTCAGTTTTACATGTCTACACTTACCTCCATCAAATTCTTCATATTTAGAAAACCAATCTCTTTAAAGGTCATATGAAAAGATGCATCTGTGTCAATTGACCATGCATCATTACCTACATGAGTTTCCAAAGTTGCAATGAATGCATCACCATATTCCTTCTCAGACTCGAAATCAAAATCAAATATTTCCTTTTTATTCTTCTTTTCTTCTTTGCATTCCTTACGAACATGTCTAGGCTTACCACAGTTCTAGCAAATAACTTTGGACTTTCCAAGAGATTTAGATCTCCCCTTGGATTTGGATTTGTCATGCTTCTCATTCTTCTTTCCTTTTTCCTTAGGTCTTCCATGAACATTTAGGGCCTCCTTGGTAGTGATGGATACCTTCCTCCTCATCTCTTCAGAAAGAAAAGAACCCACCACATCTTTAGTCTTCAATATAACAAAAGTACTCCCAATAGCCATAACAAGAGAATCCCATGAATCAGGCAAAGAACAAAGCAAGATTTGATCTTTCTCCTCCTCATCCATTTTGACACCAACTGATGCTTGAGGCACCAAAATATTGAATGTTTCTAGGTGGTCTGTAATTCGTCCATCCTCTTCCATTCTCAGGGAATACAATTTCTTCCTTGAGAAAATCTTGTTCACTAAAGATTTGGCTTGATATATCTCACCAAGCTTCTTTCATAGTTTTTGTGCAAACGTCTTTTCATGGACATTGATTAAAACAGAGTTTTCCAAGAACAATCTGATTAGACCCTTGGATTTACGGTCCATAATATCATATTGAGCAGCTTGAGTAGGATCTATAGGCCTTGAAACATTCTCATCAACAACATCCCACAAATCTCGATCTATCAACAAATCCTCCATCTTCAGCTTCCACATTTCAAAATTATTTCCAAAAAATTTATCCATCTCTATTCTCACTGATGAACTTACCATCTAAAAATTCTTGCAACAAGATCACAAAGTATCTTCTCCACAAGCTCCCACTAAAATTTGGATTAGTCCAAAAAACCCAACAACCCACAACTAAAACCAAAGGTGATCAAGGTTTAATACCACTTGTAAGGAAGTTGCAAAACAACTTCCCACACTAATCTTGAGAGGAGAATAATGCAAAAAAATTATTGATATTTAACAGTTACATAAAATTAAACATAAATAAACATAAATATCAAGCATACCACAACACAATGATTTATGTGGGGAAAACTCTTTCGGGAGAAAAAACCCACACTCCAAAAGCCACCCAATATATTATTCAGAAATCACAAAGATTACAATATACTTGTAGAGCAAGCTTCTCACAAGAGTATCACCAACCAAAGATCCAAAGACAACACAACTACTATCAGACTCTCAAAATATCTCATTATCTACAATCATAGTACAACACCCTCATAAAATAGGGTTACCTTCAAGGACAAGACAAGCCAACAAAATATCTACCATTAGATCTAAAGCCTAATAATTAACGGTCTAGATTTACAATGTATCATTTATTTAATGTATGTTGGGCATTTTAGGAGTTTTCTAAAAAAGTTAACAAAAAATTCTTAACATGCATCTCACTCCTCCCCTTGCTACTATTGAATATTACACCAATTAGTATAACTAGGAAATATATATATATATATATATATATATAAATAGATATATCCTATCAAAAATAACCTTTATATAATTACAAGGTTGAGACACATGTTCCCAACACTATGGACCTCAACATAATTAAATATTTTGTAGCTTTCAACAAAACCAAGTGATATAGGTCTATAAGGTCATAAAACCAACAAAGGTAGATAGAACTAGTTTAGAAGGAAGTGAAAATGACCCAATAGTAGTTGATGAAATTAGTTACAAAGATATTCAAGGTGAACAAAGAGAAATGGTCAAAACATATACACCCATGAATGTAGATTCCAACAAATTAGACATGCATATGCATTGTGGAAATAAAATGAATGCATATAGTAAGATCCATGATACCTCATTTAAAGATAGAGTACATGAAAACCTTCAAACATATGTTAATGTGAAAATATGTCCTAAATATGTTAAGGAGATGGTTGAATATGTATCATCCATTCCCAATGAAGTTGACAAGTCAATTGATCAATAATTTAAAAATTAAGAAAATGTTGGCGCGATACTTGAAAAATAAATTCATAAGCATACCAAAACCAAAGAAATGGAAGAACATCATGGTACCAAGGTTCCATTGATAGGGAAGACAACTTAGTGGTACTCAAATTAAAAAAATCAACTTATAATGCTAACCCACAGTATTTTAGATGTAAGAATAAATTTGAGGTAGGTATTTTCACTTTGTTCAATGTTGAAGTTTGTGATTATCATATAGAAAATAATGAATTTGATAATGGAAATATGTAAAAACATAAAAAAAAATAGAGATAACACTTGAAGTCAATAAAAATATTGAAATTCAAGTTGAGAATGTGAATAGAAATATTTGAACCTTAATGATGGAGCACAAGTTATTGTTGAAATTGTAGAAAATAATGCTAATTCTAAAAGAATGATTTAACAACTATACATGACATGTTGTATGTAAGCTAAATGTATGGGAATATTCAAGACAATATTAATATTAATCGTAGGTTATTTTTCAAGTTCATTAAATACAAATGAGACATAACTACTTGATATGATTTAGATTAATTCCTTCGAGATTCTTGATTATGTAAAGATTTATAATGATATTAGGGAAATTTATACACAACTTTTAGAGCAAGGTGACCTAGGTAATGAGAGTCACACCACTTGGGTTGGTATTCCTTTACATAACATTAATTCAAGTCAAATAGATATGTATGAAATGAAAGACCATGATGTGTCAATTGATTTTAAAAGTCTTGGGGTCATTTCACATATCTATATAAAATTAGTGAGCTATGTTCATATGTCTCAAGTCATAATAGCATGGATGAGGAATGCCACATTATTCCATGTAGTGTTTAAATGAATGTTAACATCATTAAATTTTATTTAAATGATGCATCTTCTATGAACTTTAAACATAATGAATGTCAAAAACTAATTTTATGTGTACAACCAATTGATTCAATTGTAGATCATAAAGTTAGTCTTTAATAAAAATGTATGGCTGATTTAAATTTGCATTAAACACATTTTTACTAATGGTTTTGTGTTTGATGTGCATGTACTTGAGAAGAATGCTAATTTGGATAGAGAAACACATATTATTGATCATGACATGGTTGGAAATAAACATCTATGGTTGGTGGAAAGTACTACAATGCAGGCTACAAATTTACTTTCTTCCATGCTAATTTTTTTATTTCATGACCTAAAGTTGATAATTTTTTTCTTGATAAGAAGTTTAATGGATATAATTAAATTCTTGACATGAATTCTCATTATAATAACTTGTACCTATAAGACTTGAAGGGTAATTTGTTAGAAATTGATCAAAAGGGTTTGTTTTATTTCGTCTAAGATTTAACCAACCATATAAGTAGCATTGACTTAAATGCTTTAAGTGACTTAATGTAAAAATAACTTCTCTGGTGGATAAACATGAAAAAATATACCACCCTATCACTTTTATATGAGGAATCAAGTAGAAGAATTTGCTTATGGATATAGCATGATGATATGTATGCCTCAACACTTTATTTTTAAATGATGACCATCTCAAGTAAGATTCTTAGCTACATAAGATTTTCATTGGAGAGTTTAAGGACAAACCTACTAAGTTAAGGAACTTAACTATAAATCTCTTACTCTTGAATACCTTGAGAAAAATAAATAGAGGAAGCTTCATTACCTGCTATCTTGAGGCTTTATATTTGTATAAAATAAATCAATTAAGAAGTTTTGTCATGTTTACATATTTATTTTAGTTTTGAGTGTTATAATTTTTTAGTGTCACATTTTTACTACTCATGTCCTCAATTATAAAGTCCTTATTTTTATTTTTGGTGTGTTTGGTCATGTAGTTTCAACTTGTCAATTTTTAATCTTGTTAGAAGTTATTTTTCATAGTTCTATATGATTAGCATTATCTAGTCTCAAAGTTTATTTTCTTCCCTTTATGAACTATATGCAAATTAGAATTTCCTATCGATAAATTTGTTGCATTTTGATGGTCTATTATATGTTTTGTCATCCTCTAAAATGAGTGGATTAATTGTGGAAAAGTTATATTAACTAGTATAGCTATGTGCATAATGGTTCTCTCATGATCTAACAAGCATAGCTCTAACTTAAAACAAATGGTATAACATTTTCTTTCCTCTAACTATGGTTAGATAATAATTGTTATGTTTATTTAGGCGAGGTTGTCATGGTTCAAGTTATCAATTGAAAAAATAAAATGGTTCACCATCAATTTAGTGGTACCTTACCTAATTGTAGGCTTTAGTGCTTGTAAGTTGAGAGTAAAAGAAAGGAAAGAAAGGAAAGTTAAAACAAATAAAACAAATATCATATGCAAATCTCAGTTTAAACTTAGCGATTCTTGTAACTCTACCAAAGGTTATAGATGCTCATCATGAAGTAGAGCTATACTAGAGTGGGTTCATTGATGCAAAATATGAAATGGTTAAAATCCTTTTCACATGGTGAAGTGAACTAGCATAACTTGATGCTAGGGTTGTGGAGTGATCCCTATGGGATTATGAAGGAAACAAATACACATGCATATTGTGATAGAAATAATATTGGGTTGCACTTTATGATTTTTTTTGTCACTTTTTCTTGGTTTTGATGTTGTGTATCTAATTATACATATTCCTCTTAGTTAGTCTAGATATTTCAAGTAGTCCTCCTATTTTGAAGATGGTCAAGATTTCTAGTTTAGGGAGTCTCCATCCTTTTGTTGCAAGTTGGCCTTTGAAGGAATTATGGTTATTATTTATTCATAAGGAGTATGAGACCTTTGGCCTTTAATGATATTTGACCAAGTCCTTGGATTGAGTAGTTTGTGACGGGTCTTATAATTTTCCATTTCTTGCTTTAATTTCCTATTTCAAAGGAATTTTCAAAGATATTTATATCCTATATTTAAGTCTTTTCATTAACATTTAAGTAAAATCATATCTTAGATGCATGATGTTTTAATAGATGTTTATGTATTAAGATAATTATTTCCAAGATAATATATCATGCTATTTTTTTTATAATGATTTTAGAGTAGAAATATTCTCAAAGATAAATTCTACATATAGTAAGAAAGATAACCCACAACTAATGTTGTAACATGTTTGTAGCCAAATCCATGAGTATAATTTTGTTATTTCTGGATTTTGATTGTGTTTAAATTTTTTCATCAATGTTTCATATCACACTATGTGATCCATCGTCTAGAAATTCATCTCTTTATGCTCTCTATCATCCCAATGATGGATCACATAGTGTGATATGAAACGTTGATGAAAAACTTCAAACAAAATAAAAATCCAGAAACAACAAAATTTAATAAGCATTATAGATTGTGGAAGTCTCATAGCATTAACAAATCCATGAGTACCATTAGCTAAAGTCATGAGCATTGCAACCAAAAATATGAGTGTCAAAACCAAAGCCACAAATAACCATAGCCATGGGTAATAGTTGTTGTCAATTGTGAATAAGAAATGATAACTTCCTCTATTCAGGTTAAGGAGAAACTTCAACAAAATAGAGAAGAGTGACTAATAAGTGGTAGACATAATGGCAATTCCTCAACAAAGATTAAGAAAGAATTGAATGGAATATGCCACTCATCTTCATGTCTCCAACAATTTGGTTCCTCCTATATAATGGTTGGAATATTGTAGGAGTGTTTTTCCTCAAGATTAATTAATCTTAATCTTCTAGTTGCATTTTCATTTCTAAAATAAGGAAATCCTTTTATATTATAGGGAGTGAGTAGACAAGTGTAACACAATTGTTAAGAGTCCAATAAGTTTATAAAAGAAATAGATAATATAGTCTAAAGATTCAACACATCTAGAGATTTTTTTTCAAGTTTGTATTTTTTTTTGGCACAAATAATTGTTGACAACTTTTCCATGCTAGTTAATCTTATGTGATGAATTATAAAAGGATATGATTTAGTTAATATTTTTTGAAGTAGAAGAGATATATTGTAGCATTATAGCAATTTTGGCTTGTTGGGATTTTTTTTAATGGACAAAAATAAATAAATAAATATGTATAAAGACGAACATAGGATAATTAATATTTAGTTTTTTTGTTTATATGATATCACGACATGTTAACAATTATGAAGTATTACTTATGTGAAATAAATAAATACATAAATAATACTGGAATAAGGATTTAATTAAAATATAAAACAGTTTTAATTATTTTATGTGGAGGTCGTTATTTGGAACAAAAAAAATTTCTCTTGTTTTTGTTTTTGGTTATGGTGATTATTTGAAAGAAGCAGGGGGAAGTTAGTTATGTGGGAGTAAGAAGAGGAGAGTCGGTGAACAAACAAAAAAAAAAAAAAAAGAGGGGTAAGGTAACTGTTCTGGTTGAAATTTTCTTATTCAGTTCAAACTATGGAATGCTCAGATGGATAATGAAATTGAAGATTTATTTAAATTTGATTCAATAGTGATTTTTTTAACTGGTAAAGAAAATTTAGATTTATTTGGGTATCAAAAAATAATAGTGCTCTGTGTGAGCCAGCCCGACTCTGTGTGAGTCATGAAATGCTCTGTGTGAGCTTAAAGGGAGGATTGCTTTGTGTGAGATTTTACTACCGGTGTAAAGCCCTTACAATGATGTTACTGGGAATTAGATTAACTTTAGAAGAAATCATGGAATTTTCAATAGAGCTTATCTTGAAACGCTGTGAGTAATGGGGATTTATTTTATGCCTCAGGGTATTAACAAAATACTGCAAAGATAAGCAGAGAAAGGAGACTAACATTGACAAAATCCTTCGCTCCCAAGGTGAAAGAGTTCTATAGCTACTGGAGTATAAAATTTAGATTTGTTTCTTGTCTTAAAAAATTTATATTTCAAATCACATGGATTTTCATATGTATCATAAGTAGGTCTGCTTTGCATCCTAACTGTTTGAGATAGGGAATTCCCAACGTGGAATAACATTAGAAAAGTTATTTTATGATTAATTAAATTTGGAATAGCTGTAATCAACAGACAAATGGAATTATTACTTCAATTCATTTATGAATATGGATGATGGTTAATGTTTTGTTGCTTAAAAGTTGAACTTGTCTACATCGATCAATAACTAATGTATTTCTTATATAGTTTCAACAAGCAGAACCTTTAGAAGGATATTTTGCTTGGGTTTACTCTTAACTACCTTTAATCTTTCAATGTGAGAAAATTACTCTCTAAGGTATTAATATTCAATTCTTCATTTTTATTGGGTAGGCATGACAGATATAGTTTACCCAAGCAAGGACCAACTTGAAGTGAACTGTATCTATGCTCTAATCATGTTAGTTTTATGATTTTATCAACCTTAGCTAAATTTACTTATTTCATTTAGTTTGTTGTTATTAATGAAGTAACTATTAAGCTTAGCATCAATAGTAGACTCGTAGGAATTTTTATACAATTCTTGTTTGATTGAAGTTCATAGAATATATTTATTTGTATTTGCAAAGATTTTTTTCTTTGTTATACACAATTGTTAGAGTAATCATGCATTAGCTAATAATTAATTAATCTTTAATTGATTATTGGTCTAATTTATTCTCATGAACTTAAGCTAAACTTAGGATTTCTTTATTAAGTTAACTAAGTGTTTTTCTATGTTAACTGAAGTGAGCTTTTATATTTTCAGGGTTTTTCTCCTATATAGCACTCAACCCTCATTGTATTATCTCATATATTCACTCTTGAATTCTCAACCTTTGAGGACTTTTGTTTTTCTTGAAGATTCTTGAGGTTCATTCTATAGGTTTTTCTTGTTGAGGAATATTGCACATATTGTTTGCAGATCTCTTGTGTGGAAGGTGTCTGTGTTCATTGTTTTATCCTATGGCTCGTGGTTTTGTGATTTTTCACAATCCTAACATGGTACATCATAGCGTAGATTCAGTGAACCCCTTCTCGGTTTATGAGGTTTTTTCAACTACGGTTACAAGAGAAAATTTGAAATCTTTTTTGTTGTTTTTTCTTTATTTTGTTTTTTTTTTCTTTTTTTAAATCAAAAACAACAAAAAATAAATTAAAAAATTGCCACCCTAGGGTCATATGGGAAACCAGTGCCTAGCCCCTAGGGGGGCTAAAAATAAATTGCTTTTATTTGCAAAATAGGAAAAATTGGGAAAATGAGCATAACTTTTTGGTTGGGTATCGAAATTGGGCAAAAAAGATATTGTCGGAAAGTTGGTTCTAAGCACTATCCAATGGTGCTAGTTTTTTAATTTTTGTTTTACTAGTGCATTCTATAGCTTGTTTAAATCAAAGGTGTTATTTCCAGTCCCGGGCTTGTAACTTTTGACTAGATTCTTTATTTTTCGCTATTCTAGTGGCATTGGAACCGTCTTTTAGATCTCTTCACAACCATATATGAAATTTTTCTAGATTTATCTTCAAGTACATTTTATTTAGGTTTTTTATTTTCACACTCTATTGAATTACTTGGACACTTCAGCTCCTGAAATTTTTTTGTTTGCATGGTATGACTCATTTTTGGCTATTCTGTATGTATTTCCAGTATTCTATCCTATTTTGGCATTGTAGACATCTTTTTCATGAAAATTCTCTTTTGTAAACGCACTGAGATAAAGTGTCATTCTGGTGTATATTTTTTGGGGATTTTCACACATCATGTTGTGCCTTTTATATTTGCACTATGATATAAAGTGCAATGGGGGGTTGATGTTTTCCTTTGGTTTTCCATCACACCCTTGTCAAGTGAGTGTTCCTTCCACGAAAACAGTGAATCTTGGTGATTCTTGCCTCATGCTTGTGTGTCTTAGTTTGTACACCCTTTTATTTGTAGGTTGTTTCTCCTACATACACTTCTTTGGTTTCACATAGTTTCAGTGTAACTATCATGGATCTCCCTTTTCAACATTATGGGGGGGGGATTCTACTATTGGTGCTAATGCTTCCTTGGTTTCACAATTGGAGTGATTTATGTATCTAGTTCTTGTTCATATGTACATTCAGATGCAACGTACATCAGTAGCTGGTTACATGTATTTTAGTGAGATGGATCATTTGCCATATGGAAACTCTTGCATTCTTGTTTCTAGAGGTTTTCCATTTCAGCACCATATTATTCATCTTTCGACAATAATCTATAGCTTCTTCGTGCTTCAACGATGTTCTACATGTTCCTCTTTTCCAGGACATTGTTTGGTTGGAGGCTTTTTAGTCCTTCACACCTAGAGTTGGAGGTTTTTTCCATCCTTTATTTTCCTTTCCCTGTTTTCGAGAGGAGTTTTCTCCCACTATGGTTTTCTCCTTTTCTATAATTGTGAGAGATCTTTTGTTTATACATGGGTACTGTAGACATGTAAAAATGGCTTAACGCATATCACACATCCTAAACTACATTTTTCCATTATCGGTAGTACTTTCATTATCATTATTTCATTTCACTTTAATTGCATCAATAATCCCCTTTTTAACATCATTTGCATCATTAACCCTAGTCTCCTCTATTAATTAAATAATCTTGAATTGTTTAATTAATTCACCATGTCATCACCTAATTTAAAATTATTCCTCGTGATTAATTAAATAAACAAAAAATATTTAATTATGTCACTAACATACCTTATTCATCTAAATTAATTAAATAATTATCATTAATTATTTATTTAAGCTACTTTCCCTTCTCCAAATTTGAATAATTAAATCAATTATTCAATTTCCCTAAAATCACTCAACATGGTCAATTAATAAATATACCTTTATTTATTAAAGTCAAACACATCTTGCACATTCCTCTCAAACATTCATTAATTATTTAATTAATTAAAACATCCTCACATATCCTGATTAAATATATCATGACCATTGATTTCTCAATCTAATTTCCCAATCCCACTAAACACTCAATCTGGTTTATCCAATCCCACTCATTATCCAATAAAATCCCTTAATTGGATCAATCAAATGAGTTAACTAATCAATCTATTTCCTCTCAATGGTTATCGACTGTTGATTCAAATATTTCATTGTTGCATCTTGATAATTCATCTGAAACTTGTAAATCTATAAAACAACCTTCATCCTTCTCATAATGAAAATTTGGAGAATTTGTAGAAAGGTCATGTTAGATTGAATAATGAAGAAAATTGAGCAAACATATACTTGCTACTAGATCATCCTTGTTATCAAGCTTTTGCAATCACAGAGGCTTCATGTTGAATCAAACAATCAAACATCCATCCTCAAAATGAATACACTCAACCATGGGATGGTCTGATTGTAGTTTTTGAATTCATTGTGTGTTTCATTTTTTTATGTTAACCTTTCTTGTTTGTATTCTTAAGCTTTGAAATTGCATTTCATGGGTAAGAGTAACTTGCTAGATCTTGTTTTGAATTGATTTGAATTCATTCATTGTTACTAATCTATTAACACCATATTCCCCTTACACATTTTGGCATACTCGGTGGGACCTAGGTCCTTAACTCTAACATTTCCATCAAGTGTTGTGATTAGTTACAGGTTCTGGACTGCTGTCATCTAGTGATTTTTTTAGTGGCTAATAGTTTAAATTTGGGAATCCAAAATTAGCTGATAGTTCAAGCTACAACATGAATTGAATCGCCACATTTTTACAAAATTTTATTATAGTCTTATTTAAATTGCCAAATAATTTATTTTATTAAAAAGTTTAACTCAAAAATTCACCACAATATTTGATACATGATTAGATCAGTTAGTATATCATAATTATTAGTTGTTTTAGGACCATATTTCTAATATTTAGTTTCCACCATTGATTTATAATATAATCTAATGGACCTTATTATATTCCATGAGGTAAAATGTACCCATGATTTGTAATGCTCATGGGGCCCACCATTTTGGGTCTCATGCGCATTATAGATTGTTGGTAAATTTTACCTTATAGAGTACAAGGGTCGTTAGATCAATGATCTAAAAGTAATTTTAAGCTCCATGAGAATTACAGATCATGGGTACATTTTACCTTGCAGAATATGAGGGCCATTATATTATATTTTAAAACAATGGTGGAAAGTAAATATTATAGTCTACCGCTTCAACCCATTGACAATTTCCACCCTCGGGCCCCTACTTTTCCATGAGAATTTTTTTTAGATTGGATAGATTCACCATCATAATTAATGTATTTTCCTAATATTTTTCAAGATTCGCCAAAATTTTCTACAAAATTTTAGTGATGTAAAACAATTCGCCAATAAAATTAATAATTTTTTTTAAAAAAAAAGAAATATTCGACAATAGAAATGAATATATTTTCCTAAAAAATAAAATATTCACCAATATTTTATATCTCTTTTGAGGGGGGTTTCTTAAAGTTATCATTGTTGTCATTTTCAAAAATCACTTTTGTCAAACTAGGTTGCTACAATCCTAAATCCAAACGTAGTTGTCATTTTTTTAGTCACCATTGCAGGAACATAGCCCCTATCGCTTTTTCTGACATTGTGTGTAGGAACAAAGCTGGTATCGTCTAGAAGAAGGCCACTATCATCTTATTTCACTACCACGATTGTCCTAAAATCTGGTCGTTATTGCCAAAACTAGTCACTTTTGTTTGTTCTATTGATAGGTTTTTACCTAAGCTGTTATTGCAAGGTCGCTATTGTTAGTAATAGAGCCACTATTGTTAGTAATAGAGCTGCTATTGTACTATTTCTCGGCACTATCATCTGACAAAGTTGCTATCACACCAGTTACAGAGCCGCCATCATAGGTAACAGAGTCGCTATTGTATGCTTTCATTTTCCTGTTTCATTTTGTCAAAAGTTCTTGGATTTTCAATTTTTTACTTGACCCTAATGCAATTTCTATTTGTTGTGTTTTGAGTTTATTTGACATTGTTGGTGCAGCTCTTGTAGGGTAATGACATATTGTTGGTAAACTATTAATCATTTTGCTTGTAGGGTTGACAAATGATCCAAGACTCTTAATTTTCAAGCATTTGTATGGATATTTTTAAGTTTTTAAACATTTACATTTGGTGCTTTAAAATGAATTCATTTTCCCTTGGTGCACTCAAATTGAACAATACAACTTGAACACATTGATTTGGTGCATTAAAATTTATCTACAAATCTTCATGTTTCATTTTGGTGCACTAAAATTGAAAAATACAACTTGAACACTTGGATTTGGTGCATTAAAATTTTCCTACAATCTTCACATTTCATTTTGGTGTTTAAAATCAAACATTTCATTTGGGCTTAAAAATCGGATTGCAATGACAACAAATTGGTTCATAGAATTTGTAGAAAGTGTTTGAAGTCTCTAATATTTGAAATTGGTGCTTTTAGAACACAAATTTTTATCTATAACACATCATTTTGGGCTTAAAATAAAAGTATAATAAACTATCCACTGTGTCTACCGTGATTGGCAAGCCAAGTGCATATCCTCTCCCCCTGCATCTTTGGATGATCCTGGGTGATGAGAAACACTTTGGGCTCTTTGTATTTTTTTACATCATTCCCTTTTTAGATAAGGCTTTCCTACGAGATACATCCCATAGAACTCAAAGGCAACCCAAAGTGGGTTTTCCCTTGAACCTCTATATAAATAAGTTAAGGTGAAAGCCAAGATTTAACTAACGAGTACCTTATCGATAGTGCCATTTAGAAAGGGGAGGTACCCAATTGGTATATAGTTCCCCTAGAAGGATTGGTTAAAGACTTAAGTGGCTTACTAGATGCTCACAAGGCATCAAGTTCTCTAGCAACGACTAAACACCTTATTTTAGTTACCCACCTTATTGATTGACCGTGTGTTAGTGACATTTTCAGTGCAAGGGATGCATACTGCACCCTAAAGTTTTTAATCACCATATGAACTCCCTTGAGATGAGACAAAAATCCTTGGCTTAGCATAAGCTACTTGTAGCTTTCTAGGGAAAGGGTGATTTGGGTTATCCTTCCATGCCAGGAGGCCCCTATTTGTTCGCTCTTGCAAAGAAAAAGTGTATATGCCACTTTGGGTGTCCCTACCCTTGAGTTGAAGGAGATTCCAAGTTGTGAGTCTGAAAGTGTTACCATTGGCTTTGACCTTAGGGATAAAAATGCTTGAATATTTTTGATGTGTTATCACTAGTCAAATTGGGTTGATTTTGGCCTATCAACATTTAAAACATTACGATTGATTCATACACTTTCTTTGTTATGTTTTCATTTGTATCTTAAATACATTATCTCAGACATTAGACCAAACAAACATAAAAACTTGCAAACTTATCAAAAAAAACTACCATCAAAAAATTGGAAACTGTTGAAACATAGTCGCTATTGTGCAATTTTGTCGCTACTATCTTAGAACTTTACCACTATCATTCCAAAAAAATTATCGCAGTTGACCTAAAATCTACTTGTTGTTGTACATTTTTCTGCTTTTTCTACAACTGTTTGTATGATAGTCACTATTAAAACAGGTTCACTTTTGTAATTTTATCGCAACTATCCTAAAAATAGAATCGCTATCAACCTATCTGTCTGCCGCTATTGCTATACTTGTTTCACTTACAAGATTTCCTCAGAATTTTTCAAAAACCTAATTTCAAAATATTGGCCTAAAACTTTATTTAGCTGCCAAACAACATTGTCATCATTGGATCTATACTTACACAATCCAATATCATCATCCCACTCTTCGAACTTGGTTTACATAGGGTTTGTAACTATCATATTTTGGACACAACCTCAAAATCAAACTTGCACCATATTCTATCATCATCACCATCAACAACCAAACATCAACCTAGTCTTGGACACGTATTGAACACAAGAAATCAAACCATCGTCTTCCTATTGTCTTACAACAACCTTTACTTGCAACCTCATAGCTAGTTCAAGTAAAGAAATTACCATATTCTCTAAGACATAAAAAAAATCGATTTGAATCTTGTGAAGCTTGTGTTCTAAACTAGCATCAAATCAAAACATCAAACATCCACTCACACTCTTATCATAGGGTTGAGTAGCAAAATCTTGCCATCCAACATCAAACTTGATTTTCCAACTATCCCAACATCAATCAATAACAAACAACCAACAAAAGTTTTCCAAAAGGTATACACACATCCCCTTTGTCATCATTTTATCAAACAAAATCTGAAAAAAAAATGTCATCCCATTTCCATAAGTTGTTATCTCAAACTTACCAAGGTCTTTTGAGTTCATTTATGACTACAATGATATTGCAATATAAAAAGAAAATGGAAGCCAACAAAAGAAACTCTAGTGTACCAAACACCAATACCACCAATGAGGAATCTCAACCATGTGGTTATGATCCTAAGACATACTTAACTCCCAAATAACAACCAACATTCAAAGATCAACCAAATTAACCACCTAGTGATGCTGACATTCGCCTTAAAATTCAAGAAAAAATTTCTAGGCAACAAAATTGGCCTCCTAATCATATAGATATGATCACAAAGGAGTATTATAGTGACGAGAAAATCACTGACGAAGTACTTTTAGAGCACTCCCAAGATCCAAAAATGCAAAAAATAATGGACAAAATGATTGGAAAGGATCCAAACACATATTTCCTCAAACTAGCACAAAGTGGCGCCAAGCTACCTACAAACTTTAACATTGAAATTATTAAGGATCCCAATCTCATTCCTTTGGGAGACCAATAGGTGGTGAGACAAATACCCAAAGCAACAACAGATCCCAAGATACTTCCTTTTTTTCTCAAAATCACTTACGAATGATCAATATTTCCCCCAAAATGTGGAGAATACATTGTATAGACATCCCTCACAATTTGATCAAGTTGTGGTAGCTCAACAGGCTCAATAAAATCCAAACATATTGACAAGTCAAAGCATGCCACCACATAATGTTAAAAATAATACAATGGGACCCAACATATATGAGACATCTTGGAACACCCAACAACAAGGTCCCAATATTAATATGCAAAACATGGGAAATATTCCACGAAGACAACAACATGTAGTGGACCAACAAGGTAACAACCATTTATAACCACCACTACAGGCTAACAACCCACCTCAAGGACAACACATATATCAAAAACCACAATATCAAAGCATGTACCAAGGAAATGTTCAAAATCAAACTTAATACATGCATCAACAACAATACTATGATCCTAACACACAATATCAATATGGATCATCGTCTACCCAAAATCCTCAACATCAAACATACGTTTTAGCACCACCATATGTCAATGCCCACCATCAAATGTATGTTCAATCACAAAAAAACACACACCTTCAAAATCAAGCACCCAATCCTCCACAACACAACATTGATACACAACAACCTCCATCACCATATCAAACCTACACATCTCAACAACAACACAACATACCTCAACAACAACACACCATACATCAACGACAACAACATCATACCCTCAATCCATGACACACCCACATCGGTCCTCAAGGACCCCATCCATCATCCTACACTCACAACATGGACCAAGGGCCCTCGTATATACAAACCCCACAATATAACACACACAACATTGTGGGGAAACAAGGTTATAATGCCTCTCCTTATCAAATAAACACACCAAGTGATGATGTAACCTTACAGATCCAAAATCTAAACCAAAGGCTATCAGAAATTCAAATTGGAAAACCGAAGAAGAGCTATGCTCAACAAGACATATTTCCATATCCCTTTGATCATTCCATATCCATGATACCTTTCCCTAAGATCTTTGAAATACCAAAATTTGATAATACAGGAGAAGAGGAGATCCAATAGAACACATGCGAGAATTCTCAATAGCTTGCATGGATGTACAACACAATGACACCTATTTAATGAGGCTTTTCCCATGAAGTTTTGGCAGTGCCACTATCAAGTGGTTCTCTCATCTGCCACTCGATATCAAAACCTTTGATGAGTTGTCAGATAAATTTGTTAATCATTTTTCCTACAACATAGAGCAGGACATGTCCCTGGCCGATACAAAATCAAATAAAGTGAAGGGGAATCCTTTGCTTCTTACCTATAGAGATGGAGACATAAATCTAGCAAATGTAGTTCGCTTGTTCCTAAGAAATGACTCGTGGAAATCTTTGTCGCTAACATACAAGTGAACATTAGCTACCAACTCACCATGTTGTGCCCAAATAATTTTGAAGAAACCATTGAAAAAGGTTTACTCATCAAAAGAGATCTCATAGATGGGAATCATTAAACTATATAACAACAAAGACTAGGCTTCTAGTCATAATAATAAACCTAAAATATGGGAAAAGAACAAGAATGTTACCAACGATGGAGTGGTAGATGCAAAATTTGTGTTAATATACAACCTCCTAGAAATCCACATAATAATGTCCAAGTAGCTCAAGAGAACTATCCCCAAAAAAAATGCAAAACAAGCAACTTACATATCCTCCAAAAACCCAAAAGAATAACCAACAAACAAATCAAGGTCAAGATATTCAAAGAGGGCCACCAAGGAAAAATAATTAACCTAAGAGAAAATTCACTCCATTGTGAGAAAATCTTGAGGTAGTTATGCATAAACTCGTCCAAAAGAACCTTATCAGGCTAACCAATCCCAATAAAAAAACTTATGATGAACCAAACTTTAAACCCCCTTGGTACAATGAGAATGATTGATGTGAATTCCATAAGATCAAGCCTGGTCACACAACAAATAACTGTATGAGACTTAAAAACATCATACAAGACTTGATAGAAAAAGAAGAGATCGACATTGAACATCGTCCTGGGACCTCCAGTAATAGAGTCATGGGAATATACAAGGATCCAATCTCTGATTATTCTAGGTGAAATGAAAAAGGTAAGGGACAAGATTATCGAAAAGCTAACTTCACCTATGACGAAGTCGTAGGAACCATCTATCAAGCTTATCGAAATATCAATGCCGTAACCATACTAGGAAAAAGTCCCAAATGTAATGTGACTACACAAAGAGGAAAAGTCATGATCCAAGGAGCCCCACTTCCAGCCAAAGTCACCATCAAGCCTTCCAATGACTATAGTATTGTTAAAAAATTGAAGAAAACTCTAAAATTAATCTCTATACTTAAGCTTCTAAAGTTATCACCAACACATGAAGAGATCCTAGAGAAAACTCTCATTGAATCGTTAGTGCCTAACGATATTAACATTGATCAATTTCAAGCTATGGTTGGTACCATCACCTCCCCCCACCACTTGTCCTTTTCTAAAAAAGACCTTCCCCAAAGAGCCCTTCATAATCGAGCTTTGTATCTTGAGGTTTGTGTCTATAAACATAATATCAAGAGAGTCCTAATAAATGGAGGTGCAGCCTTAAACATATGTACCCTAAAAGTGGTAAAGAAGTTGGGATATGTTGATGACATGATCGATAAGAAAAAAAGTATCACCATAAGGGCTTATGATGATATGGAGAGAAACTTTGAGGACACAATAATAATTCCAATTCAAGTGGGGCCAACAATAGAAGAAACGACTTGTTAGGTACTGGATCTTGAATTACCCTATAACCATCTCTTGGGATGTATGTGGATCCATGCAATGCAAGCGGTCCCTTCAAACTTTCATCAATGCTTAAAATTCCCTTAGCATGATAAGGAAGTTACAGTATATTTTGATCCTGAACCCTTCCATTACTGCTCAAACTTGGAGAAGTACAAAATGCTCCTTCAAATACCTAGTAATGACATATCCTTCCACTCATTTTCCTATGTCAATCCAATATCACTTGCTTCATCCTCAACTCCATCAATCGATCCTCCAAAATTTGACCTCAAGATATAGATGCTTGAAAAGGGCTATGGAGAATATCATTTCAAACAATCCTTCTACATTGGGGAGCTCCCCCCGTCACCAAAATCCTATGGGTGACAAAAGGAAATAAAGCATAATCAAACTGTTACGTATGAAGTCAAACCTACTATCTTCACCAAGTGGGGAGACTTGAAGGATGAAGTGGTATTCAAAGAGAACCTCTCATCATGGATCTATAAAGAAGAACAAGAGGAACAAAAACAACTACATCCCCTTCCTGTGGATCTTAACAATAAAGGTTATCAGATAGCAAGAAATATAGGATACATTGGAAAAGGTGGCCTTGGTCTACATGAACAAGGCATAAGAGAACCCATAATAATAGAATAATGTAAGAATAACATGCTACTAGGTTATGGTTCAATACACATGGTTACCCAAAACATTGAAACTACCTCTTGTCAATAAATAGCTCTTTCTACCGATATTGAGACATTAGATAACTACCATATAGATACAAATTCCAACGAATGGGAATGGGAATCTTACACCTCTAGTGATTATGACCTAGAAACCCTCTGGGAACCTGATAACTCTATTATCCTTACCCTTACCACATCCTCCATAATTTTTTTTTATAGTGATGATAACCTACCCTTACTTCACCCATAGTTGATCAATTGGGATCAACAACATCACACACCGGTTGTGGACCTATTCCAAAACAATGAAGCTATTGCTAAGTTCATGGGAATTCAACATGGTATACCACAAGGAGATCATGAGGCTGAATTTTTCATAGAACTAGAACACAAAGCATACTTTGGAGGGGAGATTGCGTCCTCCAATCACAAAATTGAAATGAAAAATCTAAAAATCAAAATGAGATCTGCTAGGGAAAACCACAATGTGGCTCTATCATATCATGAAAAAGGAAAAATAAAGGATGTATCTGAGGGTGAAAACCACCTTGAGGCACTCGAAGATGGATGATTCAATCTCCCCATCATGAAGCATCAAGTACAATCAACAACCTTGGTTGAAGGTTCTAAACCTATCAACGTTGGAACAATAGAGGCACCTAAAGTAACATATCATGCAACTTCCTTAGATCCAAAGGAAAAAGATAACTTCTTGGAATTCATCAAAGAATGTAAGATCAACTTTGCTTGGACATATGCAGATATTCCTAGGCTAGATCTAGCTTCAGTGGTACACTATTTAATGGTATTCCCTGCATCAAAACCAATTAAGCAAAAGCTTTGCAAGATGCACCCACAAATAGAATTATTAGTCAAGATAGAGCTTCAAAAACCATTGGACATTGGATTCATTAGAACCATAGACTATCCTAAGTGGGTATCCAACCTTGTACCAGTGTCAAAACCCACTGGGGGCATATCGATCTGTACAAACTTTAGAGATATTAATAAAGCATGTCCTAAGGATGAATTCCCCTACCCAACATTGACATAATAGTAGATCTAATTGCTGGTCATGAAATGCTTTCACTAATGGATGGATTTTCTGGGTACAACCAGATAAAGATAGCCCTTGAAGATCAACACAAAACAACTTTTACCTGTTCTTGGGGAACCTTTTGCTGGAACGTCATGTCATTTGGCTTGAAGAACGTAGGAACCACATATCAAAGAGCAATGACTACCATTTTCCATGACATGTTGCACATCACTATGGAGGATTATGTAAATGATCTATTGGCTAAATCAGTCACAAGACATAAAAACCTAGCTTACTTAGCTAGGATATTTGAAAAACTAAAGGAATAAAACTTACGTCTAAATTCAAGGAAATGTGTGTTCAACATAACATCTAGGAAACTGTTGGGCTACATTGTATCCAAAAGAGGTATCAAGGTGGATCCCGCTAAGGTCAAGGATATCCTAGAAATGCCTCCCCTGAAATATTGAAATAGTTGCGCATTCTACAAGGAAAGCTTCAATCTATCAGATGGTTTATTGCACAACTAGCAGATAAATGTCACCCATTCACAGACTTTCTCCACAAAGATGTAACATTCGAATGAGATGGAAGGTGTGATCAAGATTTTCAATAAGTAAAGGACTATTTTCTCACTCCACCGCTATTGATTCCTCCAATTCAGGATAAAGCAATGATTTTATATGTATCCACAACAACAACAGCTTTGGGAGCTCTATTAACACAACTTGATGAATATAATAAAGAATGAATATTTTACTACATTAGTCGTACCTTGGTTGTATGAGTTGAATTATACACCCATTGAACAAGCATGTATATCAGTTGTCTTTGCAACAAAAAAGCTTAGGCATTACATATTAAATAGACAAATCAAGTTGATATCTAAGATAGACCCCTTGAAATATCTATTGGCAAAAGCAACTCTTATAGAAAGAATCTCTAAGTGGGTCATGATACTTACCGAATTCAACATAGAATATGTTGACAAGAATTTCATCAAGGGATAGGTAATAGTAGATCAATTAGCAGAGGAGCCTATCGAAGATCATTAACCTCTCAGCATAATATCTAGATGATAGCATCCTACTAACAACTTAGTCAACCCATTGGTCTATTTACTTTGACAGATCCCATACTCAACACAACTCAGGGGTCGGTATCCTATTTATCACACCACAAGGAGATAGTATACCAAAAGCATACAAGATTACCTTCCCTTTTATAAATAATATAGCTGAGTATGAAGCACTGATCATTGGGATGAAAATGGTCGTGGAATGGAAAATTAAGGAAATACAAGTCTATGGTGACTCCCAGTTAGTCATAAGGTAGGTCAATGATGAATACCAGACTAAAGATGACAAGCTCATGCCCTACAAGAGAATGGTGGACAACTTCAAGAAATAATTTTTGGTCATCATATTTGAACAGATCCCCAAGGTTGACAATAAATTAACTAATACTATGGCTACTATCGGTTCACTCCTCGACATGCCTAAGAACATTCCTAGATATGAATTCCTTGTGGAAGAATTTCTTATACCATCATTGGATATCCCAGAATATGAACTCATATATGATATTATTGGTCTTGACTCACCTTGCTATGAAGACACATTTTCCTATATCTAGCATAAAATCATACCATCCTACCTAATGGCCAATCAAAAGAAAACCTTCATTTTCCAAACTTCTCGATTTACTATCCTTAGAGATACCTTATACCACCAAAGCCTTGATGGCACATTGCTCTGATGTATCAATGTGGAAGAAGCACAAACTGCCTTGCAAGAGGTACACAAAGGTGTTTGTGGATCCCATGTTAGTAGGCCTAACCTAGTCCAAAAGTTGCTATGATCAGGGTACTATTGGTCATCACTGGAGCAAGAAGCAATTCCTTTTTCCAAGAAGTCTCATCAATGCCAACAATATGGAGATCTTGTGCATGTGCCTGTGCAAGAGTTGTGTCATATCACTACCCCATGGCCTTTCTCTTAGTGGGGACTTGACTTAATAGGAAAGATATCACCCACCTCATCCAATGGACATAAATTAATCATCACTGCTATGGAGTACTTTACAAAGTGGGTAGAGGCTATTCCTTAAATAACTATTTGATCTATCAATATGGTATCCCATAGACTATCATAGCTAAGATAATGGAACTCCATTTAAGAACCAAGATGTTCACAAGCTCTACTCAAGATTCTCTATTCAACACCATTTTTCAACCCCATATTATCCTTAAGGAAATGACCAGGCCGAAGCATCTAATAAGACCATCCTGAAAATCCTAAAGAAAAATGTTAATGACACTGGCCATGACTGAAACATATAGCTAAGCCCAGCCTTATGGGCTTATAGAACCAACATTCACACACCTACAGGTATGCATCCCTTTTCCTTGGTCTACGGATCTGAAGCAATACTGCCCATAGAGGTTGAAATCACATCCCTAAGAGTATCATTGAAGGATCGTGTCTGCAATGAAGAGTATCAGTTATCCAGACTCAATGAGCTTGAACTCCTAGATGAAATCTACAGGCTTATCAAAATTGACTCAAGCGAAGCTACAATAAGAAAATTAAAAAAAAAAGAACTTTTAGGTTGGTGACTTGGTCCTAGAGGAACATAAAAAAATTCAGCTAAATCAAGATGGGAAAGGTAAGTTTGAACCAAACTGGTTAGGTCCCTATATCATTATAGCAAGCTACAGCTTTGGAGCATATCAGTTGGCTATGCCAAAAGGAGAACCATAGCTGAGGCTCTTAATAGCACTCACCTAAAGAAGTTCTACACCTAGTGTATCATAATATCCCAAGCAAAAAATTAAAAAAAAAGTAAAATAAAAATTAAAAAATAAAAATCAAGAAAAATAGTAAAGAGAAATAAAACACCCTTTAAGTGAAAACCACTTTGTGGCACTTCTAGGATTGGTACTGTAGTGAAAATCTAGTAAACAAGTGCTACATTTGAATAAGACCTACATCCTCATCTATCAACACTATCTATCTACTATCACATCCACTCCACCTATGACATAATAAAATTTTCACTCAACCATGGCTCAATAACTGATCAAGTGGTGAACCTTATTGCACCATCTCTATCAACCATCTATTTTATCCACCTATCCCTAATAAAATGTAATCATATCCCAAACTGGGGGCAACCTCTCGAACTTGGTAGTGGAATGGATCCTTGTTAATCCAAAACAAAGCCATAAAACACAATCCCAAAAACATTGTAGGTCGTCTCTGGATGAGCTGCAATGAGTCAAGATAAGTACAAGTCAAACTATGTTGTCTTTGAGCTTGCACGTAGGCAAGGCCATCATCGATGAGCCCCCAAGGCACTAGGTCATTCCCTTTAGGTATCCCTCTTGGTCTTTAAACTTGGTCGAAAATCCAAAAATAGTCAAAATACCTTATCAAAATCCAAAAAAAATCATAAAATCTAGAAACTCCAAAAAAAAGAAGTGTCACTCAATATAGTTGGACCACGATGTCTCTACATTCATCACGTAGGAAAATCCATCATCGATGAGCCCCTAAGGCACTAGGTCAGTCCCTTTAGGTCCCCCTATTTATCTCTAAATCTCTCGAAAACATCAAAAACAATATCAAATAACCTCAAAAGCACAAAAAGATTCAAAAAAAATCTCACAAAAATCCTTCTCCATTATCACCTATTCACAATAAACTTTACATCCAAAATAAGAAGTCATTGCCTTCACAGGTTGGACAATGCAATCAACAAACAAAGCAAACAGTGAAATCCAAAACTTCCAAGCAAAGAAACAAAATGATTGGATCATCATTAGACTAAAACAATGCTTATGTATTAACTACCCTACCTTTTTAGAATCATCATCAACATCCTGACATATGTCTTAATAGATAAAACATTCCTACAATAGACAACATCGATGGGTAAACACCTTGAAACATCAAAACATCTATGACAAGTGATACAACAATACTATTTATCTTTTTATGATCTTATCTTTTTGTTTTATCTTATTGTCACATTCCCAGGATCTCTTGAGGATGTCCATAAGGATTTAGAGAGAAAGGAATGGGGCATTGATCATTGATTTTATATCTTCTTTGTTTGTTGGATATTCTTGTAAAACTACCATGGTGAATACTTGCTTTGTTCTATGTATGGAAGACATCTTAGGATAATTCATGTGGTGGTTGCATATTAGGTACTCCATACCTTTCTGTGTAACTACTTCGAAATGTTTCGAAACTTCTTACCCATACATTGTAATAGGGTTTTCATATGTTTGGTATGAGCAAGAATACTCCTTGTTTGTGAAGTCAAAGTCCATGCAATAGATATAAAGCCACCCTGGTCATTAATACCTTGGTGCATCATGTTTATTTGCTACATTAACAAGGATTTCTAAAAAACTACTTAGTCCTTCATAAAATCAAAAGAAAACTCATCAATGCATATAATCACATATCATCAATGTATAACATCAATCATATCATCAATCATATCATCAATGCATATCATCATAATCATAATCCATAGAGTTTAGAAAAATTAGATCAATCATCTAACACTTCTATCTATCTATAAATAACACTAATATGTCTTTTGACTAACATTTGCATCCTACATCACAAATTCATTAGTACCACAAACTCATCAGTGCATATCATGTCCATCATATAATCATAACATTATCTAGTAGATATCATCAATCATGTCATTTATAATCTATACATCCATAACATATTTAAACGTATGAGAAAAGTACAAAATCATGAGCATATAATCTTAATTCATCTATCATATACATATAAGCATACATAATCATCCATAAACAACTCATAACATATCCATGTGCCGCATAAAAAATGGTATATCTCATATATCATGAAAAATGGGAATGTCATGTACACCATCAAATATCATGTGTGATATCAAAATATACAAAATATATACAAGGCCTCATATGGGCCAATGAATGTATATACAAAGCATGTCTACATAGAGTCTCTGATACAATGATATAAATATTGTATCATAAAAAATGTCAACCTTGCAGATCCTACCTTGGAGGGGGTTGCTCCCCATCATGATGTGACCTATGATGGTTGTGTGTAGGAGACAGTTGAGGATGCACGATAGATTGAGAAGGATGTATCAAAATTGGAAAACCACCTGAGGACTTTACTCTTGTACCTGAGATTGAAACCCCATAACAAGGGCATCTCTAACCTTTAGGAATGAATAACTAATAAATTTTGATAATAAGTCGCGTCAACAATAAATCGATCAAGCTCAACCTGATACTGAGCCCAAGGAATAAAATAATCCAATGCAATCTCTATTGTCATCTGTTGCTACCTCTCAGTGTCTAGCTCTTGATGGAGGGCATCCCACTCAACTCTAAGTGCATCCCTCTCTACAGTCAAAATCACAACCTGTGCATCAGCAGCCTATCACCAACAATCTATGTGTCTCTCTCAATAGCTCTAGCATCATGATCCTAAATAACCTGATCTCTCTCAACTTCCAACTATGCCACCCATGCAACTAGATCTCCTTGAGGGGGAGAAGCCTATGGAACCTACTCATCATGTTGTTGACTGTTGTATTTTCCATCCTATACATGATGCTATTGTTCATGGGAAATCCCAAGTCTCTGCCAATCCTTTCAGTACCCAACCACACCTCCTCTCCTAGCCCCTAAGATTGAGCCTCCAACTGCTCCTCTTGTAGGGATGGTAAATCTAAAAGGCCTATGTCGGGCCCACCATCCATCATACTCCCTACTAGTCCCTAGATCAACTAGACCCACTTCCCATCCCCATTTGATAGGTGTCAGATCTCTTGTAACTATTGATCTAGAATCTGCACAAGGCCCCCATGAAGTCTCCTCTCTAGTCATCTATCCATATCTGGCATGGTAGTCATCTGCCAGCCTCGTATGCCTCTCATCGAACTATCTGAGAATCCTGTCTGGTAGATATCTCTCAAGAATAATATCAACTCGACAAATAAAAAAATGAGTCTTCCTATAATATACCAATTGCTCCTAGTCATCTAGCAAAGCCTCACAATCTCTATACGGTCGTCAAGTAAAATTTGTCATTTCATAAAAAACTACCCTGTAGTGGGATAATCTCCCTAGCTATGTGCAATGAAGGTAATCAAAATACTTGTAGCCATATGGATCATGTGCATTTATATCTCACATACCATCCGACTGAGTGATGATGATCCTCTCCTAGGCCCAAAAATGAAGTAAGCTGGCACCAGTTGATATGTTGTTGCCACCCCCATAAATGACTTCATTCATGTCTCTATAAATATGAGCCAACACGTATTGACCCCAAGAGTATGTGGTTTCGTGCTCCATGATTTTCTTGATGCAATAACCTCTGTAAATTAAGCTTAATTAAAAACAAAAAATACACTTCATACGTGTATAGAAATGACACGTGTCCAAATGCATAAGAAAAGGTATATAATTATATCAAATTAATAATTTTAAGTACATGTTCCAATTTACTTGGCATAACACATGGGAACATTTCCCTTACAAAGACCTTATGGTTGATAGCAAGACAATACATTAAACTAGAACTTGAGCCTTCCTAATAGGATCCTTGCAACCTTTGAAACTCCTTCGACCATCTCGAGGGCAAGAACATTGTGGGAGCACATTTTTTCCCTACCACGAAGTGAAACACTTCCTTTAAATCCTTCAATCCATTGAAGAATACCCAAACCAACATGAGGAATACTGAATAGGAGTAATGGAATGTGTGTAGCAAAACTTAGTAACATCTAATCATAACATGATCATCACATAGATTACTCCAAAAATGACATCATGATTGTTGCTTGTGCACATACATAATTAGTCATGAATGCTACATGTTAGTCTACCATCAATGTTGCTAAGTCCATCACAATAAGTAATCCTTGCAAGTACTAGTTTTCTATCAAGATAACATGACTACATGCATGCAAACCATCCAACAATCTTGTCATCAGTGCATTTCAAGTGAGTAAGTCATTAATAGTTAGTTACTAGTTTCTCGTAAGAAAAAGAACATGATCTCTGCTAAGTACTAAGATAACAAGCCAAAAATCACATCTTCTTACTTATGTGCAAGCAAGTGTAAGAAATATTGCTAAAGTCATATTTCAATATTCATAGAAATGTATTGTTTCCAACAATAGAAGAAAGATGTAAAACTTATTAAGGAAAGTGTATCACATGTATGTATTTATAGGTACATGTATATAATGTGTAGTATGTACACATTCCTATAAATTTAATACTCATGTGATCTGCTAGGATTACAACCTCCTAGCTTTACTCAGTGTTCAAATTAGAAATTTGATAACCTTTGTAAATCGATACTAGGAACTATCAAATTCATAACAATTTAATCTAGTGAATTTTCTTAGGAATAATTGGTGTAAATGATTGACTATCATTAACTAGACTTACTCAATGTTCATGCAATGATTGACAAGTTAATAATAATATCTATCTAGTATTAAAGACTATCACATTAATAACAACATTCATGCATTTGATCATCAAATATAACTTACTAAAGAATAAAAGAAAATTACTCATCTAATTATTCATTCGTGTAATGCCCAATAATATAACTAATTGATATCTATGATAGTAAGAAAATATAGATAGTTCTCTCATTAACCCATTAATTGGTATAAGATTAAATATGGAGATTCATGAATGGTAGACATTCGCCCCCTTATCCAAGGAAATAGGCCACTTATATTCTTGAAGAACTCTTGAGAATCAATTTAATGTTATGATCTCATATATAAATACTTATACTGTCATACAACAGTTACAATACCCCTCTACGAACATGCCAATCATTCATTGGAATCATAGATAATACCAAGATGTTGTAGGTGTTTTGTATATGAAGATGCAATACGTGTCCTCTATTAAGGCCACTTGACAACTCAAAATTCATTAAGACAATATCGTTGTCAAATCATATAATATTGACTATTTTAAATGTAGGCTTAACTGCTACCAAGCTCATAAAATGAACCATTAGTGACAGCACTATTATAATTGCTTCTTAATTCAAAGTCAGATGCTAAATCAACTTGGTAAAATAGATTGTTTAAATACAACTATTTGCATGTTATGAGACTAATGCACTGAGAGTCAAGCATATAGGGTCATGCAAGAAAAATAGCACCAACTAAGAGAAAACAACATAAATAATAAACAAGGCCATAAAATGGTATTTGCTTCCTATGTGAGAGACTGATCATGTTCACAAACACAAGATTCTATGCTTAAGTCGAGAATTGGCTTGATAGATTAAGGTGTCAAGGTATTTTCTAGATTGAAGACAATTATATAGTTTTGAGGAAGAGGGGGAAAATGAATGTATTGTTCCGCCACCATGATGGGAAATTGGAAAATGCTTTTTCCTTGCTAAAATCTACCCCCTTTGATCAATTATTAGAGTGGTTGAGAATATTTAGGTATGTTGTGATAGCCACAACACAACTAAATTTATATTCAATCATTGTTGCAAGAGAATTAGTTCTAAGAGATCATAACCTTTTCATAATTATAAATGGGGACAATGTTCTTGTGGAGATTGTTGTCGATGCTAAAGAGATAATTTGAAAATAGGCTTGCACTATGATATGGTGCATCATAACAAGGAAATTTTTTATCATTTGTTGTAGATACAAATGCCCAGGTGGATTGACATACAAGAAATGGAAACTTAGACAAGCACAAGATCTATTTGAATGAACACCCAAGAACTACAGTCATGATGCTCGACTTAGAAACTATCAAGAAAATGAAAACAACAGATTGCTATCATCCCCATTAGCACTACCAACACAAATAAATAGAGAGAGTTTTAAATGAACTGGAATAGGGTGCTCACAACTTGTCATTCTACCTGGCCCAACATAAGTAGTTACTTAGTCATTCTTTCGAATTAACCTGAGCTATCATACCTAGCCAAGCATACGATATGGCCCCATATGAGCCTTTATGTAGTAGTGGAAGCTACTTTTCGAACAAGTATGAGTATTTTCTATTCTCCCTTTCAATCCAATAAAAGAACTTATCTCATTACAAAGAAAATGGAGACTAATAAGAATATACCACTGAACCGTAGATTTTTGGCACCCTAAACCTTTCTAGCACTTCTAGGGTTTTTCACCTAAAAGGAGAAAGTAGAGCCAAAATTCTAGGTAGGTTCACTCAAATTATGCAATGTATGATGTTATTTAGACTGAATGAAATAAACTAAGTGCAGTTAGATGAACTAATTGACTGATTATGTATGCAATACCTAAGATTTATGCAATGTTGAAACATAGTGATGTTTGCAAACAATGAACTATGAATGAAAAAATTGAAAATAGAAGAGAAAAGGGTTGAATCAAAGTGCACCTGGGAAAAGAATGGAGAATCTGGAATCTTTTGAATGCTACCTGAGATCACAGAAAATCACCAGTGGGACTCATTCACTACTAATGGCGAATCAGTCCTACTTCTGATGAAAACTGTCAGAAATTGGTTTCTGAGTGTTGAGATCCAGAATTTGACAAAATTTTGATTTCCAGCCTTAAGGTGGGACTCATTCACCATTGATGGTGAATCATTCCTCTCCCAAAATTCTAAGAAATCAAGGGACAATTCTATAGCACTAGATCTGAGGTTGTCTACTTGTCGGGTTGTCAAAGTCAAATCTACAGAAAACGGACATAATGTCTTCTCCAAGCTTGAAATAGGATGTAGTTGACTTGAAACACTTTGTTGACTTGTTGTCCACTTTTCAACACCTAAATGCTTGTCAAATTTGCATACGCAAGTCTGCAAACACACATGAAAAAGGGGAAAAATGGTTAAGGGTTAGGTTATAGGGATTTGCCTTGGTCAAATCCCACTTTGGTAATCAAACCCTTAATGAAATAATGAAATGAAGGAAAATGATAAAAAAATAACATGAAAATGCTATCAACTTACCAAACCCTTGTTGAACAAAATCTAAAGATATGTCAATGGCCTCTTTTGAATGCTTGATTGATGCTTGATTCAATGATGCAAAGCTAATTGATGAATGCAAATGAACTTGATCATTAAGAGATTGTAGGAGATGTAAAATGAGAAGAAACACACTTATTTATACATCTTGTTCCTTAGTGACCCATTGATACCCCATCACAAGCCGACATCAAGTAATTTTGAATAAAAACCTGAAAGAAAATTTGAATTATTTTGATTTTGTAGCCAAGAGGGACTCATTCACCACCCATGGGGAATGGGTCCCACCTTGGGCTTGAAAGTGGGTGTCGGGAATTAAGTCACATTTAATGTTATTTGTCAGGCTTACATTAAAAAATACACTTAATTAAGCCTTATGAGTGCATAAAGGGGTCAAATAAAGCATAAGAAAGGTGTAAATAGTGAAATTAAGCCTAGAAAAGCCGGAAATCTTGTTATAAGACTTTACAACACTTCAAAATAGGACTTGATAAGTGATGAAAAGGTGATTTTTTAAGTGAATTGTAATGAATAGAGTCTAGAAAAGTGTAGAAATGTTTTACAACACTTCACAACACCTTCACAAGATGTCATAATTTGAATTTTAAGGACCTAAATGTGCATATTCAAGCCATATTACATCGATAAATCAAAGAAAAATAGACCAAACATTGTGAAGGAAGGCCTAAAAGACTGTGAAAATGACAAGGGGCCATTTTTCTACAGTGCATTTAGCCCCCACTTTAGTGAGAGGATGAACTTGCTTCAAACTCACACTAAAGTATCCATGCATATCGAGAAGGATCGAAGTGCACTTATGCTAACAAGATGGAATAACAACGATCAAGAGGGATGATCAAGCCCCCAGGATGAAAATCACATGACAAACTAAACTTAAGAACAAAGGAACACAAATATTGAAATGAAGGGATAGGATGAAGCTTCGATTGTCTATCCAACTAGTTGTGGATTAGATCTAGGCTATTTGTTTGAAAAAGAGAATGCATAATCACTCTAGGGTGGTAGAACTCATGGTGTTCCACCGAGTGAGAAGAACCAAAAAGGTAAGATACATACGCTAGTTGGTATGCACTCACAAACACAAAGGTGGTTATGGGGAAAGTCATGCCACTGAATGGGCTTCCCGCTCAACCATATCAAAGTTATACTTCCTGATAACTTTAACAAGGCACCACAAAGGAAAATTTTGGTTTGTGCTTCATGATACAAGTAAAGCTCTGTATGCTTAGAAATCATGAACAAAAAGAAAGGTACCACAGGCATGTAATTTGCGTTATGCAAGGTGGAAAAAATGTAAAATGTAAAAATGTAAAAATGTAAAATGTAAAAGATGTTCAAAGGAGTCTTGTTAAGTTTATGCGAGGTCTACCACTTAGGGAACATTGTGTCTAATGTCTCCAAGAGAGGACCAATCAAAGAATAAAATATTCACAACTTAGGGGATGCAGTCCGTCGCATCAGGCCACTAAGAGGAATGTAATATGCTAAGATAGATCACACTTATGAAGGAAATCACACCCAATGTCATCCACAAAGTGACAAACGCATCATATGAACGACAAGGATGCACTAAGAATGAAGAATACAAAATGAAATGATGCCAATGTATGCCCCCCACTTTAAAGGAATTGCTACACATTGTTCTGTGAGCAATTACTTTAAAGTAGCGAAGGAAAGAAAATGCAAAAGGTAAAAAGAAGACATGAGAGACAACTCAGAAAGCCCTATGCCAAGTCATATGTTTTTGAGTTAGGTTGCTTCATGTAAACGAAAACAAAAGAAAAGGGAGCTTCCCCCTAGAAAAGAAAACACCAAACACATAAGGGATCTATGGATTTGGGGTTAGTATGTTCGTTGTTGCAATGCTTTTGTGAAAGAGCTTAGAACTGTCATCATTCCCCAAAGCACATAGAACTAGAAGAATGACACAAAGAGAGTGAAAAAAAAAGGTAAAGAAAATCCGTTTTGGGTCAACATGGAAGAGACATTGCGGCCTCAATGCCTTGTGTCATCCCCAAATGGAAAACACAAGAAAAAGATAAAGGAAAAGGGATCCTTCTGGGTCAACATGAAAGAGACATAGGGTGTCTCAATGCTTTGCGTCATCCCCAAAAGGAGAACACAAAAAAAAAATGACCTTTTGGGTCAACATGGAAGAGACATAGGGCATCTCAACGCTTTGCGTCATCCCCAAAAGGAAAACACAAAACAAAACAAAAGAACCTTTTGGGTCAACATGGAAGAGACATAGGGCATCTCAACGCTTTGTGTCATCCCCAAAAGAAGTACACAAAACAAAAAAAAAGGACCTTTTGGGTCAACATGCAAGAGACATAGGGTGTTGCAACACTTTACGTCATCCCCAAAAGGAAAACACAAAATAAAAGCAAAAAAGGAAATGTACAACATATAGAAGAATGGAGGTACAAATAGAAGAAGTGTACAATGCACGATACAAGGGGAACACGATACACATACAATAGCAAAAGAAATAAAAATGTAAAAGGCTAGTAAGACGAATGCAATTCAACCATCTAACAAGTCATCCATCTCCCAATCATGCTCAGTGTATTGTGAGGGTGGTTGACTGTCCAAAGGAAGAATTGCAAGTCTCAAACTAGGAGATGTACTAGGTTCCTCACTTGGTGAGAATATTTATCATTTAAGCTCATGGTAGATGAAAATAAAGAGTTTAGATCATTATGTACTTCTTCATCTATTTTTGCAATCTCATCATCATCATCATTATCAAGATTGATTACGACAGGAGGACGAAGGGTTATTTCCAAGGAAGGATGTATTAAAAGTTGTGGCTGTTGGATTTGTTCATTTTGTTGTGAGGGTTGGATTGTGCTATCTAGTGGTGGGTCGAGGGAAAGAGGGTGGTCATCTATTACTTCGGTCAAAGGTGGAAGTTGGTTTTCTTTATTTTCTTCCATTTGAGACTGATGGATAAGGGGACGACAATGATGCCTACGTTCCCTAGCATGCGGTTGCGTTTCATTTTATTTTTAATTTGTTGAGGTGTAAGAGCAGATTGATCCATCATAGGTTCCTTTTCTTCCGAAGGGGGAAGAATGGAAGAAATCGAAGAAGATAGGTCAATCACTTTCTCTTTAGCTTTATACACTTGTTTAATGTGGGGAGGTATTACAAGATTGGTTTCATTTTTCCTTGGTCGTTTAAACGATGGCGGGGAAGTGTCTAAGGGTGGTTGTTCATGAGGTTGTATGGTTTTTTCGATGTCAGACTTGGGCTGAAGCATGGTTTCATCTAGGATAAGAGTGGAAGCGGATCGGGACATGTTACAAAGAGACAACTCGACTATTTGTTTGGCTTTGAACTTTTGATAGGTAATGAAAAAGAAGTCCTTTCAAGGGGTGATGGGTTCCATAGGTTCAGGCTAGAAGGATTCTAAGGAAAAATTACCTTTAGAAGACAATGGATTAAATTCGCTATGGTGTATGGTAAATATTTCATTTCCATATGGAAACTTCAAACATTTGTGAACAACTGAAGGAACAACTTTCATTGAGTGAAGCCAAGGGTGGCCTATCCATAAACAAAATTGATTCGATTATGGAATAATAGAAAATGTTACCTCCAAAGTTTTGGGTCCTATTTGTAAGGGAAGTACGATCAATCCAATCATAGGGCACACAAAACCAATATGTGTTTTAATCCATGCAGTTGGTTTATTATAGTCATCTTGATACAACTCATGTAATACTAGAAACTCTTTCGTGATCACATTCTCACCACGGGCGAGATCTATTAATATCCCATTGGTGGGCTTATCATAGATTATGTTGGCTATATAAAGAGGACCATCAAGAAGTTTTTGAAGTATATCTTTAGAAGAAAAAGTGATATCAAGAGTTTTGTTAGTTGGGCCCTTACAAGGGATAACGTCTATCGCACCCACAAGTTCATCCATAGGATTAACTTGGGTAACATTTGGAGTTATATCATGTTGCTCATTATTGGTATCAACATTCATTACATCAATGTTTGAAGGTTCACTAGCCTTGACAAATGAAATATTGTGTTTAGGCATGGGGTTGGTGAAAATTTATAAATTCTAGTTAGGGGGTGCAACAGACTTATTGCCTTGATCATTGACACCCGCAATGGACAAACGACCCGAATCAATGAGGTCTTGAACTAATTGTTTGAGACACTTACATTGTTCAGTGTCATGGCCATTTTGGTGATGAAAATGGAAAGAAGCATTTGGTTAAGGTGGGTGGTAAAGGTTTGGTGGTATCAAGCTGTTTGACGGTAGGCAAGGTGATCATTTGTTGTTGGAGCAATTGGTTCATTGTATTATGGAGGGTATCAGGTAAGGGAGTAAATTGTCTCTTCGGGTCCCCATACGTATAAAGCACCACTGCTTTAACAACTGCCACTTGACTTGGAACAGGTTGGGTTTGCGGTTGAGGAGGTAGATTGAACTATAAAAAGCCTCTATTTGGTTTGTGAAAGTTTTGTGTGTTGTTTTGATTATTTTGCTTAGACTTCTTAGCTCGGTTAGAAGTGGATTTTGAATCACAACTTGAAACCGAGTTATGATATTCACACAGGGTTGTGCATAAGTGCATGAACGAAGGGAATTTCATCATAGTTAACTTATCCTTAAGGTTTGTGTGCAAGTTTTCGATAAACATCTTCTCCAGATGTGAATCAAGAATTTTGACATCAACTTGAGAATACAATGACTGATAACGTGAAATGAAATCAATTACTTTTTCATCGACATGTTTTCTACAACGCATTAGGTCAACCATTGTATTTTTAGGAGTCATTTGAACTTGGAAGTGAATTATGAAGGCATCTACAAGCTCATTAAATGATCAAATGGAATGATTAGGAAAATTTGAAAACCACTCTAATGCAGTATATTTTAGGGTCCTAGGAAAAAGTTTGGCTAATATTTTATCATCAAGGAAAAAATCACTACATAAAGTTGTATAAGCATTGCCATGGTTAATATGGTCTCCTTTACCTCCATATTTCTCAAACCTAGGCAATTCTATCCCTTGTGTCATTGGGGTGTGTAAGATTTCTAAGGATAAGGGACTACTATGAACATGATATGTGGTTGGAGTGTTTTGACCTTGGCTAATGGTGGAAATTTGTTGTTGCATGGATGAAACAATATTAAGGAGTTGTGTAATGATGGGATTGGTGTAAGTGGTATGAGGTGGAAGGGAAAATGGAGATGGAGTGTATGTAATGTGAGGGGAAGTGAAAGGTACACTAAGAGGGGTGAAGGTGGTAGAGGGGATTTGTGATGCCACAATAGAACTAGAAATGCTAGTTGGAATTGTGAAAGAAGGAGCCACATGACTAACCTGTTGCATAGTTGTTGTAACCTGAGGAGTGGTATAAGTTGGTATAGATGCTATGGTTGAAGGGGGAGGAATGTGAGGTCCTCCTTGGTTTGGAACTATTTTTTCTGATTGGGAATTAGAAGAAGCATGTTTATTGTAAATATCAAAAAAAAAATTCATAACTTGTAAGCCATCACCACTTTCAATCAAACGATGAAGGTTTTCTATGGCTGGTATGGAAGTGGTGGAAATTTTTTCAAGGGACAAGTCTTGTTGTAAGTGTGCAAAACCCTCATGAATATTAATAACATTTTCTTGCGGGATGGAATTGTTTTGTGTGTCAACATTCATTGGATGGAAAGGTGAAGGCATAGAAGTGGTATTGTCCATGCCTAATGCACCATTGTCCATACTAGGAGTAGGAGCTCTTGAGATCCCAAGGTCCACAATGAAAGTGCTATCGCAGGAAGCCATGAGTCTATAACTTCATCTCACTAAAGTATTATCAGTGGGGCACCAAACACTCATACAAGTACCACAAAAGATGGGGTGAATGCAAATGCAAGGTAATATAGGAATGCAAAATGCAAAGAATAGAAATTCTACTAAATAAAACATGGAAGTAACTATAGAGAATAGAAGCACAGAAAAATTCCAGAAAATGCTTAAAACTACAGTTTGAAATGTGCAGGTGGATTGATTCGCCTAGGGTGGCGAATGAGTCCAACTATGAGATTTTTTATTTTTTTTTTAGAAAATTTAAAGTGATTCTAATGCTTTTCAAATGCCAATTAAGGATGCAGATGTAGATTTTCAGGTTTTTCAATTATATGCAATGCAAAAATGAAATCTAAATGAGTCTTTCACTAATGCAAGTTAAGAAACCCTAGGATGCAAAAACAAGACAATATCCTAATTAAATGAAAATGAAGTTTAGGATGCAAGATGCAATTGAAATCAGAAATGTAAAGTGTTCAATATGCGGGTTCACCAAAATGAACTATAGATTTTTGGCACCCTAAACCTTTCTAGCACTTCTAGGGTTTTTCACCTAAAAGGAGAAAGTAGAGCCAATAGTCTAGGTAGGTTCACTCAAATTATGCAATGTATGATGTTATTTAGACTGAATGAAATGAACTAAGTGTAGTTAGATGAACTAATTGACTGATTATGTATGCAAGACCTAAGATTTATGCAATGTTGGAAAACACAGTGATGTTTGCAAATAATGAACTATGAATGAACAAATGCAAAACAAAAGAGAAAAGGGTTGAATCAGAGTGCACCTAGGTAGAGATTGGAGAATCTAGAATCTTCTGAATGCTGTCTGAGATCACAGAAAATCACCAGTAGGACTCATTCGCCACTGATGGCGAATCAGTCCCGCTTCTAATGAAAACTGTCATAAACTAGTTTCTGAGTGTCGAGATCTAGAATCTGACAAAATCTAGATTTCTAGCCTTAAGGTGGGACTCATTCTCCATTGGTGGCGAATCAGTCCTCTCCCAAAAATTTGAGAAATCAGGGGACAATTCTATAGCACCAAATCTGAGGTTGTCTGCTTGTCGGGTTGCTGAAGTCAAATCTACAGAAAATAAACATAATGTCTTCTCCAAGCTTGAAATAGGATGTAGTTGACTTGAAACACTTTGTTGACTTGTTGTCCACTTTTCAACACCTAAATGCTTGTCAAATATGCATACACAAGTCTACAAATACACATGCAAAAGGGGAAAAATGGTTAAGGGTTAGGTTATAGGGATTTGCCTTGGTCAAATCCCACTTTGGTAATCAAACCCTTAATGAAATAATGAAATCAAGGAGAATGATAAACAAATAACATGCAAATTCTATCAACTTACCAAACCCTTGTTGAAGAAAATCTGAAGATATGTCAATGGTTGCTCTTGAATGCTTGATTGATGCTTGATTCAATGATGCAAAGCTAATTGATGAATGCAAGTGAACTTGATGATTGAGAGATTGTAGGAGATGTAAAATGAGGAGAAAAACACTTATTTATACATTCTTGTGCCTTAGTGACCCATTGATACCTCATCACATGCCAACATCAAGTAATTTTGAATAAAAACCCGAAAGAAAATTTGAATTATTTTGAATTTGGAGCCAAGAGGGACTCATTCGCCACCCATGGCGAATGGGTCCAACCTTGGGCTAGAAAGTGGGTGTCGGGAATTAAGTCACATTTAATGTTATTTGTCAGGCTTACATTCAAAAATACACTTAATTAAGTCGTATGAGTGCATAAAGGGGTCAAATAAAGCATAAGAAAGGTGTAAATAGTGAAATTAAGCCTAGAAAAGCCTGAAATCTTGTTACAAGACTTTACAACACTTCAAAATAGGACTTGATAAGTGTTGAAAAGGTGATTTTTAGGTGAATTATAATGAATAGATTCTAGAAAAGTGTAGAAATGGTTTATAACACCTTCACAAGACGTCATAATTTGAATTTTAAGGACCTAAATGTGCATATTCAAGCTATATTACATTGATAAATAAAAGCAAAATAGACCAAACATTGTGAAGAAAGTCCCTAAAAGACCGTGAAAATGACAAGGGGCCATTTTTCTACGGTGCAACCACAAAATCAAAGATCAACATGAATAATTAACACCATGTCCCAAGAAGGAGAATATTAGTCATAAAGGTAAATATCTATCCTCTAGAACTATAAAGCAGATTACAACATAATCTCTTTATAAAAACAACCCCAAATCAAAACCTCTGATAAATCTACTCAAACCTTCCATCAGAAAATCCCTTCATATTATTGATCTATCACATGGGAAGCATCTAAAATCAACAAAGTTTTGGAAGTTACTATTTTCATCCTTACCTCTCCATGATTATCTTGGGCTCATCCATACTTTTATATAGGTTCCTCCTTGACGGTTGTCAATATGCTAATAAAAAACCTCCATCTTAGCACAGGCCCAAGGAACGATGGCAAGGTTAAAGTTTGACTATGTGCCAAAGGCATGATGATTTGCACTAAAGTTTCTTTTTCTGAAACTTCTCATCGCTTCCAATATGTTGCACCATTCCCCCCTATGCCAAGTATCCCTAACTTAAACTTTTTTACACATATGGAAAAATTCGGCCTTATTGCTACTAAATACACCTTGTGATCAACAACAATGGTGGTTTGTTCCCTTCCAGAAGGGAATGAGATTTCTCACAGGCCTCTACCAATCGAAAAGCCTCCCTTACCTATGCACTCGACCATTCATGAAAAATGGCCATCACCTTTCAATGCTATGCCATCAAAAAACTTCGAATGACCTTCCCAATCATTAAATGAATTGAATGTGCCTTTCTTTTTTTTGACCCACCACTAATGACTTGTTTATTGGCATTACTTGCATGCATGCAAATCAATGATATGGTCTAAAAATAAAATTGTATTCACAGATTAAAATAAATAAGTTTCTCACCATTGGTTGTTCCCTAAGATTCCTCAATCGTGGCCTTAGTGGCCCAAAGACTTCATGCAACTGTTACTCAAGCAAAGTCTATTTTTCTATTAAAATGTAACATTTTGTTTCATGACATGCAAATTGATTGCATGTACTTAAAAATTATTTCTTTTATTTTTACTTTCTTTCCACCATTCAATTTATTTTAGAGATTAAAATAAAGAAATCAAAAAATTTGTATTTCTAATTTTCTTTAATGATTTAATTTTATTGATTTGATAGTTGAGTTTAAGAATACGGGTTGTGACACTTGATCACAATCCCCCAGCCGTGGGAAACCTCTTATCCCTCTTGTTGGGCATCAAGGGGCCAGTAATCAATCTTGCCAAAATAATAACCACCAGGTTTTTGTCATCAACAAATGGAGACAAGTCAATCTCAGAGTCAACCACCTAAAGTTATTGAACACCGAGTAATCTCTACATAGCTAAGGTACCCCTCCTAACATGATAATCAATCAAATCTCCATGAATGGGGATCCTCAAGATCCTCCATACATCCTCAAGGGTAATAGTACACTCTCCTATCAGCAAATGGAAAGTGGTGGTCTCCAATCTCCTCTCTCTACCAAAGCAGTCATCACGGCCTGATGAGCCCTAATCATTGGTATATAGGCTATGTATCGTAATCCAATGACATCAAGGAAATCCCTCTCCAGCTCCTAGAAAGCGGCTAAGCCATCCATCAACCGAGGTCTCTGCTCTTGCATGAATAAAGGATGTAGGATGACCTGCAAGCATTCAACCCACAATGTCAAAAATTTTCTATAAAATCAAGTCAACAACTTAAATTTGCAACTAAACTAGCCACGAACACTTTTTCTAAGGAAATAGTGGTTGTTTTTAGCAATAGTGGCTATCCTTGGTGATAACACGCCTGTTTAAGATGCGATAGCGACCATATTTTTTAAAAGAAACCTTTTCCCTAAATTTTCCTAACGCGTGGCCAAATTGGCAAAAGCATCCACTCAATAGCGGCCATATTTAGCATAAGTGACTATATTTTTCAATAGCGATCATCTTTAGCAAAAGAGGCCATCCTAAAATGATGCTAGTGGTTGTATCGTGCCAACATCAATATTTTTCCTAGATTATCGCTATTACCTAAACTAAATTTCAAACATTGATTACAAAAGCAAAAGGGACTCAAAAGCGAAAATTAAAGATATGCATATCGTAATCCCTGCATCGGCTGATCATCGATACTGCCTGACCGCATCCGCTTTGTGTGGTGCTCCTAGAACTCAAGGCATCGTGAATTGACATTTGTGGCTAAAAATATCTAAAAGCTCTCCAAAGGAAAGATTCTCTCAAATCAAAGTGTGAAAATGAGGGGTGAATTTACCCTAATTTCATATTTAACCCCCCCAAACCCTAATTTTTAACCTAGAACCCCTTCTAGGTCATTTTTGCGAGTACCTATGATCATCCAGAACCTTAAAAGCAACCCCTAGGGCCTAATTTTTTGTCCTTTATGCATCTAAACTACTATGGAACCTTGTTGAGCACTCAACCTGAAAAAGTAAATTTTCTAGCCAACCTCTCGAGGGGGCAGGCCAACATCTTATCATCTTTCCACTGATCGTTGGGGCACAGTGGAGCATATTATTTTTTTTCAATCTTGATCCAAACATTGAATTCTTTGAAACAACGTATCAATTACATTGTGTCAAAGAGGGGGAAAATGTAGACATGTACAAATGGCTTAACATATATATCACACATCCTATATTGCATTTTTCCATTATCATTATTGCATTTCCCTTTAATTGCATCAATAATCCCCTTTTTAACATCACCCTATTTTCCTCCATTAATTAAATAATATTGATTGTTTAATTAATTCACCTTGTCAACACCTAATTTAACCTTATTCCTCTTAATTAATTAAATAAACAAAAAATATTTAATTATGTCACTAATATACCTTATTCATCTAAATTAATTAAATAATTATCGTTAATTATTTAATTAAGCTACCTTCCCTTCTCCAAATATGAATAATTAAATCAATTATTCAATTTCTCCAAAATCACTCAACATGGTCAATTAATAAATATACCTTTATTTATTAAAGTCAAACACATCTTGCACTTTCCTCTCAAACATCAATTAATTATTTAATGAATTAAAACATCCTCACATATCTTGATTGAATAAATCATGACCACTGATTTCTCAATCCCACTAAACACTCAATCTAATTTCTCCAATCCCACTAATTATCAAATTAAATCCCTTAATTGGATCAATCAGATGAGTTAATTGATCAATCTATTTCCTCTCGACGATCCTAGACCATTGATTCTAATCTTTCATTGTTGCATTTTGATCATTCATCTAAAACTCATAAATCTATAAAACAACCTTCATCCTTCTCATAATAAAAATTTGGAGAATTTGTAGAAAGTTCATGCCAGATTGACTATTGAAGCAAATTGAGCAAACATATACTTGCATACTAGATCATCCTCGTTATCAAGCTTTTACAATCATGGAGGCTTCATGTTGAATCAAGCAATCCAACAACCATTTTCAACATGAATACACTCAACCATGGGATGGTATGATTGTAGTTTTTGAATTCATTGTGTATTCCTTTCGTTTATGTTAACCTTGTTTGTTTGGATTCTTAAGCTTTGCAATTACATTTCATGGGTAAGTGGGGTTTGTTATCTTGATTTGAATTAATTTGAATTCATTCATTGTTACTAATCTATTGACGCCATATTCCCCTTACATAGGTACCTCACCAAGCCTTGTTTGTCGGAACCCATCATGCATTCTATTTTTAGGATTTTTAGCTACTTCCTAAGTTCATCTTAAGGGGGGTGTTAGAGTAATCTTGCATTAGCTAATAATTAATTAACCTTTAATTGATTATTAGTCTAATTTATTCTCATGCACTTAAGCTAAAATTAAGATTTCTTTATTAAGTTAACTAAATGCTTTTCTATGTTAACTAAAGTGAACTTTTATGTTTTTAGGGTTTTTCTCCTATATAGCACTCAACCCTCATTATATTATCACTCTGGAGATTTTACTCTTGAACTCTCAACCTTTGAGGACTTTTGTTTTCCTTGAAGATTCATGAGGTTCATTATGTAGCCTTTTCTTGTTGAAGAATAAAGCATATATTGTTTGCAGAACTCTTGCATAAAAGGTGTCTTTGTTCGTTGTTTGATCCTGTGGCTCGTGTTTTCCACAATTCTAACAACAACTACCTGAGATAAGCCTAGAAATCTCTAGCTATACATACAATACTAATACCATTTAAGAAGATTACTTCCCTATGTTTGATATAATAAATATAGCATATCATAATCAATAGGTTGCTTGATATAGGATAATAGTATTCATTGAGTCGAGTGCACACCCTTGCTAATCAAATTTATTGATTGTTGATATTGTTGGACAATTTGTATGCTTGTGGTTCTAGTTTTTCATACCTCAATGTGCATCTCGAATGTGTCTTCGAAGGGAGCAGTTGTTGTGGCCTCCACTACACACCCCAATTCTTACAATATTGAGGACCCTGATGTTTGATTTTCAATATTGCTCACCATTTTGTTTGGGACGTTTATATTTATCTAATTACTTCTCCTATAATCTCCTAGAGTCTTTACATAATTGTCTCATTTGTTGATGTACGAGTTATCTTCTATGAGTCCATTGCACTTTGATATCATGCATATAACATTGTTATAAAGACATGTATGTGAGATCGATTTCACACTATAATGAAATTCGTATTTTGTATGTAAGATCACTAATATTGCCTTCAACGATAACGATAATTAACATAACTTATTTGCCTTTCGTGAGTTATGTGATTAGTGGCCTTGTGTTTTAAGTTTATCGACCTTAAATGCTTGTATCTCTTTAATCATGCATTGACAAAGCAGCTAAAGTGTCGCTTCACATTTATTTGATTATAATTTGAACTATTTATTTTGCAATGTTTATCACTTCTTCTTTTTTATTATTATTAAACCTTGTTGACTTGCTATCGTAAGTCATATGACTTAAGTCAGGCCGCCTTTATTGTATGTGGACCGGCCCTGCAAGCAACTATGACTGTAGGCGCTGGTTACCTTGTGCTTTGATGTACCCACGTGGCCTTGTGTGGCTTCCAACACCTCCACAAATCACCTGTCGCCACCTCATAGCTTGTGGTCCAACATTTTTTTATTGTTTTGCAGAGTCTTATTTTTCTAAAAATAATTTAAAATGACCTATTACTTTAGAGAGATCTAATATTCTTTGAGTGCATTAAGGAAATATTTAATTTGCATGTTGAATATTTATTTATTTTAACATAAATTTGTCTAGTGGTTCACATGTACGTTAGAGGCAATATATATAGTTTGGGGAATTCTTGAAATTAGTAGACTATTAGATTGCATTCATTATTCGGTCATAATGTAGACTATTTATTGCATTTACTTTCATATTTTAGCATTTATTATTTCAAAATATATTAGTTTTTAAATTCTACTCATTTATTAATCTAGGTTAAATATGTTTATGTATATGTATGTCATTGGATTAGTCTAGAATACACTTAAAGAAAGCTTGTTTTCCTTTACATTTTGGTAAAACATGTACGAATTTAATATTCATAGGATTAGAAACTATTAGAAGTTCACAATGACTGAATAAATTTCTTTTTTTGTTTATTTTCTTCTTTTCTTGGTTTCTAATCATAGGCTTATAATCTTGTGCTTTGTATGACGAAGACATGATTATCTAATGAACCCAAAATGTGTTTCATACCACTGGTTTCATCACTAATTATGAGATGTTTTGCATGTCAACATAAACATGTTAGTGTAGCTTCTATTGAACATTTTTTTGGCACAACTATAGAAGTATAACCTTCAACCTATGCTTGGAATAGGGTAGTTGTAGATTATACCTCTCGCAGTTCTCTTTCTTTAGATGATGGAACCTTCTTCTATGTTAGCTATGAGTCTTGAAGTCAAGCAAACAATGGTTATGATTGAGTTTGTCTACTCATACATATTGGAGGATGATATTTTCTAAGCTTATTTTAACCCTTTTCTTTCTCGCCATTATTTTTGTACTTCTTTTGTCATGCATCGGTTAGAATATGATTATATTAGGATTAAAGATGAAATTTTAGTGTATGTATTGTGCAAAGTGATGGATTTATGTGAGTTATACTTTTAAAACTCTCTATCACATGACAATTAATGAATGATTTTTTTGTTAAAATGCATGCTTTTCTTTACACATGTGAGGGATTGTTAATAGCTATAATATGGACTTCTTGGGATTGTATATATGCATGGGTATCCTATACACTTGTCATAGGACCAAAACAACAAATAATTAGTGATTTTCCATCAAGATTCTAATGGAGCCTCTTCAATGGAAGAACCAAATTGCTCTCCTTGGGGTTTAATTACCTTTCAAATAGGAGACCAAATTTTTTTCAACTTGTTGACATGCCAAAATATGCATCAATAGAATTGGTTATAAAAGGAAAGCTAAAAGAGGAATTATTGATGGATAATCACCCATCAAACTGGTGTTCAATATTCATTTAGAGTGTCTTAAACTCACTAAAATACATAATAAAATAACAAAAAGGAAAACTAAAAAAGTGTAAAAAGTAAAAAGTAAAAAAGACATACACATAAGCAAAATTTGTCCTCTATGTCGATAGTTTACACAAGATGAAGTTTGTTATAGGACAAAATTCAAGTGACTGTCTCATAAATTAAGGCAAATTTCTTTAGGAAATTCAAAGAGAATATGAACCCACAAGAAGCTCAAAAATAATTTAAAGTGCTAAGATAAGTGCCTAATGAGTTAATTTAAAACTTCACTCACAAGATTTTCCAAACCTTGGATAAAGTAATAATTTTGTATGTGCCTACAAACAATGAACTTCCGGAATGCACATGTAAGAAATCATACCAAGTTATTAGTTGGTTGGCATAAAAAACCCATGATTTAGACATGGTGCCATCAATCTTGTAAATCCTATGTTTTTAATTATTCTAAGGCATTATCTGTAAATGCATTCATAAGAGATGTGAGATCCATTAGCAATGGTTATTATTTATTTATTATTCACTAGAGTTAAAAGGATCTTCTAATTTGAGATGAGGTGATAAGGTCAAACTAGGCAACCATCTTGGAGTGTCTTCTATTTTATAGGGGTTCATCATTAAGTGCCTCCTATTTTTTAGGGATTTAAAATTAAGATGCCAAAAATGTAGTGTAGGCACCTAAAATTGTCTAACGCATCACATATTCCTCTAATTCATCATTATCACTCATCATCCCCTTTTTATCACTTTTTAATTAAATAATTTATAATTATTTGATTAAATTGACCAGTTTTCTTCTATTAATTAAATAATATTAATTATTTGATTAATTCATCATTTTTCCCTATATCTACCTTTAATTAAATATTTTTTTATCATTTAATTAATTAAATCATGTTCCTCCACTTTAATTAAATAATCTTGATTATTTAATTAATTCTTATTTTCCCTCTCATCCACCTCATTAAATATTTTTTATTATTTAATTGAAATATCATTATTCTTTTCTTCTCCCACATAATTAAATAGTTTCCTAATTATTTAATTAGCCATCTTTTTCTAAAATTAAATGAATTATTTAATTCATTTAATAGCATATTCCCACCAAATGGAATATTCCAAATTTGAAAATATCTCCCTCCAAAATATCTCAAAATATCTTCCTAAAATTTAGGGAAGAGCTTCAGTTAACTGAACCTTTCCTCTTCATGCATGACCTCTCTAAAGGGCACACAATCTATTGAGAGGGGGGGGGCGCTTGAATCAACAGATCTACTTAATTCAAAAACTCTCAACCTTTTCCAAATTTACCAATATGTTGTACCATTTGGAAACATGTTCCTTGAATAGACTCCCCTTAAGTCCATGCTTCACTACCTCTAAATTTTTCAATAGCAGCATTTTTGCAACCTTTGACAATCCTTTGACATCAATGACAACCTATGTTCAACACTCTCCACCCTTCAATCACTCTCCACCATTGATTTCATATTTTAATCTCGAACATCGATCAAATATATTGAGATCTATAAAACAAGCATTTAGCCTTCATTAATCTCACTCCTCAAAGTTTTGATCTAATTGATAATTCTCTCCAACTGAGCTTCAAACCATCAATCCTCCATATCCATCAATCTTTCAAGATTTTGCACATTTGAGTTATGCTTAACATGAACAACTCACATATCTTAAAGGCATGATGCTCACATTGTCAACAATAGAGTAAGGACTTGCATCTTTAGGTGAAGTAAAAGTAAGGTTTAATTTGGCTTATTCTCTTGTTTCTTATTTATATTTTAATTTTAGTTTGTCACTTCATTGGTAATGGGCTTAAATTGGTCAATTGGTCTCTATTTTTTTATTTGATCTAGCCATCTTATTATTTGTCCCTCTTGATCAATCTTTCCATTATTGAACCATTCACATTCTAGCATGCCTTGTTGGATCCACACCCCTAATTTAATGTCAGATTGAGTTTTCTTGAGTTATAGGTTACAACGATGCATTTGACACAAATTGAAACCTTTGAAACATATATCGATGCTTTTGACTATACAATAATGCTTCTGCAACATACAACACTTCTAAATGACAAATCGACATGTTTGATCTCTCTATTTTGCAAGTCTATAGATTTACAAAGACGCTTTTGCAAATTACAGTGACACATCTGACATACAATGATGCTTATGATTTTAGAGTGATGCTTCTACAACTTACATTGATGCTTCTACAACTTACATTGACACTTCTGCAACTTACATCGATGCTTCCACAACTTACATCGACGCCTTTGATCTACACATCAACATTATTGAGGAAAAGTGGTGAATTTGAAAGGTATATCAATGCTTTTTTACAGTACTACTTTTGATTTTTCTAGTGACATGTTTGATCCAAATTCTGATTTCTTACTAACCCTAATATTTCTTGTTTTTTTTAACTAACATATTTGTGCAACCTTGGAAAATATTGGGAGAAGACAAATAAAACTAATTACTAGTATATTTGATGCAAGGAAAACATTTTTAAAAGCTTTAATTTCTAGATTAACTCACATTTGAATTTGTGTTTTAATTAAAGAATTGTTTATCGTGTTTGGTAGGGTTCTATTGTGTATGCTCTCTCCTTGTGCTACGTGCAATCTTAGAGATCAAAAACACAATTAGCTTGCATATTTTATGCATACCTGAGGAATACTAGTAAATTATTCTCTTCTCTTGCACTTTGTGTGCTCTTGAGAATCAAAAATTATATTGGGAGGCATGCTCAAGGATTTTATCACCTCAAGAACAACCTCAACCACATTTATCAGCAAGGTATATAAGGGGGGGAGAATGAAATTTGTACCCCAAGGTATGGCTAGTGTCATAAAATCCAAGCCTTGTGATCCTCTATCCACCAAGATGTGTATAGGATATGAGAAGAGGGGAGGCCCCCTACATCTCAAGCATCCTTTGATGGGCTCATAGTTCATGAAACCACTACAAGCCTTGTTATTTAGAATCCCTTAAGACCATTAGCCATTGGTTTAGTGGGGTGTAAGGTACAACATCATGCTTGAAGTTACTCACCATGTACTCTTCTCTTGTTGAGGTGATAGTTATTCCTTGTTAGGACCTCGTCCTTCTAAGGTAAGGGGTGTTAAGTTGGTACATGACCTTGGCATACCCTAGTTACTAATTCATTTGAAGGTATTATGCTTCAACAGGTGGGCCTACACTAATTCAGTACACCTTTTACTACTAATTAGGTTGTACTTCTTGATGTGTTTCCTTCTAAAGACCAGTGAATATCCATTGTAGTGTGTTATTCATTAAACATGAAAAATTATCAAACTACACCTTGGAGTTAGTCTTATTGCTATTCTCTGTTGTTTTTAATCTCTTGCCAACAAAAAATAAAGTCAAAATCAATCTTTAAATCAGTCAAATCATTCAAAACCTAGAGGATTTTTTAGGTTCATTCTCAGAATTACGTTTTTGAAGTTACAATGATGTCTTTGTTGTCATAGTAGCACTTTTGATAATCTTTTAGCGCTTTGGATTTCATTTCAATGCATCTACTAAAAAGTGACATGTCTAAACTACAGTGTGATGTTGTTTCCTAATTCAATGCTTCTAATCAAAATTTAAACTCTATCAATCTAAAGGTTAGTCTATAAATAGTGGCACTGCTAAAATAAATTGATGCCTTTGATAAACATAGTGACACTTTTGACCTAGATTAACACTATCTGATAAAGGGAAATGTAATGCCTTTGAAATCTTATGACATGTTTGATAAACACTCTAATACCTTTGCAAAACATAGTGACACTTATGAAATACATAATGTCACTTTTGACCATCATTTTGACAAAGTTCCAGAATCTTCAAAAATTTGTTTTCTAGAATTCAAGAAAATAAATCTAGGATCTGAGAGTTGTAATACAATAGATCTGTAACTAGAATTCATCATTTGCACAACAAACCAACTCTCACACCCATTTCATACCATCTTTCATCTTGGACTTTTAGGGTCACCTATCTTTATCTTTGGACAAACAACACTATCATAATCACCAACATACATCAATCCACCAACAACCAATATCAGTCAATTGTACTATTTAGATTTCTCGTCTTATCTCCTAGTTTATCTTCTTGAATGAAAGTCAAAATTTTCAAGTAAATAGTTAAATTAGCATCAAATATTTATGAGAAAACTAACTTAGTGGTCTCTTCTACTCGTAATTTTGTAAATTCACCATCATCCCTTTGCTTGCACTCATTAATCTAGTACAAGTAAATACCATCATCATCACCTATCAAAATAGAGATCTAGATTAACTTTGAATTTTAGAGGTTTTCGTAGCCTCCATCCATCAAACATCATCAATGTCATTATTTGTCCAAATCTATCCTAATGTCTCTCATAGGTCCGTCTTGAAACAAAACATATCCATATCACATTATCAACCTTCACTTATATCCCATCCTTCATTAAGGTCATCACAAATTTTTATGCCTATTATAAGGTCCCAACATAAGAAGATAATTGAATCCAACCTAAGTAGTTCAAATGTCACGATGTCTATGGGAACTACCAAAACATTGTTTGGAATTTCTACTAACCTATTTTACCCTCATGAGTATCAAATCTTGCAGCAACAACCTCATAACCAACAAGTCGTAGAATACATAAAAATGGATTTGTTGCATCTGAGGAATTCACTAAGGAACAAATATTAGAAATGTAACAAGATCCTTCCTTGGATAGAGAACTTGATGCTCTCATTTCTATCAATCCCAAAACATATTTTTTTAGGCTTGCAAAACATGGTTCCTGTAATGGAGTGAATTTGCACCCCTTGCAAATTCCCCATTTACACCCCTTACCTTAGAAGAATTAAACCTGAAGATGCTATTCCACTACATCCATTCGCTCTCCACCCACTTGGTGATTTTCTATAGTGTCAATGGGGGAATTTCTATCAGGGATGCTAGTGCGGCACGTGCACTTCTACGCAATGCACTGTCATCCTGACAAGATTCTTGCCTCTAAAATCTGCAGAGGTGTTACACCTCTCCATTGGTGATGAAGCACAATGCCCCTACGCCCTTGACCGACCTCAAACAACTCTTTTGGGCTCCTATTCAACTTCAAAAGACTATCTCTCACATTCATTCGAGCTTCTTCAAGCTTCTTCACACTTATTCAATCCCACTTAACAATTATTCATACTTCTTGAGAATTTCACAACACTTACACCATTTTTGAAGCTCCAAGTTGATGCTCTACCAGTTTTTCTCCTCGCATTGTTGCAGCAATGTTGGAATCTACAAGCTTGCGAGCTTGCATCTCCCTTCACGTGCTTGGGGGCATCTTGTTGGGGAGGTGATATCCATTTTACTTAGCATCGTTATTTGATTTACATAGCATATTGTTGTTAGCATTGCTTGGCATTATTCCATTCTAATACTTTCTTTATTGTATTCTTTCTATTGTGGCTATTCTGGTTGTCTATGGAGGTGGGAACACCGAAATGAGGGTTTGATTGTGGCAAGCCCCAAAACAGCTCCAACATCTTTCCCTGTTTTGTTGTGTGTAGGTACTTCGTGTTTGTGTGGAGCTTGCAGGAGGCTAGACCGACTATAAGTTTGGTTTCTACCACCTTTTCTGTTATCAAACTCTCCCTTTTAGGTTAAATTATTCTTCCTATTATCTTAGTAGTTTATCTCTTTTATGTTTTCCATCATTGCATAAAACTCTACTTATTATGTAGTTAGTGAGTTTTCTATTAAGTCTAGACTATAATCCATACTCTCTATCTATCCAGACGCCAACGCCTGATCGGGACACCAACGCACCATACCGTCATCTGTTTTCTATGGTGAGACTCGAGAATTCGCTTACGTAGTTTCCTAAACTCTCAGGTTGATAAAAGGACAATGAAAGATTAGTTGTCCTTCCTTTTCACCCTATCAAACGTTAAGCTTACCTTAAACAATTCCTTAGCAAGGGTTAGATTAGGGTAGCTAATTGTTCTAAACCCTTTCGTGACCTAGGGTCCTGAGCAGTCAGTCCCCCTCCTCTACATTTTGGTGAACCCGACATGAAACTTGTAATATATGTTTCTTTGTGTTGAGGTTCTTTTTCTCGTGTCTACGTAAGTTGTGGGATTCTGTGTTGTGATGCTTTATTTGCTTCACAACTCAGTCTATGAATTCTAGATACATTATTAGAAGGAGCACAACAATGACACTTAGAGATGGGATTTACGAGGGTCACTTCAGCTCTTTCCTCCTAGGAGATGATATTGGCGGAAGAGACAAGTGTCTTCGATGAAACCACTCGTGCCCCTAATCCTCATGTCTCTCCTTCAGCTCCACCTTTGGATGATAACGAAGTCGTTCCTATTCCTACAGAGCACCTCTTGGCTCTAGATATGATGCTATTAGATCTTGCAAATCACTTGGGGAGAGACAAAAGCATGGCCAGACCTGCTAGGATTGTTAATGAGATCAAATATATGTTGGAAAAATATCAGACAAACATAGAGTTTCTCTGCGGCCTTACTGATTTAATGGAAGCATACGTCCCTTCCTACAACCTAGGTCAAATATTACATGAGGTCACATGCGTGATGCTTATGACGTCAGTATGCTTGGCTGAAATGGGCCCCTCTGTCAACATCTTCATTCCTAATCTGCCTCCTACTGTCAAAACTAGCATAGTACACCTTGGATTCAATATTCTTCCTCCTGGGGCAGCTCTGTCCTTGGCAGTGGGGTTTATAGCGGAATGGGGGCTAGTGGTCCTAGAATGTCTGGTAGCTCCGGTGGTGGTCACGATGATGGCTCTGGTGGTGGCTCTGGCGGTGGCTATTATAGTGGCTTTGGCAGTGGCTCTGATGGTGGATACAGTGGTGCCCCTGGAAATGGCTTTGGCAGTGGTCTTGGTGGCGGCTCTGGTGGTGGCTCCACTAGTCCTATGTCTTCATCTGACCCTATTTTGAATGCCCTGCTATAAAATATGGGTCAAATGTAGAACCAGCTTGCAAACCTATCTCAAGCCTCTGGCCAACCTGTCTTTCAACCTTTCTTCCGACATAGTCCTTTGTTAGTAATTGTTACCCATTTTCCACTCATTGGTTAAAAAGGGTAGAATTTGTTTTAAACTGAGGAAGATAAGGTACATTTTATTATCCTCCTTCATCACATTCAAATGTATAAATGAAAAATATGAAAAGATTACAACTACAAACCATTACATTCATACACATGCATGTAATAGAGAAAGATTCACATATTTCTGAAAATGTAATCTTTATTGAATGTAATCAGGCACATGTGTCTCACACAATGAAGCCGTGAGATTGGCTTACTCATTTGATACAAACAGAAACCAAAATATGCATAAATGAGTAAATGCTGGAAGAAACTAAACATGCTAAAACGTAACCAGTCATTTCCTGGATGACTGATACTATAACTGGGTCTGCTCCCTTTTTGTTTTGACTTTCTCCTTGGAGTTCCTTGCTCCATAAATTCCTGGTGTTTGGTTTCCTACATTGAGTAAAGAGATGGATTAGAACAATAAGTTCTAAGCAATGAAGGGTTACGTTCTAAACATGCACATTTACTCATTCATACATATGTTGATTCCCATGTGCATCAAATGTAAATCCCTATCATAGGTTTCCATGAAGGTCAAAATAGAGGAACATTACACACACTTATGAAGAGTATTTTATTTCTAACTTGTTTGTTCCATGTGCAGCTACAGGTGCAATTATTTTCAGTTCAAATGAGTGGGATAAATGTGGCTCCCACAAGGGTTGAGCCTAACTCATAATAAGGTGTGCATGGAAATATCATGAGCAAATGTAGATGTGATATACCATTTCTCATTAATCGCTACAACAAGAATACAATGTATTTCAAATCATGAGTACAACTGCTACAAGCTCATAGTGCTACAGGAGATTGCAAGAAGAATACTATGAGATGCTGAAGAGCATGGAGACATCTTTTCTTGTTGAGCACTGTCATGATAAAGATCATATCATAAAGGTTCATCTCATAGATAGCTTATTTGTTACATAGTGATCATATGCAATAGAGAATCATCATTTGCAATTTTGCATTAATAGTATCATGTTGATATAAACAAAGATGAAATAAGATACTTTTAGTTTGACTTCCTCTAGCAGATATTAAAGATAGCAGTCATCAAATCAATGCCACAATGTATTGAAATAGGTACAGTGGCAGTCAAAACAGTGAGCAATATTGTGATGACTGTTACCTACTGTGAAATAAATGTAATATTCACTACCAAACATGTTTACATTGATACCATAGGTGAACATGAAAAGCTAAAGAGGATATACATTGTGTTCAGATATAAGATACATGACATCTTTTCATGATAAAATTACAAGGCTCTAATCCTGGATTATTAGAACATAATGGTATTAACAAAACTTCAAGGGTGTAGTGTAATGGAAATGTACAAGCATTACTTCAGATGCAATGCTTATGTAAACAAAGATTTTAGGGGCAATGTATTGTGCCACAGTCAAGATAAAGAAGAACAACCAACATATGTGAGCAGATAACAGTGAGGTGAGTGGCTGGTTATCACATAAGCACATAAGCGAGCAAGGGTTTTGGACCTGTATGGCACTGATAGTTCAAGCCTTGAAAGGTGATGTTCCTCTGTAAATCCAGGGTATAATACTTTTAATGAGTCACATGGAAGCTCGGACCATGATTCCAGATTATATGTTAAGACATGAAGAAATGAAAAGATGATCGAATTTTGAATGATACCCACGCTGTGCAATGGCGTCATAAAATTTAGCAGAATTTGAATGCATATATATAGCAGAAAGGTATATAAAATCTACAGGAAAATTTAAGAAACCCTGAATGCTTATGGCCATGGAGAAAGATGAAGTCCGCGACTACAAATAAAAGGATATGTAAAGAAGAAACCTGTGACCTTGGTTTGCAGACCCTGTTTGGCCATGAATTAAGGAAAGAATACAGTCCAAATGTATGTGTAGGAAATTGAAGACTGAGTCAAAATATGACAGCCGTGGCTGCTGAAATACAAGTCGGCCTGCAAAGTCGAAAGCAAGAATATAACCTATTGATGATTTATGATATTGAGAAGGCTCTAAAGAATAATTTCATAACAATTTAAAGAAGGCATGTACCTACACAATATGAAGAGAATAGAGAGGCACAACAGAGGAGGTTTAGAGTTATGACATTAAATAGGTTCTTGAGAGCATCTTTTCTACATGAAATCTTCAAGATTACATAAAATAACAAGAAATACACAGAAAGGAGTTTTATGGAGATAGCTCAATTTTGAGCTTTTATTGCAGAATAAAAGGAAAATGCACAGAGTTTCTACAGGAAAAATCAAATCGAAGTTTGTCTCCTTTTCTCTACAAGAAAAGATATTCCACAGTAGAAAGCATCTTACCCAAGATTTTGCAATGAAAAACCTCTCTATCGCCTTGAATCCATGGAGAAATTTTGAAGCAGAGCTCTCACAAACCCTATCCCGCGGCCAAGAAGATTCCAGAAAATTCAGTGAAACAAAGTGAAAATGCCTTGCTTTTTTTCACATTTTTGTCTTTTAGGGTTTTACCCTAATAGCTAATACATATTGATGCTTTATTGCATTTTTGTTTTTGTTTTAAAACAATTACTTATATGCTTTAAGTCTTTATGATATATTTGCCACTTCAACTTTGTAAACAACAAATATATTATACCCTTCTATTCTTGCATTAGAGTATAAATGTAAAACTCATGATTTTGATGTTGACCTTATAAATCATTCAAATCATGTGTCTATTATTATGCAAGGATAAGATGCATGCCCTTACTTGCTTTTATGAGAGTTGTTAAAATATAATGCCTTTTGAAAGAATAGTGGAAGATTGTTTGCAGTTTGCAAACATTAGGAGGGTATCTAGGGATGTCAGAGAAGATTCAAGGGTCGAATTTGACTTCTCTCAAGCAGTTTAGATGCCTTTATGGTTAGTTGGAGTGCTTTCAGAGGTTTTTTTTGCTGATTCATAGGGTGGTTAATGACTTGGGGAGACTTTTCCATGTATCTGACTTTCTTTTAGAGAGTGGAATGTCCTATTTTGGGGGCTATTTTTCTGGATCCGACCCTGAGTGGTAGTGAGTTGTACTTATGAGTTTTGAAGCTCATTTTTGAGTTAGTTCTTCTACATTCAGTAACAGATACTTTTGGATACTTTTAGTGCCAGAGTTTGTGTTCTTTTGGCAGTTGTAACTCATGATATTTTGAGGACTTCCTCACAGTCATTTTCTGATAATTCAGGAGCTTTTGGGACCTACTTTGAAGTTCACTCTTGTATGCTTTTTTCCTATTTTCAATTTGATGTTTCATGCTGAGATTTACATTAATCCTACATGTTATGTCTTGAAATTGTGTCTTAATTGAAGATCTTACAGCTAAATAGATTATAGATTGTGAAATTTTATATTTTCCTACTAAGTTAAGTCTGGAACTGGTTTAATGCCTATCTATAAAACATTTTATGCAGTTGCTCATATACCAAAGTTGTGTTTTAAGCACTTAGAATTGTTAGATTTTCATTGTTAGGTGTTTTTGAAACAAGATATCATCATATTTTCGGTGTATCACCTTGAAAGGTTTTAAAGTATCCAGTTGTTTATTGTTTAGTTTTCTTCCTATCCTTTTTCCCCTTCAAGTTTTCAGAGTGATTTAAGTGCATTTAGATGATTATCTAAATAGGAGCCGGCCTAGAAACTTGTGTAGTTCAAAATCAGGTGCAAATTTTGGTAACAAACAATTTTGGCACACCCGGTGGGACCAAGTCAGAAATAATTTTATAAGTATTACTATTTTGATGTGCTGACAGTGAGCTAATAGCCTTTTAAAGGTCATTTTTTTAGCATATCTGGCAACTTTGTGTGGAGAAAAAAGATCAATGCATTTGTTTATATGAGAAGAATAGAAACTAGAAGTTCAAAATCTATAGAGTTTCTACATTTATCCCCTCCAAGAAGAAAAGGGAGAGCACTCAGAAGGACTGTTCCTTTCCCCAGAGTTCAGTCAACACCACCTAGTGTTAGTGACAAGGCATTTTTTTCATATGAAAGGAGAAGAAGAAGAGACCCTCTTGCTAGGCGTTCAACATCACCTTCCTTTAGAATAGAACTTTCTATCTCTTCTTTTGGGGCTTTCAATTGTTCAATAAGTAGTAATTCTACTGCAGCAAATACTTTTCAATCAAGTTCAAGTTCAATACCAGTCAGTTCAAGCTCTGCTTTAGCAAGCATCCCAACACATTCCAGCTCAATGGCAGCACCAAAAACCTTTTCTTTCATACCGTTCAACTAGGGTAGTCCCCTTAATCTAGCACAACATGATGGCATTCCATTGGCAGCGTTAAAAGGACTACCAGAGTTTACTGGAGAAGGGAAACTAACACCTTTTGAACATATCAGAGATGTGGCAGCATTGTGTAATGTGCATCATTAAAACAAGAAAATGTAGCTGTGAGATTGTTGGCCGCATCTTTCAAGAAGAAGGCGTTGGAATGATTTAGAAGCTTGTCGGTGGGCTCTATTTCAACATGGGATGAGCTTGGTGATGAATTTACCAAATTTTTTGAGGAAAAATCTCATCACCTATCTTTGGTAGAGCAGTTAACAACCATTAAAAGAGCCCCACAAGAGCAAATGATGGATTTCAACATCTGATTTCAAAAGACTTGGAACAAAATACCTGCTATAGTAAGGCCTTCTGCTGACTATGTGTTCTTATACTATTTGAAAAGTTTAAATAGTGATATCTCAGTCATGATACAGTCCATGGGGGGTACTTCCTTACCTCAGGCATATAGTATAGCTATTAAGGCAGAAAATAACCTCATTCAAGCAGGCAAGATGGCACCTAGGCCACCTATGCCCTACTTCCCTGAAATTCAGTCAAATATGTCATTGCAAATTGCATCTTTAGCCCCTTTACCTGTTGTTCTAGCATTACGCGTTGTTGTAAATCATGGAGTGTAAGCTGCAGGACCGTCAAGTGAGTTGCAAGAGATCAAGTCTAGTCAGCAGAAGATTGAAAGTATTTTACAAACTATGGGAAATGAGTTGATCAACATGAATAAACAATATCAAGGGGCAAGGCCAACTTTTCAACAGCATAACCAACAACAAAGACAGAATGTAAGTCAGCCTTATCAAAACCAAGGATATCAGTATCAACAAAATAGGCAACCCTATCAAGGTGCTTATTAGAGGCAAAATGTTAACCAAAGACCATTCCAACCATTTAATCCAGCTCCTCTTAATGTTGTCAATCCGGTGAAAGATATAGTTCCGGCTCAGAATAACTTTATAGAAGAAAATGAATGGTGTTATCTGTTGAATCAAGCACATAACCAGGCTTCATGTTCAAATGGGGAAATTAATGAGACACTTATGGTCCAAAATGTTGTCAGTTCATAGCTAGATGTACTTGCTAGCATACCTGAACAACAATCAGATATACATTCTAATGAGATTACATTTCTAAATTGGTAAGGTGAAGAGTTTTGTGGTGTGAATGGTGATTTAGCAATTGCAGCCAATACACAAGCTAAGAAAAGAGCTCTAGAGGTGGAGCAATCAACTGATAAAAACAAGGGACCTGTGACTGCAGAAACGTCACCCACACCTATTCCAAATGTACCAAAGAAAACTATTGTCTTACCAATCAATGAGCAGCCTCACAAGAACATGGAACCGACTGCTGCGAAATCACATCAGAAGGTACTTTTAGTTGTGCCTTACAACATTATGGATAGTATAAAGAAGATGAACGTGAATATGACCATGTGGGACTCCTTAAGCATTCCTAGACATGCTGATTTGCTTAAAAAGGCATTATTTGAAGATGCAAATCCTAAACAAGTTGTTGTTGAATTCCAAAAGGTCGTGATGACTAATGATGATCGAGGGAAAAATTCTAATCAGAGTAGCAAAGGAAAATCTACGACTCAAGGTAAGAACGTGATACCTCCTCCGTTCTATGTTTCATTAATTATTGGGAACAATTTAGTGCATAATTGTATGGTAGATAGTGGTGCTACCTGTTCTGTGATGCCCAAGCATGTAGCTGATCAGTTAGGATTAAAGTATGAACCTTTAGAGAAAGGAGTAGTCCAGCTGGATGGCTCATCTGTTAATATAGTGGGTCTTATCAAAAATACTAGCTTAACTCTGCATGCTTGCCCCAATTTTTTGATTTCCCAAGACATTTATGTAGCAGATTTGTCTGCGTACTTTGGGTTATGTTTGTCAAGAGAGTTTACAGCTAAAATAGGAGGATACCTTTCATCCGACTGGTCTCACATGTTGTTTCTTACTAGGTATGGAACCAAAGTAGCCATTAAGTCTAAATTACTTGCAAAAGATAATATAGAACCCTATATACCTAGTGCAATAAATGCCAATTGTGTAATTTTTGAACAAGATGAACATGATGTTGTCTCTGATCCTTGTACTATTGTTAGTGATATTCTTGATATACTTTAAGACGAGTGGGTAGCATGCCAAACTCTTAGTACTAAGAGTAACTTGGTGTTGGATGCTGGTATGGGTAACTACATGTTTCAAGAAGCTGATATAGTGATGCCTAACTTGGTTAAGAGGTCAAAGAATGATTCTGATCAGCAAGACAAAGTTTGGGAAATGTATTTTGATGGCTCAAGGAGCAGGCATGGTGCTAGTGGGGGTGCATTATTGGTTTCCTCAAGAGCTGAAAGATATTATGCAGCCTTCAGATTTGGATTTTCGTGCACCAATAACATAGCAGAATATGAAGGTCTTATTCAGGGACTGGAATGGGCGAGGAAATGTGGAATCAAGTGTCTAAAGGTGCATGGGGATAGTGAATTGATAGTAAATCAGGTTAGAGACCTGAATGTTGTTAAAAATGATGTTCTTAAATTGTACAAGCATAGGTTTTGGGACCTCATAGAGGAATTTGAAGCTTTCAATATTATTTCAATCTCAAGAAATCAGAATCAACATGTTGACAGGTTAGCAGTTGTGGGGGCTCAATTTGACATTCTGAATAGCGTAAGGAAGGGATGTAATCAACATCACATCAAGGTTATTATCAGGCCTTCAGTGCTTGATAACAATGTTAACTGGCAGGTCTTTGAGAGTGATGAGCAAATTCTACAATTTTTGCTTGAAGAGGTTGTGTTTGCAGCATCAAACCAGGAGAAAATCAAACAACAGTATGGAAACTAGGTACTGCAATTGAAGAACAACAAGTTGCCTAAGGGATTGGTCACCTTAGAAAGTATTTTCAACTCCAATGATCAATCCAAAAGTAACAAGGCCAATTTGTTGGTTCAACAAAATCACTATGAGGACTTAGAGATTGCACCCAAGAAAAGCCTCAAGATAAATAAATTCTACTACTGAAAAGCAGTCTTTTCTGCATTTATGTCAAGAATTTATTGACATATTTTCTTGGGAGTGTGGAGATTTGAAGGGATTTGATCCACACCTTGCACAACATACGATAGAATTGGAGCCAACAGCCAAACCCATAAGGAAAAAATAGAGGGCAGTTAATCCCAAATTGGAGCCATTAATGCAAAGGAAGTTTTCAGACTTATAGAAAGTGGGATTATCTTTCCCATCAAGCATACTAGCTGGGTTGCAAATCTAGTTCCCGTGAGGAAGCAGAATGGAGAACTTAGATTGTGCGTCGACTTCAGATATTTGAACAGAGCTTCTTTAAAGGACAGGAACCCTCTTCCGTCTATGGAGCAGATTCTTCAATGTGTGTCAGGTTTTGAATGTTTTTCTTTATTGGATGGATATTCTAGTTATAACCAGATTTTGGTAAAAGAAGAAGATCAATTTAAAAATGCCTTCACCACAAAGTGGGGCACAATGGCGTACAGGAAAATCCATTTGTTGATATCCCGTGGGGGTTATTCACTAGATCATTTTTGGCCCACCCTAGTTCGTCCGCTCCCTCCAAGAATGGAACTACTTTATCAAAATTATATTAAGCATAAGACTACGGGCAAGGTGTAGCCAAAAATGATTTACCTTACAGTGCAACAACAGGCTGCCTCTTCCTCTCAAAAGGGGAAGGGGAAGCTTTCCCACACTCAAGGCCCTTCTTCTTCTTCCTCTTCAATTCCACTTGCCTCTGGCTCTCGCCCTATTGCAACACCTTCAAATTTTTCCCCTATGCATCTCTTAGGGAGTCTAATAGTGCCCACTTGGTAGAAGGGCAAGCATCAAGTATTTGACCTTCCTATCTTGCCTACATAGCCTCAACCTATTATGTATGGTAAGGGGAAGGGTCCCCATGGAGCTCCCTTTATGTCTCGGCCTCTGTGGCCTCCTACTACTCCTACCTCTAAGGTAGTGAAGAGAAAGAAGCTTGCCACTGAGGCACTTGATTTTGCTCCCCCATCTGTTGTTGCATCTGCTTCTCCATCTCTTCCTCTTGTTCCTTTCCAAGAGTCACTCCCTCTGATAGAAACCACTGATATAGATACTCCAATGACTGAATAGGAGCCTTCCGTCCCTCCTCAAGCTACAACCTCTAGCTCTCAGATCCGAAGAAATTACCTTGTGTGTGAGCACATGCACTAGAGAAAGGATTTGGCCATTGAGCAGGCTACTCTACATAAGAAGGAAGGGGAGCTAGTAGCTCCTGCTTCAACATCTCCTGGTGTGTCCTCCTCTTCCGCCCTTTCTACTTCAGTTCCCTCCACCTCAATCTTGCTTCTAGCTCCCCCTGCAAGTGTGAATGATCCTCACCCTAAAAAGGTGCAATTATTCATTGCTCCTTCAACTAAGCCTCCTCTTCTGATGTCCCTTTTAGACATCCCACCTTTTCCAAAACCCGTGGACATGTTGAATACCTCAATGGTGTCTGCTACGGTTTTCTACTTTTCCTCCTTTCCTTCTACTTCATTTGTGGGGATCTTGCATCCCTCGATGAAGGGTAAGTTGGAGGATGAACCTTCTTGCAATGGGGTCAAAAGAAGCGATCATCTGCTTTGGAAGTTGGTTTTAAATTGGCTTGCGTCGTCCTAGTGATCAAGGCAACCATGACATCCCAAAATTTTGTTACTACCCCTGAGTCCTTCAGTGAGTTCGGCAATGGATCTCGGGTGCCTCCCTCATCACCCACTTAGTTGATACATGTCACTCCCATAAAGTGCATTTTCAACTCTGTAGATGGTGTCCCGACTTTGTTGGTGATTTTTACGAGATCGCTAACATTCACCTCACAAGAACCAAGTGAAGAGGACTCAAGGGGCCCTCTTCCTTGGATCTTGTCACAGGAGAGTCAAAGGGTACCCCCTTGCTATCCCACCCTTGCAATCTTGTCTGCCCTCCCCTTAAAATGATCTAGATTGGGAGAATGATGACCTCTTGGTTGATGAGGACTAGGGGGAACCTCTTCTTTATCTATAGATTAGATTGTGTGTGTGTGTGTTGTGTTCCCCCATGCTTGTTTTATGTGTTCTTGGAGGACCCTTGTCACCCTCATATGTGCTTGGATACTGAAGTATTTTTCTGTCATAAAAATTCTTCTATTTGTCACATCATTCTTCTCTTTGTTGTGTATTGATTTTTGACAATTGGGGATGATGCAAAGTGTTGGGGGGCATTTAGGCCTCCCTTCCATGTTGACCCAATTTTCTATTTTCATTTTGTTTTCACATGCCTTTCCTCACATGGTCTAATATAGTGGGGGTTTAATGACAGTTCATATGTATATTATTATATCTATCTATTTATATTTATGAGCATCTTTGACCTCGAAATACTAGATCCCCTTGTCTCTTGTTCACTATATCGTTATTTTTCTTTTATTTTTATATTTTTCTCTTCTTTTCTTGCTTTGTGATGTAGTGGTGCTTATGTGTTGTCCCTCGTGTGTGTGAAAAAATTACCATGGTTACATCTCATCAAGTTTTGCAGGCCACAACATCACTTTCATTCTTGCTTTTATCTCCTTAGGATGTCACATGCCTCCGAGTTTAGCACACACCATCCTAGGGGGGGCTATCATCCTGGTTTGATTTTCATAAGGTGTATTCAGTGGCCAACGAATCCCTCCTTGAAAATCCTTTATTTTACAAAAATTGCATTCTTCAACATGGATTCCTAGTAGAATCTTTCTTTCATCATGGATTCATAAGATAGAATATGAAAACTTTCCTTCGAGAAGGGAGTACTTTTTCTAATGAAAATGTCTAAAAATTTCCCTTGTGAGGGAGCATTCTTTCTTTCAAATTCCTTGATGAATGGAATCTTTTAGAAGGATTCCTTGGTGATAGAATCATTGGCGAAAAATTATCTCTTTTAAAAAATTATCTCTTTTTGAAAATGCTATCGCTTTCAAATAGAGTGTTCCTTGAGTGGAACCCTTTTTCTTTTGAAGGGTTCTTGAGGGACCCCTTTGAAAGCTTCTCCTTCAATTTTTGACTGTCTACTTACTTTCCTGGTAGCTTTTTGATATCTAACATGTTTTGTCTATGAATTAACATGTTTCTTTGCATGTGCGCATGTGAAGCTACTTTTCAATCGACCTTGCAGGACCAAGTACCTATAAGGCCCCATCATACTTTGCAGAGCCTCTCACATCTAGCTTCCTTTAGGATCAAGCACCTAGGGGTGCCTCCTTTGCAAGTTTGAGGACCTATAAAGTGTTTTCATCCTGCGAGATCTCTTTGTTTAACTTTGTAGGACTAAGCAACTACAGAGCCTTTTTTTGTTCACCTTTTGTAAGTCTATGAACCTGTAGTGCATTTTTTCAACTCTCCTCGAGATCGAGTATTTGTGGAGCCATCTCCTCTTCCTGTGCCTTCAGGTGTGTTAGATTGTGGTATGCTTCCTTGATGGTTCAAGTATACTTTTCGTGAACTCTTTCATTCCATGTAATTACCTCACATTTGGTAGCACATATGATCGCAAAAGTGGGGGGAAAATGTAATGGAGTGAATTTGCACCCTTTGAAAATTCCCCATTTATACCCCTTACCTTAGGAGAATTAAACCCGATTGATGCTATTCCACCTCATCCATTCACTTTCCACCCACTTGGCAGTTGTTTGTATTGTGGGTGGGGGAATTTCTATCAGGGAAGCTAGCACAACATGCAGACATCTATGTGGTGTGCTACCATCCTAATAAGATTCTCACCTTTAGAATCCACAAAGGCATTACACCTCCATTGGTGATGAAGTGTAATGCCCCTACACCCTTGACCGACCTCGAATGACTCTTTTGGGATCCTATTCAACTTCAAAAGACTATCTCTCACATTCATTCTAGCTTCTTCAAGCTTCTTCACACTTCTTGAGCATTTCACAACACTTCCACCATTTTTGAAGCTCCAAGGTGATACTCTATTGGTTTTTCTCCTCGCGTTGTTGCGACAACATTGGCATCTACAAGCTTGTGAGCTTGCATCTCCCTTCACATGCTTGAGGGCATATTTTTGGGGAGGTGATATCCATTTTACGTAGAATCGTTATTTGATTTATGTAGCATATTATTGTTATCATTTCTTGGCATTCTTCCATTCCAATACTTTCTTTATCGCATTCTTTCTATTGTGGCTATTCTAGTTGTTTGTGGAGGTGCAGCAAGCCTCAAAACAACCCCAACATTTTTCCCCATTATGTTGTGTGTAGGTACTTCATGTTTGTGTGGAGCTTGCAAGAGGCTAGATCAACTGTAAGTTTGGTTTCTACCACCTTTGTTGTTATCAAACTCTCCCTTTTAGGTTAAAGTATTCTTCTTATTATCTTAGTAGTTGAGTTATTTTATGTTTTCCATCATTGCATAAAACTGTACTTATTAGGTAGTTAGTGAGTTTTCTATTAATTCTAGATTGTGTTATGTACTCTTTGTCTGTACAAAGGCCAACACCTGATCGAGATGCCAACATGTTGTGTTGTTGTATGTCTTCTACATTGGATTCCTTTGGTAGAAAGCTTCCTAGGTTACAGTTTAGACTCAAGAATTTTCTCACCTAGTTTCCTAAACTCTTGGGTTGATAAAAGGATAGTGACAGATCCATTGTCCTTCCTTTTTACCCTCTCAAACATTAATCTTACCTTAAACAATTCCTTAGCATGGGATAGATCAGGGCAACTGATTATTCTAGACCCTCCCATGACTTAGGGACCTGAGCAGTCGATCTCCCTCCTCTACAATGCCAAACTACCTTATGATTTTAACCTACTATCTACTCCTAGGGAACAAGCTCTAATGTAATTCATGTCATCAAGTGTTCCATAAAATGAGAACCAACCCATAATTCAAACTACTAATAAACAAATACCTCAACCTCCAATGAAAAACATTCCAATTCAACCAACAATACTTTCATATGACATGGATTCAATACCATTTTCTAAATATTTCATAAATCTATCATATTAAATTTCAAGCATGTAATCATCCCACATACATCCAATCAAATCAACACTATTATACCATATCCTCCAAACATTAAAATCCCTCACCATTCATCAAAAAACATTCCAAATTACTCAAACAATCCTTTCATGACTCAAACTCCTACACCATATGTAACTTCTAACATTCCTCCTTTACAATCACCTAACATAACAAGGAGCACATATAATACTAACAAAACATCACTTTCCATCACAAAAAAAAGACTCCACATCTAGCATACTGCATCCTTCGCAACAAAAAAACCCTCAACAACAAAATCCACAACAAAAACAACAACAAATCCATCAACAACAATACATTCCTCAAACATAAACTGTCAACAATAAATCCCTCAATAAAAATACATTCCTCAACAAAAAAACCATCAAGGACAAATCCCTCAACAACAATACATTCTTCAACCACAAAACCCACAAAAACAACAACAAAAAATCCCTCAACAAAAAATTCCACCACAACAACATTACATCCCACAACAACAATACATTTCTCAATAATAAAATCCACAACCTCGACACATCCCACAACAATAATACATTATTCAACAGCAAAATATACCACCACAACAACAAATCTCACAACAACAATGCATCCATCAACAACACATCCCTTAAAAACAATAAATTATTCCACAAAAAAACATAGAACAACAACAATACACTCCATAATAACACATCACTCAACAAAGCCTAAACTCCCCATACAATCCATGTAACCCTATTAAACAACAAAAAATTCCATAGCCACAAATTAATATTCAAAATAACCGACCTAATGACTTGGCGTTGCAACTAGAAAATTTGAATTGAAAAATAAATGATGTACAACTAGGACAAACAAAGAAAAGCTATACACTTGAGGATATTTGTCCCTATCCATTTGATAGAAAAATAGTGATGATACCCTTTCCTCACAATTTCAAAATTTCAACTTTGGTTCGATAAATACAAAGGAAGGAGTTATCCACATGAACACATACATGAATTATATATAGAATGTCTAGAGGTAGCATATAATGTTACATATTTAATGTGACTTTTTCCTTGAAGTTTAGGTGGACAAGAAATAGAATGGTTCTCTCATCTACCACAAGGGATAAAAAAATTCAATGAACTTGTGGAAAAGTTTGTTTTCCATTTCTTGTACAATGAATAAACATAAGACTACCATGACTGACTTATATAGAACAAAGAAAAATATAGGAGAAACATTTGCTTCCTTCCTACACTGATGGAGACATAATGCCAAAAAATGCAAATGGCTTATTATTGAGAAACAACTCGTGGATATATTTGTCCAAAACCTTAACACCAAAATTGCCTTATGTTTAATTGTGCAATGTACTAGTTCATCTTTGAGGAATTCATAGAGAAATGGATGACTATTGAAAAGACACTTATCACTAAAGGACTTGTTAATATCTATAAGGATCACAAGGATCAACCATAAAACTCAAATGATAAACCTCACCTATGAGCTAAAAGAAATAATGTAACCAACGATGGGGTTGTAGATACAAAATTTGTACAAAGTATACAACCCTTGTGAAACAATCAATAAAACAACCAAAATGCAAACCCTCCAAGAGGACCACAAAGACCTAATAAAAAAATTAGACGTAAGTTCACTCCCTTAGGGGAACCAATCAAGACGATCTTCAAAAAAATAGTTCAATCAAATCTTATCACACTTCTTGAATTCAGACATTATGACAAACCACAATTTAAATCCTCATGGTATAACTTGCATGAAATTTAAAAATCTCATATAAGATCTCATTGACCAAGGAGATGTTAGCATCGATTAACATCCTAGAACTTCTAGAAATAGTGATCTGGGAATATACAAGGATCCAATCCCAAACCATGGTAATGAAATCATTATGGTAAAACAAGAGACTATAACAAAGTTAATTATTCCTATGATAACATAGTAGGACATATATAGGATCTAATAATTGCAACTACAATATTCATTATTCACATAATGAAGAATTTGACATATATCAAGATACTTTTCCAAAGTGTGATCAAAACCATCCACCAATATCTAGCAATCCAACTTATCTAGAGATAATTGTGTTAACACAATTGTTTTCATTTCATGCCACCCTTTGATGACCCATCATTGATAATCAATCTAAGAGATCTCATATGACCCATCCTGCATGAATATCCCTTGAAAAAGTCCTAAAATTGGTTAAGTCTCAACATTTCAGGTTTTTGGGTTGTCGCTTACTTGCTTTTCTACATGCCTTCTCCATCACTCTATTTCCCTTCTTCATTCCTCCCACTTCTCCTCTTAAGCCTCTCACCTTCCTTCCTTTTCCCTAAAATTATTTTTTCAAAAATTTGACTAAGTGTGAATTTTTTTATTTTCAAGGGTAAGCCTTGACCCTTACCTTCGATTTTGAGGTTCGTGGTTCAGGCTTCCCTCTTCCCTCTTACCTTCCTTAAGTAATAGGTAAGGCTTCTTCCTAATTTTTGAAAGTTTGTTTCTTACAGGATTTTGGTCTTCCTTTTACCTTTCCTTTTTAGGAGGTAATTATTTCTTCCAACCACCCTTTCCCCGAAAGATTTAAAAAAAATTGACTAAGTGTCAAATTTTTGGATTTCAGGTGTAAGGCTTCACCTTTACCTTCGATTTTCAGAGGTAAGCCTTCTCTCTTACCTTTGATTTTTGTGTTTCATCTTTTTCTCATCCCTTCTTCTAAGCATGTGGTATGATGTAAGCCCGACGCCCCGACCTTCTCACGGATTTGGCATGTTTTTTGGATGACACCATTAATGAATCACTTTTTGAACACCCAAATTTGATTTTTAGGGCTTCAAGGACAATTAAATGCTTCCTCTAACTCTTGCAAGTGGATTTATGGTGGCTATACTCACTCATTGGTGCTACTTTAGTCCTTCTGATGAGCTCCGTGCTCATATCCCTAATTTCATGGGGGATTTGGATGATTTTTAGGCAATATTTATGGCAGGGAGGATGGCATACAAACTTTGTTCTCTCTAAGATTTTCTTGGTGTGAATTTCACAATAGATATTTCCTTGATTAGATTTTTTCGACTACTAACCCTAGATGGGTTAGGTTTTGAGTTGTATTCATTTGAGTTATGCTTGATCTATAAAATCAACACTCGTATATTTTCTAAGGGTTCTTCCTTTGGCTCTTCTAAGGTTTCTCTTTGGAAAACTTGCATTTTGCACTCTGCAATTGTAAAAATTGGCTCTATGCCTCTACATTAATGAAGTTGATCATTATTGTTGGTTCTCTCCTCTTTTGTGTATGAGTAATCTTTCATTACCTTCATATCTAAGTGCTTGCTATCATTTTTATGCATATATTCTAAGTTATTTTTTTTATAGTTGATGTTTTGAGAATCTTTCTTTCCTTCTAGCACCTTGTCAAACCCTAACCTTGATGTTTACCTCTGAGAATCAATCAAATAGATAACTATGTGAGTCCTTTGGTCACCTTCGTCAATGTACTGAGCAATCTTGGCCAAGAAGAAACAACTTCCCATCTTGGTGTACCACCTCCATTTCCCTTTCATGCATTCCTTCTCCCCTTTTCCTTGTGAGCTATTAGAGTGGGATAGTGATAGGTTTGCATGTGTTGGTTTGGACTAACACATTGCACTTGGATTGAAATAGGAATTTGGCCTTCTTCGGAGACTCGACCTCATTCACACAAAGGTCCCACACCTTGAGGTCATTTCTATTGTGTCATTGGAATGTTGAACTTCGTGTTTAGCAAGGTGCAATTTCATGTGACAACAATAATCTCCAGGACCATAACATACCTCCCTCATTTTACTTCATGATAGGTCGTATTAAAGAATCTTATCCATGGGAATCCTCTATCTCATCCTCGAGAACTTCGTAAAATCAATCCACACTATTCCCATCACCACTCACCCAATGAGGACACATTTCAGGATTTTCTCCAAGGGCTATCCACTATAGATAACCATGATCTCCTAGCTAATCCAAGTATTAATACAATTCCAATAGATGATCATGAAATCCTATTCCAAGGACCATCATGCCTCCCATAACATATCATGTGCATTGAAAATCCATTACCATCATGTCAATATTTGAGACCTTCCAAAATTCCCTTATTCATATCCCATGATTAAACCCATATCTATATCAATAGTATAATCAAAATCATAACAAAGAAATCCCTAAAATGAGTCAAGATCAAGATATCTATAAGATTACAATATTATCCTATCATTGATCAAAATCCCATATCTCTATATTTTCATAATGGTCCCACCAATCTATTTCATCCCATTCATGATCCAACAGTTGATTACATTTGTATTCCAATAACTTCCACTTCTCCAAATGAGATACTCAATTCCACTAGACACATAAATGATCTCTAACTTGTTCTTCCAAAACAAGAGTCTTCCACTCTAGAAATATTTGAAAATGATGAAGCTATAGCTAAGTTCATAGTAATTCATGATCATATTCTAGTAAATGACCATAAAAAAGGTTTTTATATTAACTTTAAGGCAACACCATCTTTAAAGAACAATCAAAGTTCCTTAGTCCTCAAACTCATGTCAAAGATATTGATCAAAAAGATACTATAGATCTGCTCAACATCCCATAGAAGGATGAAGCACTACTAGCCTATAACCTTAGATCACTTACCTTTGTCAAAGCAACATTTCTTACTAATGAGAAGATAACCATCATTGATGGTTTTCAACATGTTCACATAAAAAAATTGGCACCTTGTTTTCAACACAAAATGTATCCTAGGGCCAATTGAATTTGTTGAAATGGATGCAGTATCAAGGGAAAGGATTAGGCCTACTGAAAAGGTATTCTAGAGCCAATACAATTATTTGATAATCCTAAACATCAAGGTCTTGGTTATTCAACAATCACGAAATCTAATTGTGTTAGTTGTACCTTCATGATACTGGGGGCAACTTTATCTAATGCAAACATCAACGTAGGGGCCATGAATAGTCCTTATATTGAGTTTGTTGCCAACACTCTGACCATCCACATCATAATTTCCATCATTCTAAAATCCTTCCATCCACTAATCGAGACCAACAAAAGAAGAATACTCACAAAGAGAAAGATCAACGTCAAGTTGTTGAAACTAATAAATCAAAAAGTCAAATTGGACACATAAAGTTAAAATGGATCCCAAAGAAAATTGGATCAAGTATACAATCTAAAGAAAAATCCAATATTCAAATAAATCATGAATTCAAACAAGAAAGGCCCATCCATCTATCAAAAGTGTCCACCTATTTCAAGAAATTCTTCAATATCAACATGCAAAGTGTATGAAAAAGTTGGTTCCTGCCACACTCAAAATACCATATCCACACTCCATCATCCACCATCCCAATTTTGGAAATTAAAAGACCCACAATCCAAACTATCAAATTATTCATCCACAACTCATATCCCCTATCAATACCCAACTTCTTGCCTAAAATCCAAAAATTCTAAATTGCACATTCACCTTGTCTCGACAACAACACTTTATGATAAGGACTCTTATGGAACTCTATCAAAAAAATTGTATTTAGATACGACCAACTCTAGTATCAACAAAGATCACAAGAGAATTCAAGGGCTATATATATGTTCCCTTGTCTTGGAAAAGCAACTCCTCAAGGCAAGATATCATTGGCATATCATGATAGTAGCATCTACATCTGCACCACCAGATGGTTCCACATAATAGATGACCATTTTAAAAATTAAAAAAAAGAGATAAAAATCCATCCTCTAATAAAAACCATTCTTATGGCGCTTTGGGAAAGTTGTTGGACTAATCGCTAGCATCTCCCTTTGGGTTTGGGACATGAACTAACCACCACTCATGGATCCATTTATCTCTAGCGTTTGTATCATGCATTAACAAGTCAATCTTTTGGTGCAATGAAAAACTTGTTCCAACAAATGGTCTTAGAGTTGTGGTTGCGGGTTCGAATCCCCTCAAGTGACACTGAGGAGGGATTGTTGGAATAATCACCTAGGTCTCCCTTCAAATTCAAGATATGGACTAATCACCTCCCATGGATCTGTTTATCTTTGGCATTTGTATGGGTGTTAACAGGTCAATCTTTTGGGGAAATGATAAACATGTTCCAACACAAGTACCATGATGAAAACCTAAAAAAAAAGCATCATGTGTAACATCGAGTACCTATATGCACCAATCTAGTTAGGAGAGTTTTATCTCATCCATCATGCTACTTTATCCCCACACCACTATCCATTTCATTTCATCTATTCCATTCTCATCCATCCTTCCTATCTAGCTTGATCTTGATATAGAATAGGGGCATATACTTAAAACATGCTTTTGGCATAAATCTTGACATGGTCATTCAACTAACCATATATTATCCCATGCCATACTATCACCTATTATCTATCCTTGTTTACATGGTTATACTACTTAGAACATGTTATCCTATCATGAGATAGTCATTGGAAGCGAAATCTATTATCCTAGATCTATTTGCACATTTCCTATCCTCTAAACTCTTCACACATCCATCCATCATGCTAATCCATTTATCCAATCAAGTGTTCTATACATTGCTAGACACTGGAGGTAAGTTCCTACAAATTTCTTTGGAATAAATCCTGATATATGTCTTATAGCTCACTTAGTGATCTAGACACATTTCAAAATCCAAAAACATCCAAATGATCAAGAAAATCCAAATAATCAAGAAAATCCAAAAAAATCCAAATAATCAAAAAAATCCAAAAACATCTAAATAATTCCAAATATTCTCAAAATCCAAAAACAACCTCAAATATCCCAAAAAATGTTAAAAAAAAGCCTCAAATGTTCCAACAAAAATTCCAAAAACATTCAAAAAATGTTAAAAATGTTAAAAAAAAATTTAACACAATGCACCCATCCATAATAAAATCGTCACCCATACTAAACCTATCATCAAACTCATCTTTGATAATATAAGAAAAATAAAATGTGGCAATCATCAAAACCTAAAACATTCATGAAAAATTACTAGCATCAATCATTTCTAGAACAATCCCACTACCTACATACCAATTGCCTAAAGTATCTAATTCAACATCCAACATTTTTCCTTAATGGATAAATCGTTCCTACAATAGGAATAATCACAAATTAATAATTAGAATCCCTCTAGCAAGAGATATAATGGCTTTGATATGTTTTGTTAGTATTTTATTTTGATTTATCTTTTGTCTCATCCCATCGCTTACTTGAAGCCACCTTGATCTTCAATATCTTCATGTGTCTAGAGGAGTACGCAATGGGGTATGGCCATTGATTTCATTTGCTATGTTTGTGGATGTTCTTGTAATATGACCATGACGAATACTCTCCTTATGTGTGTAGGGATAGTTTTAGGAAATACAACAATCTTGTATGTCAAGTTCTTTATACCTTTTATGCATAAGGCTTACCTTTCTTTGAGGCTTCATTCTCTCACATGATCAAACAAGGTTTATGTATATCAAATATGAAAAAGGATATTCCTATTTATGTAGATTCAAATTCCATGTAATAGATACAACACCACCCCGATTCTTCATATCTTTGTGCATAGTATCTACTTGTTATATCAAAATAAGGAAATCTATACATTCTTTAGCATAACCTAAAGCAAGATAAAAATCATCTATCTTATTTTTAATAAAATCTCAAATCATACAAAATAATTATATCTTTCTTGATATTTGATCAACACCATCTAATCATCTATCATTTATTCTATCCTACTCATCATACTTACTATTCCATATGTGTATCATGACATAATAAAAATATCCATTGCATCCTGCATTCACAAAGCACTAGTATCATCATAACATCATGCATCCAAAATCATAATATCATCATGACATTCATAGACATCATCAAAAATACAAAAAGAATCATATGCATACATCATTTCATCATCTAATATAAGCATCATTAGGTCATATATCCATCATAGATCATAGAATCAAATAGAAATCATCACATGCATACATCATAGACTCATATAACATCCATAACAATACATAACATCATATCATAATAACATTAATATCTTATATCATCTCACATATATCATCAAAAGAATATCATGATACAAAATTCATATACATTAAATGTCTATACAAAGGGCTAACAAGAGCCATAAATTTATATGAAATATGCCCACAAGAATGTCAAAATGTATCTACATAAAATATTTGTATATATATACATAAACACCTATCTACATAGAACTTCCCATATCCTCTTCTCGACTAGGAGGAGAATGGGGAGGATCAACAGGCTATTTGGCAACCTATTGTGTCCTAAGCACTTGTCCTCATGACTGCCCTTGCCTACTTAACTGCTATAGTTTCTATTGTACTAGTGGTAGACACCCCACTAACCCTCCATCTAACCTCCTAGACTATCTTAATACAACACTTCTAGCTGAAAACTTGGCATTTCTCCTCCCAACAGGTGTCAAAACCTCATATAAGGTCCTATAGTAAGTGGTATTTAGTGTGAGAGTCCTGCTTTCTCTCATGCACTGCTCTATGGGGACCTTTTCCCCTTTTCCAGTTGCCTCTAATTTCTATCATCAAGCCTGATTGATACCTCTCTGCTATCAGTTGGGACCACCTATACCTCTACCTACTAGCGACGGGCTATCTCTCCATCCCACTCTATTGTCCTCTATGCAAGATGAACAGGTGACACCATCTCTCTCTGTAATGACCTTTCCCTTGTGTAAATTAAAATTTTCCCAATTTTACTCCAAACATATAAAGATAACAAGTAACAAAGGAAATACAATAAAAAATTTCCTTTCTTCATTGATAAATGTATACAAGTTACAATATATTTCCACATGAATTCCATTTTCATTGCAAATATAAATCAGAGTGCAAAAGTAATACAATTACATACATAGCTCGAGAGCTTTTGAAAAAATAGAAGTAAGAAGGTCCAAGTGTCCATCCTTTCAAATCTTGGTACATCGGCCGCTTGTTGTGGAGGAGAAACATCACTCGGGCACTTTTCCGCCAACCACAAACTTATAATGCGGTCCCCCGCACACCTATCATTAGATAGATGACCCTCCTTTTGAAGAAGAGATTGGTAGGGTATCCTTTAACGATTACCAACTGAGCATAGTACTATGTCCTACACAACTAGAACCTTGCTATTTCACAATCTTGAACTAGTACAAGGATCACAATGAACTAATAGTGTAGTCTCAACTAACTCACATCTATGTGGAAGTCATACATCTCACTACTTTGGCCAAAGTATTCTCATTCAGTGCTTCGAATGAAGGTCATCTATCATAAACACTACTCAGGGCCGATTTGACTTAAGGCTTCCTTACTCTATGCATAGGTTTTTCCCTTCAATGGGAGAATTTGTCACCCCAGACATCCTACAATCATACTAACCTACTAGAAATGAAACAACATAACAAGTAAACTCAAATCCTCTCCTATTCTAGAAATCAATATCCTAGGAGTTACACAAGCTTCACGAAGTTAATCTATTAACTTAAGTTGTGGATTGTACTTGACTCGATGCTATCATCCTCGTCCTAGTATTTAGTATTTACTTTCACATACTCTCCTTATATGGAGATCATACAAGAAATGTAATGTACATAATAAGCAAATTTGAATAGTTTACTGCCTATTTATAGCTAATATGTGAATTCATAGAAACTCATTTTCTCCTTTTAATGGGAATGCAGTTAAACAATCAACTACTTGTTAATGCACAACAGTATTCACAAATTATGCCACATTCAAGTATTCAAGAATAGAATGAATAATCAAAAGAATGACTCATGCCTCTTTTAGCATACTTTTAAAGATGATGTCAAGGCACTTCCAAAACTTCAAGATATCTAGAAAAACCCTCTCAAGCTGCTATCTTTTCTTTTTAGATTTACTCTCCAATGCCTCTCTTCTCTCAGGATAGAAACACTTAGAAATTGACTCCCAGAACTAAAGATTATTCTCAGAAATATGAATGGACTTAGAAATGTAATTGCTCTTAATGAAATATGAAGGATAAAATCTCTTAGCAGAAGTAAGAACTCAGATTTTAGAAGATGATGAAGAAGATTGAATAGGATGGCTATATATAGAGCCCCCTGCTCAACCATTTTCCACCTTTAATGGCATGTAAACTGCTAAACAAGGTTTTGAATGCTTCAAATGTAAAATGTCACGAATTTCAAAGGTGAGTCAACCTCTTTCTATGACAACAATCAAAGAATGGTTCAACCTGCACATGGTAAAATCTGTATCTTTGACACCTATAGGCATCCCTCATTTTTGGCACACATATTCAGAAAAACGGTTTGATGATTCATCACTGAAGAATCAGTCAAGGTTACATGTAATCCATATTACCAATTTACTCGGTTTTATTGCCAAATACTTAGCTGAATGGAGTTCCAGCAACTTGGTCATGGCGTGAATTCTCCAAGCGCGCGCATCACTTCACACAACAACTTCTATTTTTCATTTTATTTCCTTTTCAAAAGTTTCATATGGATCACAATGAAATATTTAACTTTCACGTGGTTTATCAAAAAGGTTCGATTCAAAATGAAGACTTAATATTTCCTCCCTTTGATTTAAATCAGTTTCCCATAGTGCACTATTCAACATCTCGTAAATTGATTTAAAATAAAGTCTTCCTTTACTATGAGATGTATCGATCTCTTATTTAAATCAAATCAATTAAATTATATATATATATATATTTAATTATATACTTATATATTTATATTATAGTTTTATTTTACATTAATATATATGTATGTATATATATTTCAGTAAAAACTATAATATATATATATATATACATTTACATATATAAATATATACACATTTACATATTTATTTGATAAATAAATATTGTGATCCAATCAGCATACTTTCAATATACATATCTATGTATATGTGTATATATGTGTATATGTAAATTCCACGGCAATATTAAAATAATATTATTAATACCCATATATATCAAGTTGGTTGTGGGTATATATACATGTATATACATTTGTATATTTTCCTCTATGTACACGTATATGTAAGTATATTATATCGATTCATTCGTACGAGCATATCCATTTTCCCTAATACGTTTCTATCGACATGAATATACCTATGGATACATGTATATACTATATACATGTATACATGCCCACCTCCTAACTTGTAATGTAATATCATAAACAATTACATAGATAAGCATCACTTATACATGCATTCAGAAGTAGAAAAGACTCCTAATGTCAACATACAAGCCTACGGATGACTTACCCATAACTCAACAAATTGACTTAGCTTACTCAATCTAAGGGACGTGTGTGTATGCTCAAATGGTTCTTGTTACTGTTTACCCAACCAAGCTCCTGCCCGAGTGATATTTCTCCTCTGCCTGGAGGAATTGTCCTCTTACCTGCACACCATGACACAACAATGGGATTCATATGCTCACAACAAAGTAGTATACATAAAACATCTCAAAAGTTAGAATAAACATTATTCCATAACTTGCATGCAACACTAATCAAGAATTCCATAGGTCAACTAACTTAATAAGCTAATTTATACTAACTTAATGATTTAGTTCTTGAGTATTCCATAGGTCAACTCCCACCATCGGTTACCATTCTAGTCAAAGACGTTTTAACACAAATTTCAACACAGTTGAAGACAAGTGAATGGGCGTCAGAACTTCAAGAGCATACATAATGGACCGAGTTTTTATAGTTTATGTTATTTTTAGTTCTAAAGACTTTATGGCTCGTGTCGAGCCTCTTTAATATTTCATGTCATGGGCTTTAAAGTCTATTAGTTGTTGACAATCAGTTGAAGACTTTACCAACTGAAAAGTAGGATTTTGTTAGCTGCTCTCATATAAATATGTAACTGTTGAAAATGATGAATATAGAAGAATATCGTTATACTACCACTATGTTTTCTAAGTTATACTTTTCATATGAATAAAATGAGTTTTTCCTACTACTTTTGGAGTTACCAAATAATGTCAATGGAGTTATTTGAATGAAGTAATTTGGAGTTACCAATGCATGTGATCTGAGATAGGCATAGAAGCACCCGAGAGGTGGCTACTCAAGGGTTGTAGATTAGATAGATAAGTATTTTATTTCTAATTTTGTAATTTCCTTTAGTAGATAAGAATTTAAATTGGAATTTATTTTCATATGTGTAATTTTTTCAAGATCAATCCTACAGGTTGTAGTTGAGTCTGTAATCTTTGAATTTAGTGTCTAAAGTTCCAGAGCACCTTCTTTTAGTTATTCAAATTGTTAAATCATTTTATGCTAGTTGTTTTAGATCATTATTTTTTAAATTAGATCAATGTTTCCTAGTTTCTTTACCAGTTTTACTTCTTCAACAATCTATACATTTCTTAGTTTAATCATTTCCATGCTTTCTAGTTTAGTGGTTATGCATTTTAGATTCATAGTTTTCTACTTTCTAGTTTAGTTAGTTTAAGCTTTCTAGATAGATGATTTCCCGCTTTCTAAGTTTAGTGGCTTTTTAGTTTAGAGTTTTATTTCAGTTGTTTGGTATTTAGAAAACTCGAGAGAGATAGTCGAGATGTCTTCTTTTTGATACAGCCTTTGGACACTACCTGGTTGATATATTAATGTGTTTATTAACTAAAGTGTTAGGACCTGATGATAGCCTGTCACTTTTTGGCGTCATTGACAGGGAAGCCTTCTTTTTCTAAGTGTTAGTAGGAGATTCCTTGAATACCTCTTATGGGAACAAAAATAGTCCTTTGGCTTTTTTGCATGGTCAGAAAATGAGGCCCCCATGGAATATTCATACCAAAAACCCCCCCAATCGACACACCAACTACAATTAGGGAGGAAGGAAACTTAGATCAAGAACTTATTGAAGAATTGACCAAACAGGGTCAACCTAAGACCTTCCTACATACCCCAGAAAGAGAACACATATTTGTAGAGGAGCATATTCCTTTGCAAACTCCAGGACCTCGCCCAACTGCGAATTTTGGAAGAGGATCACATCCCCTTCAACATCATGGGTGACCATAGAAATTCTGCCAACAACAATAATAACCCTCCACCACCATGCATATTCACTTATCCTATTGATATTGACACAGATGATGATACAACAATGAAAAATATCTCATCGTCCTTCTTGCCAACCTTTTGAGGTTTGTCCATTGAGGACCCTGATCAGTTTCTATTTGAGTTTAAAGTCTTGTGTCAGACATATGACTACAAGAATGATAATCAGAAACTAAAGCTTTTCCTTTCCACTCTAAAAGACTTAGCCATGCGCTGGTTTATGGGATTAGCTTCTTAATCAATAATCTCCGGGGATAAAATGAAGTCTGCCTTTTTGGAGAAATACCAAAGTTACTATGGGTTTAGCGATAGGAAGGAAGAACTGTTTAAAATAAGGGAAAATGAGGATGAAATTCTAGAGGATTACCTAGATAGGTTTATCTTCTTATCTAAACGTTGTGGTGGAGAAGTCATAAGTCTTGATATTCTAAAGACCCTATTCCTTAAAGGTCTCGATGACGAAGCTCAAAGGAGCTTGGATTTAATGGGAAAAGGTGACGTGTCCCAACTGGGACTAGACGATATTATGGAATTGTGTTGGAATTTCTCTCGAACTCGAGGAGGTATCTAGAAGTCCACCCTCTTTAAAGGTTCCAATGAAATAGGAAAACTATGTGAAGAACTAGCCAACTTCAAGACTGACATCCTAGTTCATTTAAACACTACGTTAGATGACATACAGACTAAAATGTGTGCCAAAACAAACATTTGCTAAGGGAATGACCTTTGGAAAAAGTTGACAAAATTGACGTTTGTCAAGTATGTGAAAAAAATCACACCACCGATCAATGTGAGCTTCTATCAAGAATTCCAAGAAAAGAACACCCCCAGTTGAGGAAGAAGTTAATGTTGTAAATCAAAGAACTAGAGGAATTTTTGCCTATGGCCAGAATTCAAGCTCTAACTGGAGACCTCAACCTAACTAGAACAATAATCAATGGGCAACATCCCGGCCTCAGGGACCACCTCCAGTAGCACCTAATTGGGGAACTTATCCTTGGGGACCACCCAAGTGGGAAAATCAATATTGGGGAAATCCTCAGTGGCATAACTAGCCTCAATAGCAATGGTACGCTTAGAATCCCATTCCTCAATAAAATCAACCTCAACATCAATTTTATACTGGTCCCAAAAGGATGCCTACTCAACAACAAAATAATTTACCACCTCCCCAGAATACTCAACAAACCGAACAAGTAAACCAACCACCACATCTAGCGCAGCCCAATCCGAACCCAAAGAACAATCGCCCAAATACTCCAGTGTATGCTATCGAACAGGAAAATATCACTGAACTTAACGCAATACACTGTGGAAAATTGCAATTGAGGTCTAGAAAAACACTTTCACAACTGACTATTGAGGAAATTCTAGATGAACCTGTTAAAAATTTTGTTGAGAAAACCACAACAATGCCTACATCTATAGAACCAACCCCAGAAGCTACTTAAAACAAGCCCAACCCATCATCTTTAGTTGGAGCTTCCGACCTACCTCAGGAGGAGGGGGGTCAATCTCAAACTAAAATTTTGAAGGATCCCACTCCTAAGGACAAAATCAAAGCACCTTTTTCAAAGCATTTGAAACCAATCACTATGAAAGATACTCCAAAAATGACCACATCTACCGAAACTATATTAATACAAGAAATTAAACAATTGCAAATCGAAGTCCCTTTGCTACAAGCGATTAAGGAGATTCCTGAGTTAAACCAGCTGATCAAATAGCTATGTATCAAAACTCCAAGGAGGAAACCAAAACGAATCAATATTGTCCACATAAATGGTTACCTAGTTGACTTGTTGGCCGGGACAACCACTGCTTTGAAATATGACTATCCAAGTAGTCCACTTATAAAAGTAACAGTTAATGAGGTAGCAATACCAAATGCTTTGGTGGACCTTGGAGTATCCATTAACGTAATGACTATCGATGTGATGGAAAAGTTGGAACTTACTAATTTGCATACCACAACTATAGTCTTGTAGATGTCAAATCAATCCATAGCTATTCCCAAGGGTGTCATTGAAAATGTTCTTATTAAGGTGGATGGATGGGAATATCTAGTAGATTTTTAAATAATTGAGTCCCTTATACCTAAATACAATTATCCAATAATTCTTAGATGACCATGGTTGGCTACTGTTGCAACCAAAATTGACTATAGAGAGTGAGGAATGACCATTTCACATGGACCTAATAGCAAAAAAATTATTTTGCATCCTCCTACCAAGCCTGCCGAACACAATAAAGTATGGGTTGATGAACCAAAAAGTCCCAATGGATAGGAAAATTTGGCTTCACTGGCAATGGTAGTCATCAAACAACATGGTGAAGAATTAGAGGACGAATTAGAAAACAACGTGGCAATTCTTACTATGGAGGTGAGTGGTGAAGAGATGACGGATGTAGAAGAAATACTAGGACACCCAATAAACATAGATCACATAGGATTTAATAATGCCAGTTTCATGGGATTGCCATGCCCTTTGACAAATCTAGTTCCAAAAATGCACCATTTATTTGTAAATATTTCCAGACTTCATAAAATCATACCTCATAGTTGTCATCTTAACACCCTAATAAGGCCCATGTATACTGTCACATCCAACCATCTAGGAGTTAAAACCATTATGTTGCTGCCAGGAAAAACTTTTAACATTAATAGTTGGTTGAGGGAGCTAGAAGAATAGATATTGTTTGAAACCCTGGTGAATAGATCTAAAGCCTTCTCTTGGGACTATATAGATATGAGAGTAATACACTCCAATGTGTACTCATCATATCTATACTAAGGATGTTCAACCTGTTTTCCAACCACAATGGAGACTCAATCCTGATTTGAAAGATATTTTTTAAAATTGAAATTGAGAAACTCCTACAAGTAGGGTTTATCTACCCAATTTCTGATAACAAATGGGTGTCACCTTTCATTTTGGTTCCGAAGAAGAATGAAAAGTGGAGAGTGTATGTAGACTATAGGGAACATAACAAAGCAACACACAGAGATTATTTCCCTCTACCATTTGTAGACCAAGTGTTGGAACTTAACAAAGCAACACACAAAGATTATTTCCTCCTACAATGATCTAACAACTAAGCCCTTCAACTGTGATTTAGAGATTGGAAATCTAAACTGAATATCCATTTTAATCATTATGAAGGTGCATTTAACTTGTCAACCTAGGGACATGAAGTTGAAATGGTTCAGCATAGTATGTGCACTAAGGATCCAAAGTAGCCATATTCATTCTACAACTAAGAAAAACATAATGTTGAAGGTAAATTGCTTAGAAAGAAATAACATAAGTGTTGAACATCAATCAACAATATACTAAGCTGAAATGCATGACAAAAACAAAAATTTGAGCAAACAAACAGGAAACTACTTTGTCTGCTTTGGCTACAGGAACAATCACATAATGGAATTCTAGTGGCTGCAGGAACAATCAGTGTTAGATTCTTAACTAATTACTAAACATAAAGTAATAACTAAACTAAAATAAACTAAAGGACGAAATTCTCACCAAGTGGGCCCCCTTGGATGAGTATCTTTTACAACTAATGTAAACTCAGATGCACAAACTTATATCTTCATTTTATTCATTGGAAAACATGAGTACAATAGAGCAATGTAACTGTATTGCTGAAAACTAAGAATGCAAGTACATCATTAGATCACGCAACCTCCTGAGAAGGAGCATCCAAGTCTTATTTATAGGAAAAGAAGCTACTAACTAATCACCTAGCAAGGTGATCAACACTAATAGATTAGGAGGATGCCACTTTAGGGAAAGCATGAAAAGTGGAGAGGAGGTTACGCATGCGCAAAATCTAGTCAAGCATCCTCGCCTCAACGTAGATTTAGCACACAGTAATACCTATATTCGCTCAACATCAATAAAGACCATTTACAAGGCGGTTACAACTTGATTTGCATGAGGAATCTCTTGCCATCGATAGTCTTCCCTTTGTTGACCTTTGCATGACCACTTTGTTAACCATTATAGTGAGTGACCAGCTGGCAAAATCTTCTCAATTTAGTGGCCTCTAATCATATTTGCATGGAAATATTAGTATGCACAACAATTGCATATCTGTAACTATCTTAAAGAACATTCATTAATCCACATGTAGAATTAACATAGATAGTCCATATAACATGTCAATGTCATTAAAGATTTGCAGAAATAAAATTAGGCCCAATGCCTATGGTTTTGAGGAAATATCAACATTCAAACATCAAGGTCCATGACAATTTCAGCAAATAGATAATAAATTCTACCAAAATTAAACTATAAACTAGACTCATCATTCCCCCCAACCTAAAGTTTTGTTGGTCTTCCAACAGGGGAAGGGTTGTTCTTCTTCTTAGTAAATGCCCTAAAATTTGCAACCACCAACTATCCTACATCAGTGTTTGTTGTGCATGAATTAGGATCCCAATAGAACCCTTGTTGTCTATCCAATTTGTTCCATCTTTGTCTCTCTACAGCAATATCATAGTGGTAAAACCTGAAATTGGGCACAGGCCACATCAGGATGGGTGGTTGAAAAGTCAGTGGAATCCATAATCATCCCTTTGTCCTTCCAATCTGTATATATCTATCAATTCTTTTAAGTGTTGCAACATAGTTCTATATAGAGTGGGGCTCAACTTGTTTTAGCTCATCAGTTAGGTTGTTCCATCTTTGTGATAGGTATCTCTTCACAGTTTCCTCTTTTGATTTTTCCACCACCTCATATTCACTATAAACTGCTTCTATCCAAGGCATGATCCTATTACCATAGCTAGGTCTGAAAAGAATTATGTGCTAATCCCTATAAATGTCCCTTGGGTTTCTTGATTCAGCCTTGATGGACAGAGGATGTTGGATTCCATTTTCCTATAAGCCCTATATTGTTGTCCCCAACTGATCTCATTCTATACCCAGGACATAAATTTCCTTGATTGGACATCCCCACCATATAACAATGGATTCCAATCATGGTCTTGAGTCAAAAAATAATTGTGCAAATAGAATTCACACAAGAAATTCTTCATCTCAGGGGAAGCAATCCAATAAGCATTGAAAAATTCAATAGCAGTCTCAATGGAAGGGTTCAAACCTGAGACAATCCTTGCCAGCTTAAAAGAAAGATATTTCTCCTTCAAATGTAGAGCATAGACCCTTGGAGGGGTCCTGCATTCTAAAATCTATGGTACCAAGGTTGTCATATCATCCATCTTCTTCTTTAGAGTAGCAATTTATGCATCCTTGTCTTCAATCTCCTCATCTTTCTTTTGAATTTCCTTCTTCATCCTGTCTTTCTCCTCCTTCCATTCTTCTTCCCTTCTTTGCATCTCTTTCCATAGATTCAAAATTGTTGTGTGTACTATAAAATCAGGGGGGTTATGTATTCCTACCAACATTTTTCCTGGTATTGATGCTTGCTCTTCATATAGTACCATCTGCAAGGATTCAGGTTGTTCAGTCAATTTTGGTTGTAGGGGTACTGATTCTTCTCCCAATTTTGGCTGTAGGGCCTCTTGTTCTTGTTCTTGTTCTTGCTCATGCTACAGAAAATATTACTACAAGAACTCTTGATTTTCCTCATACCCTTGATTCTCAACTTGTTCTACAATATCAACAAGATATGTCAGTGTTATGTTTGTTGCTTTCTTAAATATGTCCTCTTCCTCGACATTCACTTGCCCCATTGGAGCTTTTGTGTCCCCCTGTGATGTTTCTCTAGACTTAGGGCTTTCCTACGGAGGCATATCAAAGGCTGGACTAGTTGGTCTAGATTTTCTGGGAGGGATTTCATGTTTTTCTTTGGCTGTAGGATGAACAATGTCAACCTTTTTCTTCTTAGAGCTTTGTACTTCTTTTTCTACCAACTGCTTTTTAGCTTTTCCTTTTCTTATTTTTGCTTCTCTCTTTTGTGCCCTAGTTCTCATCAAGATGCCAAGAGGAACATCATCATCAGAATTTGGAGAGGAACTTTATTTGTCTGAGTGCTTTGTCTCAGAAGAACTAATCTCTATGGTTTGTTTTGTTGCAGGAGGGTTTACACTAGGGCCTTTTTGAGTCTCGACTGCCATGATTGAAAGAAGGTGGTATAGCACATTTGACACATTCATCCTCCTCCCATGCCTCATGTGATTCAAGAGTTTGAAGTGCACATAATTTGGATTCAACTAGCGACCTTCACAGGTGATATATTTTATAACATAAATAGCTACTTGCTTCCATGGCTCAGACAGAGAGGTTCTTTTTGCACCTTATTTGTCCACGCTCAATGGAGGGTCACCAGGTTCTATAAATTTGACCCTAGTTGACTTGGCATCTCTGGAAGAAGGGTAATTTTTACCGTTAGTAGACAAACCTATAACTTCTACAATCCTTTCTTCAGTTTCCAATACTTCCAACCCTTTTATCGTGGCCTTTCCCTCATACAATGTCTAAGAAAATTCTAATGCAATGTCTTCATTAAAACCATTTAGCTTCATGAAATAATCTAACCACCCACAATTTTTGAATTCTGTCTGTGAATGTGCATCCTATAGTAATACGTCATGAACTGTGGGTTCATTCCTGATTAACCCACCTCCCATTGTTCAGTTTCCTACAATCAAACAATCACTCTGCAAAGTTTCCCTTCCTGCAACACTACCAAATTTCCAACACCAATGTTGTCTGAATTTTCCCTTTCTATTTTTACCTTTTAGCGACTTAATATTATGACGAGATCAATAATGGCAGTAAAGGAGTAATAAAGGTTATGATGGAGAAAAATGGCGTAAGTGGTTGGTGTCACCTCACACATACGAGCTTCCATCTCACTCAAAATTCAAATTGGCTTGATTTAAACTTTGCTGACGTAGGCTAGCATGGACTGACACGTGGAAAAATTACTCACATCTTCCGCTCCAACCTAAATTTGAGCATGTGTCCTCACATGTGAGGTGGTAATGATGATTTGACAGGGTCAGGGAATAATGACATGTATGGTGAACATCCATATTAATTCACAACAATTAAATGAATGCACTAAAGACAATTAAGAGATAGCAATTAATACATACATACCTGGATTTGTGGAAGATTTGTTTGCAAAGATTATGGAGAAAGTACCAGTCGCCTTTTAAGAAATAAGTTGAGCAATTAATGAAAATGAGGTGGAATGAGGTGAAGTGGAATAAAGTGAAGTGATGGAAGAGAGAGAAAGGTGGAGATGGATGGGCCAATGGGTGGATGGGTGAAGAAGTGGACTCCCACAGGAGTGGAAGTCTTTATTAGTACAAGGTACATACCTTACCTATCCAGAAGGAGGGACACTAGGTCCACTTCCCTTGGCTACAAGAAGCTCGGGTGTTGCATGCTAAGTGAATTGTTGTAGGAACTCCTCTTTGGAAGTTGGCTTGTGATACAATCTGAGGCGACGACCATTGACAAGCAACTTGAATATGACAGGGTCAATGGTAGTGAGTTGAACAACACCATTGGGGAAGACTTTAGCAACCTCATATGGTCCTAGCGACCTCGTCTACAATTTTCCTACATTATCTTGATACCTTGAGTCATAGAGCAATGCCCAGTCACCTAGCTGGAATTTCTTGTCCTTGATGAATCTGTCATGCCACCTTATTCTCTGATTTTGCACCACCTCTGTGTGATGCAAGGTTTCTCTCCTCATCTCATCCAAAGCATTCAGCTGCATGATTCTTTCTCTTTGTGCCTCAGAGATATCCATCCCCAAGTCTACTGTAGTCCTAAGAGTCTTATGTTCAAATTTAATGGGAATCATAGTTGTCTTCCCATACAACAACTCAAAAGGATTGAAGCCTGTAGTTGTCTTCTAGGTTGTCCTATAGGCCCAAACAACTTCTGGCAACCTGCTTGCCCAATCCTTTTTATGAACAACCACTATTTTGGTCATAATAGCTTCAATCTCCTAGTTGGTCACCTCAACTTGGCCATTGGCCTGAGGGTGACAAGGAATGGACTTACTGTGTCTTATGTTGTACTTATTGACCAGTGCTGCAACAAGGGTTGATGTGAATTGAGCCCCTTGATCAGTCATTATCTCTCTTGGAATTCCATACCTTGTGAAAATATCCTCATAAAGAAATTCAACAGCCTTATTATCTCTTGCATGCTTCATGGCCTTAACTTCTACCTACTTGGTTACATAATCAGTGCATACCAAGATATAAGACTTACCTTTTGATGGAGGATCCATGGGTCCTACAAAATCTAGTCCCCATTTGTTAAATGGAGTGATTACTACCTAAGGGTAAAGTGGCATCTCATCAGATTTGGTTGGCCTGCCCATCCTCTGGCATCTATCACACTTTCTCATATATCTCCCTGCATCCTTGTGGATTGTGGGCCAATAGTATCCTATGTTCAAAATCTTTATTGTTGTCCTCTTGGTTGTAAAATGTTCTCCACATGGTTCATTGTGGCATGCATGCAAAATATCATATGTCTCATCTTCTCTCACACATCTCCTCGTGACATGGTTTGGCCCGGTGTAAAAAAAACATCCTACAATCCATGAAAAAGGAAATGATTTTTCAACGAGCACCCTTCTCTCTTTTTGAGAGAAGTGGGGAGGAACTCTCCCTATGACTAGATAGTTAGCTATGTCAACATACCAAGGTGTTTGCACACTGATGGAGAATAGATGCTAATTAGGAAAAGAGTCATCTATGACCTTATTGTCTTATGATGTAGTCAGCCTTGAAAGAAAATCTGCAACAACATTGGCCTTCCCTGGTTTATCTACAATGGTTATGTCAAACTCCTGCATCAACAATAACCATTTTTCCAGCCTACCTATGATCAGGCATTTATTCATGAGGTATTTAATGGCTACATGATCGGTGTGCACAAAGATTTGATAGCCTGTTATGTAGTGTCTGAATTTGTTTAGGGCATAGATTTTTTCCAACATTTCTTTTCTTGTCACTGTACAGTTGAATTCAACTCCCTACAAGTTTTTGCTGACAAAATAAATAACATTTTCAACATTTCCTTCTTTCTGTCCTAGGATGGCTCCTATAGCATAGTCTGATGCATTTGTATGGATGTGAAAAGGAAACTCCCAATTAGGTCCTTTGAGTACAAGATCATGAGTCAAATCTCCCTTCAAATAAAAAAATTCTCTATCACAGTCTTTTGTCCATTGAAATTCAACATCTTTGGTGAGAAGAGTATACAATGGTCCTGCTATTTTGCTAAAATCCTTGATGAAATGCCTATAATAGCCTGCATGGCCCAGGAAATTCCTAACATCTTTTTGTTTTGTGGGTGTGGGTGGATTTGTGACCACCTCAATCTTTGCAGGATTTACTTCAATTCCTTTGTGAGCGATGTAGTGGTCAAGTACTACACCTTCATGCATCAACATGAAGCACTTTTCACTTTTTAGAGATAGATTGTGGTCTTCACATCTCTATAGGACTCTCTTGAGATTTTCCAATGCTTCATTGAAATCAACACCATAGGTGGTAAATTCATCCATATAAATTTCCATGCAATCATGAGAAATGTCTGAAAATATGCTAATGACTACCCTATGAAAAGTTGCAGGTGCATTGCATAAGCCAAATGGAAGTACTGAGTAGGCATAGGTTCCCCATGGATAGGTAAAGGTGTTATTCTCCTAGTCCTCAGGTGCAATTTGGATCTAGTTGTAGCCACAAAATCCATCTAGAAAAGAAAAGTACTACTTTCCTGCAAGTGGGTCCAAAACTTGATCTATGAAGGGTAAGAGAAAATGGTCCTTTTTGGTGGCAACGTTGAGTTTCCTGTAATAAAAAAAAACTCGCCACTTCCCTCCTTTCTTGGGCACAATCGCCAATGGAGACACCCATTGACTATCTGAAATGGGGTAGATAAATCCTGCATCTAGCAATTTATGTAGTTCTCCTTTTACAATTTCTCTTAGTGTAGGGTTAATTCTTCTTTGTGGCTGTCTCACTGGGGTGCAATCATCTCTTATGTAAATTCTATGAGTGCAAATATTAGGGTCCAATCCCTTCATATCATGATAGTCCCACGCAAATGCATGTTGGTGGGTCTTCAGTAAGGTTTTCAATGACAATTGTTGTTCTTCACTTAATTTGTTGTTGATGTGCAGATGTTTTCCTTCTACTGCCTGCACTTGTGTAGTTATCTCTATCATAGTTGCTTCACTAATGCTTAGTAGTTTGAGTTCATACAACAACAACATATGAGACATACATGTTCCTATAGGAAGTTCAGCTGCAAGAAGAGTGTCTATAGGAAGAGCGACTAGAGGAAGAGGAGGCAAAAGTGTCTTGACTGAAACAACAAAATGAGAAGATGATGCTTCCTCCACTTCACAATGATTCTAAATGATGCTATCCAATACTTCATCTTCATCTTGAAGTTGCATGAAAGAGCTTCTGCCTAACGTCATAAGTTGTGCCATAGAATTAACTTCCTCAGCCTCTTCACCAACATGTCACCATATAGAATTATCCAGATCATGGGATGGCTGAGCAGGAGGATAGAGAACAAGCTTTTTGGTGCTCTTTCCATCAGAAATGGTCATGTCTCATGTCCTGCATCCAATATATGCATTTGTTGTTGCTAACCATGGTCTTCCTAGAATGATAGGGTACCCGCCAAGTGTAGCTTTAGGACAAAGAATCGTGAAATTTTTTGGGTACTCCCATGAGTCCAGAGTTACCACAAAGTCCTCTACTACACCATCAAGTTTAACGGTTGAACTATCAGCAAGCTGCAGGACAGTAGGAGTAGGTATCATGCTTACAAAATTTAGTTGTTGCAGGATATCCTTGGTCATTACATTTATTGTTGCTCCCAAGTGAATTAGAGCATTCTTTATTTGGATCCCATTTATAAAAAATCCTACCATAGGATTCCCTGGATCGTTATATTTGGGAACAGTCACTTTTCCAAGCATGATGTCAGCTAGTTGTCCCACCACATGAATCGTAGTGGGGTCTTTCTTCTTCCTACTTGGATTCTTAAGGCATGCCTCCTTAATTTCCTTGCCATAGATTTGAACATCTTTTATGGCCTGAAATAGAGGTATCTGGACACATATATGCTTAAGCTAATCTATAATTGCAAAGCTTGTGTCCTCCTTTTCTTCCTTTTCCTACACAGTTTCCAACCTTTGAGGAAATGGGGGTGTTTGTGTAGTCTGCTTGACTGGAACTGGTTCAGGATTCTTAGGTGCACTGAACTGAATGGGGGTATTCAGAGGCTCCTCTTCTTCCATAGGAAGCTCAGTAATAATGGGCATGGAAGGAGCTGGAAAAGTAGTTCCTGAACGCAAGTGGATGTCACTTACACTCACATCATATACAGGGAATTGATTTGGATTAACAAATTATATTGGTTGTTGTTGTGGTTTGTTATTTGGATTGGGTGTGGGATGAGCTGGTAGCTAAGTAGGTGTAGGTGCATTTAAACTTGAACTAGCAGGAGGAAGCATTATAGCAGGTTGTTAGGGCTAAGAAGGTGGTTGCATGTAACTATTTGGCTGGTTTTGCCATTGCTGTCCTCCCCTCCATTGATTTGTTTGCTACCAATTTCCTGGGGGTGGCTACCAATTTTCTTGAAACTACTGCCAATTCCTATGAGGTTGCTTCCACTGGGGTGGAGATTTTTTATGATTAGGCAAGGTATTTGGAGGGTTACTCAAGTTTGTGGTAGATATCATCCATAGTTGGATGGATATGGGGGTTTCCATTGGTTACCAAATGAATACGAATTGAAATATGGCCCAACAAAAGAGAGTGGATTTGGTGGCATAGCTTGTATTGGAGCCCATGGCCTCCTTTGTGCAACATAATGGACTTGATCTTCTTCAACTTGGATTGGCTTGAACTCGGGTGCAATCTACTTGTTGTCAATATTAGCTATCATCTTGCATCTGCAGTCCTTCTTTTGTTTGCAATGGGGGCAATATTTTTCCAACATTGCCTCTGCCTCCTCTTGTTTCTTCTTGGCCTGAAGTGTATCCAGCTGAGTACCTAGATTGTTTATAATGTCTTTCTTGAAGTCTGCCAAAAAATGAGTAATCTCCATTCTTTAAACTCCACTAGTAGATGACTTACCCATAGAAGATTGGTAAGCTCTCCCTTTCTTTGAAGCTTCCCTAGAGTAGTTTTGGCATATCTTCTTGATATCCTCCCAAGGAACTTGGGAGATATCTCCTCCTCCCATTATGTCTAAGGCATCAGTGTAGTTGTCATTAATTCCTCTCAGGAAAACTAGCTTTTGTGAGTCTTCATTGAGTGTATGGTGTGGATATTTTTGTAGGAAAAACAAAAACCTTGCAATGTAATCTTCCAGGCTCTCATGTTCCTTTTGTTGCATCCTGAAAATTTCATCTCCTCACATGTCACTTCCCCTGCAATATTCCTTGTATTTCTCAAGGAATTTTTTCTTCATGTCATCCCATGTCTCCACAGTATTTCTGCCTAAGCTCATGAACCATCTTAATGCAACTTCTTTCAGAGTGGTAGGAAATAGCTTGAGCCTATGTGCATCAGTGCTATAGTCATAACTCCTACAGAGTATGTCAAACTTGAACAAGGTATCAGGATCTTCTGTGAAAAGTCCATAGAACTTAGGAAGGACTGAAGCAAGGATGTTTTTTAGGTTTTCCACTTCATTTTGATGAGAAATGGGGAAAGGAAAATCCATTTGGTTTACTAGTATAATTTGGAAAATAAATGACTACGTGACTAAAACTTTTAGTCACGTGACTAACACTAGTAGTATTTAGAAAATAAATGACTAATTTGGTCATTGGGTAAAATCACAACTAAATGACTAAATAAATGACTAATATCAGATAAATAAAAATGACTAATATCAGGCAAACGAAAATGACTAAATAAATGTGCTCATTATTAAAATCTTGGCCATAATTTTCATTTTAATAAACATACTCTAAAACCTTCATCAAGACCTTATTTTTCAATCGTAGCCCGCCATAATTAATAATAAAATATTACAAATAAAATTATTAATAAAACCACCAAATTATAAAAATTAACAAAAACCATAAGAGAACCTAAAAAACTAAAACCCAAAAACCTTGAAAAACAAAAAAAATAAGCAAAAGGAAGAGAAAAAACAAAAGATAAGAATAAGCAACCAAATAATCTAAGAGGAAAAATGACCAAATTTTTTTTTATAAGCATAATTTTCAATTAATAATTTAAACATACTCTAAAACCTTGGTGAAAACCTTATTTCAATGTAGCCCGCCAAAATGGAGCAGTCAATCGAAACCTTATTTTCAAGGTAGCCCGCCAAAATGGAGAATTAAAGTGATCCCTAAATTGCAACCTCTGCCCATTTTTCCCCATCAGAACACGATTTGTGCAGAATCTTGTGGTAAGTCACTTTCCATAGTTTCAATTAATTTTACTTTTCAAATCTGTACGCGGTTAGGCCATATGATCCATATGATCCATTATTTTTAATTTTTTTGTTGGTATGTGGTGATTGATCATGTTATACTTTATAGCCCATGGTATACTTTACACCCCAGCACGTATCCTTGCTGGGGTCCAAGCCTTGAGTGGGGGTTCGGGGGCGGCAGCCCTCGAGAAAAATTTTCCTCCTACTTTTTCGCGTCATCACCGAAAAAGGGAAAAATCAATGAAAAATGAAAAATCCAATTTTGTAGAACACAAATCTGGAAGCTTCTAAGCTTGTTAAAAGGGGTTCGGATGGGTATTACAGTATGATGAAAAACACAATTATTCACAAGATTGTAATAAGTTTTGTACTAGATAATAAAAGTATTGGATGGCTGCGGTTTGGTGGATGTAGCCAAGATTGGGTGAACCATGTTAAATTTTGTGTTATGATTTATTCTATGTGTGTTTTAGTTTCTCTGTTTATTAATTAAATCTGCATTTAATTGTTAGATATCTGTCATCTCTAACCCTAACAAGTGGTATCAGAGCAGGTTGTGTTTCGATTATCATTTGTAGGAAGGTCTCACGACTGAGTGGGAGTCTCATGGTTGAGTAGGAGCAATGGCAGACGAGGGTAAGAAGGTTGAGAATTTTAATGGGAAGAACTATCAGTTATGGAAGATGCAGATGGAGGACTATCTCTATCAAAAGGATTTATGGCGGCCATTGGAAGGGAAAACCAAGAAACCCACAACAATGTCTGATGAGGATTGGGAGATCTTGGATAGGAAGGCTCTTGACAGTATTCGTTTATGCTTGGCACAATTAGTGGCATTCAATATTACAAAAGAAAAGACAACTCAAGAGTTGATGGAAACCCTGGCGAAGTTATATGAAAAGCCTTCTGCTTCGAATAAGGTATTTCTTATGAAGCGTTTATTTAATATGAAAATGGTAGAAGGTGGGTCAATTACTGATCATTTAAATGAGTTTAATACGGTCACCAGTCAATTAACTTCTGTAAAAGTAAACTTTGATGAAGAAGTTAGGGCTCTTTGATTCTGTGTTCTTTGCCCAAAGCTAGAATAGCTTGGTAATGGCTATTAGCAATTATGTTTTGGTTCGAATACATTGAAATTTGATGATGTTGTTGGTGTTATTTTGAGCGAGGAAATTCGTAGGAAAAGCTCAAGTGGAACATCCACATCAAGTAGTGTTTTGAATGCAGAAAGCAAGGGTAGAACAAAGGAGAGAGGAAACATTCTGGAAATTGTGGGAAGTCGCGAGGAAAATCAAAGGACAAAAGGTCCCAATCTAGAGACAAGAGGGATTGTTGGTACTGTGGTAAGCCGGGTCATTTGAAGAAAGATTGCTAGTCTCGAAAAATAAAGGAGACAAAAAGGAAGGAAGTAAAGAGGCAAATGTGGTAAGTAATAAATCTGATGAGGATGCTTTGATTCTTTCCCTTGATAATGCTGATGATTCTTGGGTGTTAGATTCAGGGGCTTCATTTCATGCTACCCCCATAGAAGTTATTTTCTTGATTATGTCCAAGGGGATTTTGGGCTAGTTTATTTAGGAGATAACGAACCCTATTGTCAGATTGTTGGAAAGGGAAGAATCAAGATTAAGTTGCAGAATGGGAATCATTGGCTACTATGTGAGGTAAGGCATGTTCCAAAGTTAAGCAGAAATTTAATTTTAGCAGGGCAACTAGATGATGAAGGTTGTGTTGTTACATTTAGTGATAAAAATTGGAAGGTCACAAAGGGTGCCTTAGTGGTAGAAAAATGTGTGAAATTAGGCACCTTATATCTTTGTACAGGTCATACTATTCCTTCTACTTTAATTGTTAAGAAAAAAGATTAATGTTCAAGAACAGTTGCTGCAGTTCAGCAGGTAAAGATCATACAGTTGTTGTGGACTCTAAATCAGCAATGTGGCATAATAAACTTGGGCATATGAGTGCAAAAGGTATGAAAGTACTTCATTCAAATAATGTTTTACCAGGTCTAAAATGTGTTAATATGGATTTATGTGAAAGTTGTGTGTATGGAAAACAAAAGAGAGTAAGTTTTCTCAAGGATGGGAAGCAAAAGAAAGATAAGAAATTGGAGCTTGTGCATACGGATGTATGGGGACCAGCTCAGGTATCTTCTCTCGATGGCTCTTTGTATTATGTTACATTCATTGATGATGCAACTAGGAAGGTATGGATTTATTTCCTTAGGCAGAAATTTGATGTATTTGAAACTTTTTAAAAATAGAGAAGCTTGGTTGATAATGAGACGGATAAAAAGATAAAATGTCTCAAATCTGATAATGGTGGTGAGTATTGCAGCAAATATTTTGAAGATTATTGTTCCTCTAATGGTATTCGTAGGTAGAAAATGGTTCCAAGGACTCCACGGGAAAATGGAGTGGCTAAGCGCATGAATAGAACAATAATGGAGCATGCACGGACTATGAGATTGCATGTTAGGCTGCCTTTAAAAATGTGGGCAAAGACTATAAACACTAATGTTTATTTAATTAATAGAGGTCTCTCTAATCCTTTGAGTTGTGGTATTCCAAAGGAAGCATGGAAAGGTAAGAAGGTGAGTTATTTTTTTCTCAAAACCTTCGGTTGTGAAGCATTTGCACATGTAGATTCTGAAAATAGAACCAAGCTTGATGCAAAATCAAAGAAATGTGTATTTGTTGGATATGGCATTGATGAATTTGGTTATAGGCTTTGGGATTTTGAAAATCAGAAAATTGTGAGAAGCAGGGATGTCATATTCAATGAAGAAAGTTTGTACAAAGATCTGTTACTGCAGCATGAGAAGAAAGAAAATGATTATGCAGTGTTGGATGATATTCCAAACACTGATGTTTCAGTGGTTCCTCATGCTGGGCAACAACAACAACAAAAAATACCACAAACTCTTGTTAGATGATCTTCAAGGATAAGTAGACCTCCAGAAAGATTCTCTCCCTCTTTGTATACTATTTTGTTAACTGATGCTGGTGAACCAGAATAGTATGATGAAGCTATGCAGGTGGATACCAAGGTTCAGTGGGAGCATGGAATGGAAGAAGAAATGGACTCCTTGTTGAAAAACCAGACTTGGGAATTATGCAAGTTGCCTATAGGTAAAAAGGCTTTACCAAACAAATGGGTTTATAGGCTGAAAGAGGAGGATGGAGGTAAGAAAATAATTAAAGCCAAATTAGTTGTAAAGGGATTTGCACAGAAAAAGGGTATTGATTTTGATGAAATTTTTTCTCCAGTTGTTAAAATGACTTCTATTCGTATTGTTTTAAGTATTGTGGCTGCTGAATATTTTCATTTAGAATAGCTTGATGTTAAAACAACCTTTCTCCATGGTGATTTGGAAGAGGAAATATATATGGACCAGCCACAAGGATTTGAGGTCAAAGGTAAGGAGAAACTAGTGTGCAGATTGAAGAAAAGTTTATATGGCTTGAAGCAAGCACCTCGGCAATGGTACTTGAAATTTGATAGTTTTATGGCTGAGCAAGGCTAAGCGGTGTAATTCTGACCATTTTGTTTATTTTAAGAGGTTGGATAATGATAGCTACATTATTTTATGTTTATATGTTGATGACATGCTTGTAGCAGGGTCTAACATGGATCACATAAGTGAGCTAAAACAACAGTTAGCAAAATATTTTGCTATGAAGGATTTGGGGGTAGCAAAACAAATCCTTGGTATGAAAATTTCGTAGAGATAGGAAAAGCAATTGTTTTTATCTCAAGCTAATTATGTTGAAAAGGTGTTGCAGAGATTTCATATGGAGAATGCAAAACTGTCAGCACACCTTTGCCTAGTCATGTTAAATTGACTAAGGATATGTGTCCAAAGACACAAGAGGAGGAAGAAAAAATGTCCAAGGTACCATATGCTTCAGCTGTAGGCAGTTTAATGTACGCCATGGTATGCACAAGACCGGATATTGCACATGTCGTAGGAGTTGTTAGCAGGTATTTGAGTCATCCCAGAGTTGAGCATTGGAATGCGATAAAATGGATTCTCAAGTACTTGAGAGGTGCATCCAATAAATGTTTATGTTTTGGAGGCTCTAACACTGATTTAAAAGGATATGTTGACTTGGATTTGGCAGGGGATATAGATACCAGGTGAAGTACCATAGGTTATGTATTTATAGTTGGTGGGACAGCAGTGAGTTGGATTTCTCAATTGCAAAAGGTAGTTGCTTTATCCACCACAGAGGCAGAGTATGTTGCTGCAACAGAGGCAACAAAGGAGATGATATGGCTGCAACTTTTCATGGATGAGTTGGGAAAACAACAGGCTGAAAATTACTTGTTTACAGATAGTCAGAGTGCTATACATCTTGCAAAGAATTCTTCCTTGCATTCTAAAACAAAACACATATAGTTGAGATATCATTTCATTCAGTCGGTGTTGGAGGATGGATAGGTCAAGCTGGACAAGATACATACAGATGTCAATCTAGTCGATATGTTTACGAAGGCAGTGACAAGGGAGAAGTTGAGCTCCTCTTCAGCTTTGGTTGGCCTTCAAGGTTGAATTTAAGTATAACAAAGCAACAGGGTCTAAGGTACTTATTTCCAATGGGAGCTGTAATTGCAGCAGTGTTGTCTAGGATCAGTCTCCAAGTGAGAGATTGTGTTGGTGTTGAGCCTGATCAGTCTCCAAGTGGGAGATTGTTGGTATGTGGCGACTGATCATGCTATACTTTATAGCCCATGGTATATTGTACACCCCGACACGTATCCTTGCCGGGGTCCGGGGCCGGGCCAGGCCCCGGGTGAGGGTTTGGGGGCAGCAGCCCCCGAGAAAAAATTTCCCACTACTTTTTCGCGTCATCACCGAAAAATGGAAAAATTCGATTTTGTAGAACCCAAATCTGGAAGCTTCTAAGCTTGTTAAAAGTGGTTCGGATGGGTATTACAATATGATGAAAAACGTGATTATTCACAAGATTGTAATAATTTTTGTACTGGATAATAAAATTATTGGATGGCCGCGGTTTCGTGGATGTAGCCCAGATTGGGTGAACCACGTTAAATTCTATGTTATGATTTATTCTATGTGTGTTTTAGTTTCTTTGTTTATTAATTAAATCTGCATTTAATTGTTAGATATCTGCCATCTCTAACCCTAACAAATTTTACTAGCTGCTTGTTGAGTAACAGTGATTATGTTCCTTTTTAGGCTAATTATGGAAAAGCAGATCCATCTTGTGTTGCAGAAGTTAAGGATTTATATAGAGAACTTAGAATCGAGGTTTGTTTATTCTTTATTTTTTTAATGAGATGTTAAAAGTGATCTTTTCTTTTTCAAGTTTCGACTATCAAAGTGCATAGTTCACAGGAGAACTTACTTTTATCTATAAAAATGATATTAAAGGGACATGTAGATTGAGTTGTCTATACAAATTTTAGAATTTGAACTCTTAAAATTAGCTTCCACTTTCTGAGGGGGCATGCAAATCACTTTTGAAGTTGAGTGTAAAAAATAGAGTAGCACGTAAAGAAAAAGGATGAAAAATAATAAAGTGAAAAGTGGCTCTTCTATCAACCATGTAGAGTACAATGAAAGGAGCGCATGGATGGTAGGGGTTTAACGTTTACAATGCAGTGGAAAAGTAGTTCGGGTTTATAGTAGATGTCATCCTACTTTGTTTGAGAACTCTTACTGAATTCCCAAAAATAGGAGTTCCCAAATGATGCCAATAAATATTATAAATAGAAAACAAACTACAATATTTTCATATAAAAACAACAAGAGCTGATTCATAGGCCCTATGAAAATCTCTAACTTTTTGGCTCCCTTTTGATACTTTTCTGCATACTTACAAATTACATCTCCATGATTAATACAGACTAGAAGGGTTGAAAGGGCACATGTTAGTCTTTTCCATTTATTGGGAAATAAAGAGTTTGAAGTGACTGAAAGAATCAAATGTAGCTTTTTACTCTAGATGCTTTATTCTCATTCGGTTATTAATATATCCAAATATAAACCATGATGACTTAAATTAGAACTAGACGAAATCTCAAGAAAACTACAAGAAGAGATCAGTGATTAGATGAATCATGGAAATGAAACCAACTCCATAAGCCAAAAAAAACAAAATATGCAATGCAAATGAGAATACAGGCCTTCAAAGGAGTTGTCATGGATAAAGAATCATCCTCCCTTAGATCTCTTGTGAGAATTCCTGAAATCTCTTCAATTATCCACAATATCCACATGCTATGAGCTTTGATACAAAGATTGTGCATAATTCTTAGTTTATTCAATTTGGTGCTATTATTTTTATCCTGTGATTTAGGCTTCAAACCAACCCATTAGTATTTGTTTTCCAGAACTGTCTAGAAGAGGGTAATCAAAATCAGTACTCGAGTATTTGAAAGTTGAAAATCCTTTCCCTCAAACTGAAGCTTTATTCTCGACAAACCAGAGCTGAGATAAGCCAAGAACTAGTGGAAGGGAAGTTGAATGAAAATGGAGAGCAACTAAAAGCCTTCCTAAGAAAAGTGCCCTTTCCACTAACTGTTGGTTCTAGTGTCTCCTTGTTCATTTTTTCTGGCATCTCCTCATTTTTCATTTCTTGATAGAGAGCTTCTGAAAGATGTGCAAGATGTTCTTCAATCTCAACAATCAATGTTGAGATAAAATGGAAGCATTTCTCTTGCAAATAAGGTGCTAAATCATTTATCCTTGAAGGATATTTATGTGCATGAAGAAAACTTAGGAGGTCTTCCAGAATATTCTTGGACTCCTCATCTATGGTATCTTTTATTTGACTAACCTCAATTCCAAAATAAGCATTAAGATGACCAAACCAGTATTCATCATTTTTCATCATAAATCTAAAACTCAACCCAGGTAAATTGACACTTTTTAGGTCCCCTCTCTTGACAAGCCAACCCTCACTAGTAGTTAATTTGTGCAAATGGGTTTCAACATCTTTGTAAATTTCCAGAGATGTAACTATGGCTTCAAGGCATTTACCAACCTTAACTCTCTCATGTAGATTTGCAAATCCATTAGCTATTATTTTTTTCATCCTACTAACAAACAAGCATTCAAAAAGTTCATACCACAAACTCTTTGAGTGCTTCAAAAAAATCTCGCACACGCATTGGCATGGAAACTCAACATTTGAACCAAAAACCATTTTTAGCCACTCCAAGCTCCCTTCAAATGCATCCAGACTTTCCAATGTTTCTCTGATCAATGTCTCATTCTCTGCAAGTTCCTTGCAACTTTTCACAAGATCAAGCAAATACTTTCCCCCAAGCCTATCTGCAGAGAGAATATCATTTGCACATGTCTTAAGCCATGCTAAGTAAGACTCTGATATAAATTCTCTTGGAAAAATCATCATGGTAGCTTGTAGCTTCTCTCTATGAGATTTCCACAACTGCACCTAATTATCTGGGTTTGGAATCCCACCAAACAAATGTGATTCAAGTGGCACTACCAACACAGTCTTATAAAAAAGAGGCAAATCGTTTAGAACCTCCAAGAAGAGTTCCCCATCCTGACATAGCATTACATGTATGACTCTTACCACATTATAGAAAATGGAACTGACTGCCCCCACCTTATTGATCTATCAGCCGAACGTGTCTTTTGGTTCTAGCAATGCGTCAATAGTTATGTTTTTTCATTGGCATGAGGATCTTCTATTGGAGGGACGAGGTCTCCTATTCCCACGATGGTCCGATGGGGATGTCATTGGTGGAACTCCACCAACGACATCCCCATCGGACCATTGTGGGAACAGGAGACCTTGTCCCACCGATAGAAGATCCTCACGCTGATGAAAAAATAGAACCGTTCCACTGACAACATCCCCATCAGACCATCGCGAGAACAAGAGACCTCGTCCCGCCGATAGAAGATCCTCACACCAATGAAAAAATAGAACCATTGATGCATCGCTAGAACCAGAAGACACGTCCAACCAATAGAACCCTTGGCGTGTGAAGTCTTCTAGCCATTTCTATTAGAATGAAGCAGATGTAGTTCGGGGATTTTGTTTCAGGTGATATGGAAAATTTTGTTTGGAACCAAATAGAGCTGAATGGGTGCTTCAAACTCAATCAAATCTTGTTTAAAACAGCCCAACATGAAGACAAGTGTACTTAGAAGATTGGGATTGCTTTTCTGATCATCATGATTTGGTTTTCAACATCTTTGTAACTTTCCAGAGATGTAACTATGGCTTCAAGGAATTTACGAACCTTAACTGTAGTTGACCTCCACCCTCATGCTCTTGTTTCAATTTAGTTTCTTCCCAACCCTACAAATCACAGACTAATAAATGGTAAGCCTTTAAATCATGGAACAAAAAACTACAAGAGACAAAGCAAGCTTAAAATATTAAAATTGTGACTTGCATTAGTAAAAGAAAAGAAGCAGTAGGCAGTTTGATATACAATCAGAAAAGGGCATTTTATGAGGCTTCCTTAAGGAATCAAATTAAAAATTAAATAAAATCATGCTTCAAATTCCATTTAAATGTTCAGTTGTACAGTAGATGTCATCCTACTTTGTTTGAGAACTCTTACTGAATTCCCAAAAATAGGAGTTCCCAAATGACGCCAATAGATATTATAAATAGAAAACAAACAAAAATATTTTCATATAAAAATAACAAGAGTTGATTCATAGGCCCTATGAAAATCTCTATCTTTTCGCTCCCCTTTGATATTTTTTTGCATACTTACAGATTACATCTCCACGACTAGTATGGACTGGAAGGGTTGAAAGGGCACATGCTAGTCTTTTCCATTTATTGGGAAATAAAGAGTTTGAAGTGACTAAAAGAATCAAATGTAGCTCTTTACTCTATATGCTTTATTCTCATTTGATTATTAATATATCCAGATATAAACCATGATGACTTAAATCAAAACTAGAAGAAATCTCATGAAAACTGCAAGAAGAGATCAGTGATTAGATGAATCATGGAAATGAAACCAACTCCATAAGCCACAACAAACAAAATATGCAATGCAAATGAGAATACAGGCCTTCAAAAGAGTTTTCATGGATAAAGAATCATCCTCCCTTAGATCTCTTGTGAGAATGCCTGAAATATCTTCAATTATCCACAATATCCACATGCTATGAGCTCTGATACAAATATTGTGCATAGTTCTTCTCAGTTTATTCAATTTGGTGCTATTATTTTTATCCTGTGATTCAGGCTTCAAACCAACCCCTCTCATTAGTATTTTTCTTCCAGAACTATCTAGAAGAGGGTAATCAAAATTAGTACTAGAATATTTGAGAGTTGAAGATCCTTTCCCTCAAACTGAAGCTTTGTTCTCGACAAACTAGAGCTGAGACGAGCCAAGAACTAGTGGAAGGGAAGTTGAATGAAAATGGAGAGCAACTAAGATCCTTCCTAAGAAAAGTGCCCTTTCCACTATAACTATTGGTTCTAATGTCTCCTTGTTCATTTTTTCTGGCATCTTCTCATTTTTCATTTCTTGATAGAGAGCTTTTGAAAGATGTGAAAGATGTTCTTCAATCTCAACAATCAATTTTGAGATAAAATGGAAGCATTGCTCTTGCAAATAAGGTGCTAAATCATTTATCCTCGAAGGAGATTTATGTGCATGAAGAAAACTTAGGAGGTCTTCCAGAATATTCTTGGACTCCTCATCTATGGTATCTTTTATTTGACTAACCTCAGTTCCAAAATAAGCATTAAGGCAACCAAACCAGTCTTCATCATTTTTCATCATAAATCTAAAACTCAACGTAGGTAAATTGACACTTTTTAGGTCCCCTCTCCTAACAAGCTAGCCCTCACTAGTAATTAATTTGTGCAAATGGGTTTCAACATCTTTGTAACTTTCCAGAGATGTAACTTCAAGGCATTTACCAACCTTAACTCTCTCACACAGATCTGCAAATCCATCATCTATTATTTGTTTCATCCTACTAACAAATAGGCATTCAAAAAGTTCATCCCACAGACTCTTTGAGTGCTTCAAAACAATCTCACACGCGCATTGGCATGGAAGCTCAACATTTGAACCAAAAACCATTTTTAGCCACTCCAAGCTCCCTTCAAATGCATCCAAACTATCTAATGTTTCTCTAATCAATGTCTCATTCTTTGCAAGTTCCTTTCCACCTTTCACAAGATCAAGCAAATACTTTCCCCCAAGCCTATTTGTAGAGAGAATATCATCTGCACATGTCTCAAGCCACACTAAGCAATAATTTGATATAAATTCACTCAGCAAAATCATCATGGTAGCTTGTAGCTTCTCTCTATGAGATTTCCACAACTGCACCTCATTATCTAGGTTTGGAATCCCACCAAACAATTGTGATCTAGGTGGCACTGCCAACACAGTCTTATAAAAAAGAGACAAATCGTTTAGAACCTCCAAGAAGAGTTCCCCAACCCAACATAGAGTTACTTGTATGACTCTTACCACATTACAGAAAATGGAACTGACTGCCCCCACCTTATTTTGCATAAGCTTTATCTAATACAATGTGCTCCTGCCTATTATGTGGTTGGCTAAATCCTTTTCCAAAGCATTGGTTCCTTGCCCCCATTGGATTTTTAATTATTTTCTACCTTGGTTGAGTTCTTGAGTTGTGCTAATGGAAAATTGGTCATCAAATTTATGTGAAGGCCAAGAACTTTTCCTCTGCCTTCACTTTCTATTATATTCTTTCATTGACTTGTTATAGGTCGAGGTTATATTTCATTTAAGTGATTTGATCTTGTTTGTTTGATGACTGGATAATGGTCCCATAATCTTGGTAGACCGGCATGGTGGGTTCAATATCCATATATTGATCTGCCAAAAAGGTCTCTATTATTAGCATGGGCATCTCCAATAGGGAGCCTGATAGCAATCAAGAGCACCATTCAACCTCACTTAGACAAATTTCACAAAAAATAGGCTTCAATCTCTCAATTCCTTCAATCCTCAAGCACTATAGACAAGATATAAAAACCATTTTCAGATACCCTTTAATGACTTCTAAAACATATCCCAAATTCACCATAGGTTGTTTTGGAACAACCTACAAATTGCATTTTATTTAAAGTTTCTAAAGCCTTTTCAACATATCTAATTTGTGTATATCCTGCAATTATTGTAGTCCATGAGACAACATTTTTTTGAGGCATTTTGTTGAACACTTCAAGTGCCTTGTCTATGATCCCACATATAGCATACATGTTGGTGCAGGAGCACCTAAGCTTCCATTTTCAAATTTGAAGGCCATTGCATCTTAGTATGTCATTTTAGCATTTGAGGAGGTCATTTTATGTTAATTAGGTCTTGTGAGACCATTCACTATGTAAAATTGCAAACTATCAAAAGTTGTTGCAGGTCATTTTTGTCAAGTTATGCAGAATTGCTAAATATAGTGCAAGATGACAAATTTTGCATGTCTGAGGAAAATAGATGCTCCTCCATCGAATAGCAAATGTGCATTGATAAATTGAATATATACTTGATATACCAATTTAAATAATAAGGAAATATTAAACTGGAGACAACCAGATAATTGAATATTTTCAACAAATAAATGATACCAATATAAAGCTATAGAATCAAAGATCCTTCATTGATTTCCTCAAAATTATATCTGCAACATAGTCTTTTGAAATGGAAACATTATGGAAGCTTTCTACTGTCTATCTATCCCTATTCGCCTACTATCTTCTCCTATATCCTTCTTTTGGTCTTGGTCTCTCTTATATACACGAGAGGCAACAAGCTTTAGACCAAAAGACACGACTCTTGATAACAAAACATGATTTTGAACTTAATTTAAGAAACTAACACAATCATAAACATGTGTACCAATCCGTTAATCTTCGAGTAAAATCCCATGGTCATCTAAGACTTGTTCAAAGCTTTTACTGTATGATAGGGTCCACATCATTACCACCAACTGATTCTAACTATTGCTCAGTTGTGCCTGGATTATCCACTACCTGATTTATAAACAGATTGAAAGCTAAGAGGTGATCAATGTACCCCTGTTCTGCATGATTTTTGGCATTGGATATAACCACCTTCATATCATACTCTATGTACATGAATTTCTCAATTTTTCTATGAGTATTCTGCAAGACCATATCCTCATCGTTGATCTCCTGCAATGCAATTGTTAGAAACTCTGTAAATTTTGCTTTCCAATCATCCCTTTCTTGAAGATTCCCTGTATCATCATGGAGTGCAAGAACCAAATTAAAACAACCAAGGACTTGTTCGAGTCTTTATTGATATTGGTTGTGGGATCTCACCAAGTCATTATATCTTTGCAGTGTTTGGTCTTTCAGGGTCTATTTACCTAGAAGTTTCTTCTTGTTATCAATCATTTTTCCTTGTAACTAGGCATTCTCCTCTAGTGATGATTGTATTTTCTTAAATACACCCCAATAATCGTCAGCTTGCTTTATCAGCTTATTGAACCTCTCTTTGATTATCTCAAACACAACATTGTACTTAATGATTTTCACCTCCTTTTCCAGTGTTTTACACTTTTCTTGGGCTTTCAAATGGGAGTTTTTCCAATAGGCTGCATCAACTAATGCATCTAACACTCTCTTATCCTTTTCGAGTCATGGAGCATAGAATTCTAGAGAAAAAGAGGAAGATGACTTCTCCATTTGATGTGATAACTACTTTTTCAAATTTTCATTCTCTTTGACCAATTTTTCAATTTGTGCGCTAGTGAATTTTTCCACATTGACATTTAGCTCTGCAGTTTCTAAGGGATTAGTGTCTGCAACTCTTTTGACCAAAAGGTGTCCAAATAATTGATTAGGATTTTCAATCACTATCGGCCTCTTCTCATGAGGGTATAGCGACCAAATAAGCAAGGAATCCTCATCTAGATTATATCTAGACCCTGAATATATCTTATCACTAGCTTCCTCTAATAAGTTCATTGTTGTATCCCCTCTTTTTCTGAAACTGTCGAACATAATTGATGAGCTTATGTCCCATCCTAGTAGAATTAGTACCCCAACCTCTTGAAGTAATTCTCTACCTCTTTCAGCAGTGATGGATTGCATTTCCCTATCAACTTCCTTTTTCAATTCTTCTAAGGCATCAGCTTCCTTTTCAAGAGTAATTTCTTGCTCCTTTTGTCTTATTTTCTTCCCCTTATACTCATAGACAAATGATTTGAACTCGGGAGTTTTAACAAAATCATTATCAAAAATGAATTCATGACCAGCCTTGACCCTAATGTCATCAAATAACTCATCTGATGTTTCAAATTTTACAAGTTCCTGAGGGGGCTCATATTGTGTAATCATAGGGGCCTTTATTTGTTCCACTAGTTGCTCCTCTCCATCACTCTCCTCATCACTTCCTTCCTCTTCACTGTTTTCAGTGGAGAAACATACATCAAGGGTGGATTGTGGGGATATGTGATCCAAAGGCTCCACATCCTCAACCTGCATTCTGTGTAACTCGTATGAGATGTATCAAAAATGTATGAGGGCACATCTTTTACTATTTCATTCATATGACCAATAATTTGCTCAATCCTAGCCAAGGGATCTTGTATATCAAAAAATGCTTCTCTATAGGATGGGACATTCTTTCTCTTCCATTCCTCGGCAAGCACAACTTTATTATATGAATCCATTCTCTCACCAGTGGAAGCTTCATCTCGGTTCCTGATCACATCATCAAGTGCAAACCAATGCTCATACCCTGACAAATTTTGAGTTAATCTTGCTTGATGAATAAATCCCTTTGCATCAAATTTCTTTATTTCATACCCAAGAGGAAGGTTGTAATCAGCTAATTTAGCATCAATTTCTTCATATCCTTCAATGGCACATACTGTGAAATCTCCAAAACAAAGAGTGCTAGGCAAGAGTGATTGTTTATTATGACTCTTGAGATGTTTAGTTTCAGACCTTGCTAATTGTCGTACTATTTCCAAATAAGCAACTCTGTTAGGAACCACTCAGGGTAGCAAATGTGGAACCCCTTCAAATCCATAAATCCTTATTATTGTGCAATCGGAGAAGGCATACCAGTCTCCCCAATTATGGTTCACCTTGCCTCTCAGGTTGTTTTCCTTTGGTCTCAAAAATCTCTACACCTCAGGGGATAAATTGTGATCATATGAATAGCCTAGCAACTTCATTAGTGGTTTAACAAAATATTCTTCAAAATATAAATAGTGAGACCTCTCACATCGACTATCCCATAGTGCAGTCCACATCTGTACAGGTTTAAATTTTCCATCTTTATCTATGTCTTTGATTCTTAATTCTTTACCCCACACATTTCTAGCATGTCCCTCATATAAAAGTAAATGCATTAACAAGGAATAGTGTTTGAAATCTATGCGATCACTGTTGTTTTTTATTCTTTCAAGACCTTGATTTAGGGCATTCGCCAAATAGTTTGCATAGTCGAATGACCTAGCATCTTTGCTTTGTATATCAGCTGCTAGAACCATCGGTGCAATAGACATAAGTGGTGGAACCTCAATTCCCAAGACTTAATCACCTGAGTAGTAGTTATATTGGAAGTATTCTTCAAATAAATCTATATGAAATGGAGGGTTTTCATTGCTCAAAAATTTTCTAAGTTGACCTTGCTCATTCTTAGGTCTGTGCAAAGCTAGCTTCCATCTCTTGTAACTAGTATCCATGCAACGATATTCTGTCAAAAAGTCTATAATGGTGAATGGAAAGTTCATGGGACCTTCTAACTGAAACACATTAGAGATCAGGTCTTGGGAGATAACAAGCATATCAGCCCCATTTGGTGACTAGATAGTTCTTTTCTTGGCATTATACTGACTGGCCAGAGCTTTCACCAATTCTACGTTGATGAACACGTTTGGCACCACAAGTCTTCCTAAGTTAAGTCTCCATGGGTTATAGACTGGTTGAAATTTGAATTATTTTTTGTAGTGATACATAAAAAAGATCATAGCCTCAGTGTGGCATCCAAACATCCCCAAGACCCCTATGTTTATCTAACAATTTACTTGCTTGAACACTTCTTCTGGGTCTTGGCCCTAACCTCGGACACTGATCTATCAAGTCTTAGTTTAAATTCCTCTTTTCAATTTTTTATTTCTTTTCCTTAGGTTTTTCCACATTTTCTTCCATTGCAAACTCTAAAAAAATGCAACTTTCTAGCTAAGAGTGGAGTACTTACGTGAATTTTTGCTTCTGGCTTCATTGCATGAGAGCTCTGAGTTCTGTCCTTTCTAATTTTTCCCTTAGCGTAGCCTTTCTGGTTTCTACAAATTTTATGATTAATTCATGGTGCAATTCACCTTTGTGCTAGCTCATTAATATACCACCTGCTTTAGTCTTGTCATCGGGGAGAGCATTTATGTTAAATATCCTAACGATGCTTTTGACACCACATCAACTAGTAGTAATCATTCATCGCTATATCGGTGGGGCCTTGGTTCATTTTCCACCGATGGCCACCTTCTCCACCAATAAGTGTTTTTCTTTCGGTCTATCGGTAAGACATCAAACAATGTTACCTCGATGCATCCCAGCTTCATTAATAAGTGTTAGAATTTGATACCCCATGATTATATCAGGCTATCGGGGGAGCTTCATCATTCATTTTGTCGATGCACCAAAGTTGCGACAATGGAAGGATATTACGCCAATGTAAGGATATGAATTGCCCCTATTGGGCTATTGGTGGGGTAGTGATGGGAGTTCCACCGACAGAGTATTGTTAGCCCGATGGTATCAAAGGACTTCAATGGATTTCATGAATGTGATTATTTGGGTATGTTGGTTACAAAAATGGATTTTTTATACGAACCTCAGTAATTTGTCTATGCATTGATGGCAAATTGTATTCGCTTGAAATTTTTTAAAGTCTTTCCACCAAATTCATTTTGTGCATATCTATTGTAGATGTCCTTAAGCTATATGAAAAAGGTTTATATACAATTTGAGATCAATTGATAAGTTGAGACATGTAATGTTGATTTGATTTACATTTTACTTAAGATATAATTTCGTTGCATTGTTGAATTTCTTAGTTCAATAATTGGGATTCTCAATGATCTTGCATACCCAAAGTGTATGTGATAGAAAGAAATTAGGTATTCATGTCTATTAGTTTGACAATTTAAATGATCTTGAGTTCATAAGTACATAGTGATAATTTTTGACAAATAACATAATTTCTTGTTGCATTTATCACAGAAACAAAGGCCTCTTTTGATTTTAGCAGAGGATGTAGAGAGTGAAGCATTGGTTGCTTTGATCTTTGAAATTGATGATTTTTTTACTAAATTGATAATGTTTGAAGTTTATTTTTCTTTCTTAGATGTTGAGTCTAATTAATAAGTTTAATGTTGTGTTGCAACTTGCAGGTGAGTATGTTGATATGATAAAGGCTAGCATTGTTGATCCTCTAAAAGTTATCAAAATTGCATTAGTTGATGCAAAAACATAAAACTATTTATCTTTATTATAATTAATGGAACTTGCAACTACAATATCTGATAAAAATCTACTTCCAAATATGCTTTTGATGGATGTTATATCTAATTCTAATACATTCACTATATCTAGCGCCTAAGTTTAGGGTGCCATAGTTGGAAAAGAAAAAGAAAATATTTGAATTTTACCCTCTGTATTATTTGATTTTTTTGAGTTTTTGATGTGCAAATTTTGAAACCTTATTTTCAGGTTGCAGCTCCAATTGGAGAAGTGAAAGGTCATGAATACCAGCGAGGAAGATTTTGGAGGAGCTGAAACCAATAGCGGCGAGAAAGCTATGGATTTGCAAGGGGATTAAATGGGTCAAGCCCCTATAGGAGGTTGTTGCCCTTCCAAAAGGACTGCAGTTAAGGGGAAAATAGTATAAGTATATGAAAATAGAAGTATTATGTTTATATAGTGTTTGTAAGTTGTACAGTGTCATTGAGACATTGAATGTAACCAATGAGGCTTAATAAAGTAAATTTTCATAGTGGTTTTTTCTCCACTCATAAATATTGTGTTGTGGCTCCTCTTGATTTGTAATTTGTTTGAGTTTGTGTCTGATCAATCATATTTGTTCAAGCATTTTAGTCTTCATTTCATGGTGTTTTTTAACATTTGAATATCTATGATACTTGAAGTTTATATGCATAAATTTGTGAGGATTAATTAAGTTAGATTTGATTTGTAATGACTAAATATATGACTAAAGTAATGACTAAATACATGACTAAATACATATATTAAATATATGACTAAATTAATGACTAAATATATGACTAAAGTAATGACTAAATAAATGACTACCATGACTAAATAAATGACCAGTTAACAAAATCAATGACTAAATTAATGACTAAATATATAACTAAACAAATCACTACCATGACTAAATAAATGACTAAATAAATTAATAAAATAGTTTAGTCATAAATTTGGTGGTGTTATAAATGACTACAAATAAACCACTAAAATAGTCACGTGACTAAAATTAATGACTAAATATATGACTAAATAAATGACTAAATAAATGACCAAATCAATGACCAAATTAATGACTAAAATCAATGACTAAAATTGTTTAGTCATAAATTTAGTGGTGTTATAAATGACTACAAATAAACCACTAATAGTCACGTGACTAAAGTTAGTCATTTATATGCAATTTTTAGTAGTTTATTTAGTCACATATTGTTGTTTGTGTACTAGTGGATAGGTTTTCTTCTATTTGCATCACCCATGCCTGCTTGATGTAGTTCCAAAGCAAAGGGATTCTCAAGAAGATTTTGATCTTTAGAGGAAACTTCGGAGCTAGTTAGATCAGGAAATGCATTAGCAAAGGGGTGTGGATCTTCTTCTTCTTCTCTTGGCAGGTTCTGATATTCAACTAGCTGAAATGGATCAAGATTGTTAGGAAGGAATCTCCCATGAGCATCTCTCCTCCTTCCTCTATGCATGCAATATCAACTCACTATCAGCTAGCTCACACAAAAAATTAGCAAAAGAATAGTTGATCATTACTTTCTTAAATCAAGGGTATACTAAAAACAACTTCAGAAATACTACAGCAAGAAAAACTATCAATGACTCTAAAGAACTCCTTAGTTTGACACCATCCCCGACAATGGTGCCAAAAATGTTGGCCTCCTACAATGATCTAACAACTAAGCCCTTACAGTTGTGATTAAGAGATTGGACATCTAAACTAAATAGCCATTTCAATCATCATGAAGGTGCATTTAACTTTTCAACCTAGGGACGTGAACTTGAAATGGGTCAGCACAGTATGTGCACTAAGGATCCAAAGTAGCCATATTCATTCTACAACTAATAAAAAAATAATGTTGAAGGTAAATTGCTTAGAAAGAAATAAAATAAGTGTTGAACATCAACCAACAACTATACTAAGCTGAAATGCATGACAAAAATAAAAATCTAAGCAAACAAACAGGAAACTACTTTGTCTGCTTTGGCTATAGGAACAGTCACAAAATGGAATTCTAGTGGTTGCAGGAACAGTTAGTGTCAGATTTTTAACTAATTATTGAACAAAAAGTAATAACTAAACTAAACTAGACTAAAGGACGAAATTCTCACCAAGTGGGCCCCCTTGGATGAGTATCCTCTAAAACTAATGTAAACTCAGATGCATGAACTTATATCTTAATTTTATTCATTGGAAAATATGAGTACAATAGAGCAGTGTAATTGTATTGCTGAAAACTAAGAATGCAAGTACATCATCAGATCGCGCAACCTCCTGAGAAGGAGCATCCGAGTCTTATTTATAGGAAAATAAGCTACTAACTAATCACCTAGCAAGGCAGTCAACTCCAACAGATTAGGAGGATGCCACTTTAGGGAAAGCATGAAAAGTGGAGAGTCAGTTATGCATGCGTGGAATCTGGTCAGACATGCTTGCCTCAACGTAGATTTAGCACAATAGTAAAGCCTATATTCGCTCAACAACAATAAAGACCATTTACAAGGCAGTTAAAACTCAATTTGCATGAGGAATCTCCCATCGTCGATAGTCTTCCCTTCATTGACCTTTGCATGACCACTTTGGTAACCGTTATGGTGAGCGACCAGCTAGCGGATTCTTCTCAATTTGGTGGCCTCTAATCACATCTACATGGTAATATCAGTATGCACAATAATTCCATATATGTAACTATCTTAAAGAACATTCATTAATCCACATGTAGAATTAACACACATAGTCCATATAACATGTCAATGTCATTAAAGATTTGCAGAAATAAAATTAGGCCCAATGTCTATGGGTTTGAGTAAATATCGACATTCAAACATCAAGGTCCATGACAACTTCAGCAAATAGATCATAAATTCTACCAAAATTAAACCATAAACTAGACTCATTAATCTACCCAATTTTTGACAACAAATGGGTGTCACCTTTGGTTGTGGTTCCGAAGAAGAACGAAAAGTGGAGAGTGTGTATAGGCTATAGGGAACTTAACAAAGCAACACATAGAGATTATTTCCCTCTACCATTTGTAGACCAGGTGTTGGATAACTTGGCTAGAAGGAAATATTTTTCATTTTTAGACGGATTTAGTGGTTATGACCAGATACAAGTAGCAGCAAAAGACCGGGATAAGATGACCTTTATTTTACCGTGGGGGACATTTTCATATCGGGTTCTTCCCTTTGGGATATGTAAAGCTCCTACAACATTCCAAAGAGCTATCCTAGCTATATTTGTTGAGTTGGTGAATGAGTGTGTGGAATTTTATATGGATGGCTTCACTGTATATGGTTCAACCTTTGATGAGACCCTCAAAAATCTAGATAAGGTGTTGAAGCGATGTGAGGATCATCGTTTGTCCCTAACCCGTGAGAAATTTTTGATAATGGTGGAACAAGCAATAGCATTGGGACATCATATTTCAGCTGAAGGGATTAAGGTTGATCCTAAAAAAATTAAAGTAATACAACAATTCGAGACCCCCAAAACCCAGACTAATGTTAGAAGTTTCTTAGGGAATGTTGAATACTATCGAAGATTCATAAAAAAATTTAGCAAAATCACAGTCCCTATGTTTTCCCTTCTTCAAAATAATGTAGAGTTCATTTGGACACCTGAGTGTCAGTCATCATTTGAAATCATCAAGGAGAAACTCATCTCTGCTCCTGTCCTTTGTAGACCTAATTGGAACCCTCCATTCCATATCTATGTTGACACATCAGATGATGCCATTGGAGCGATTCTAGGACAAGAAGATGAGAATGGGGGAAAATATGCCATATATTTCATCAATAAGAATTTGATGCCAACAAAAATGAATTATACCACAACGGAGAAAGAATTCTTGGTTGTAGTTCATGTAATTAAGAAATTTTGACACTATATCACAAGATACAAAGTCACAGTGTATACAGATCACTCAGCCATCAAGTACCTCATGAATAAACCTATAGTGAATGCAAGGATAATTAGGTGGTTGCTTCTTCTCCAGGAATTCAATGTGACAATTATTGACAAACTGAGGAAGTCCAATGTAGTTGCATATTTCTTATCTCAGATTAAATGTGATGGCGATTGTGCTCTGGTACAGGATGAGTTCCTAGATCAAAATTTGTTCGCCATCTCTACTAAAACCCCTTGGTTTTCCGATATTGCAAACTACTTGGCCATTGCAAAAGTACCACCTCATTTTTCATCAAAATAGAAGAAATGCCTTGTTAGAAAAAGTGCCCCTTTCAAATGGATTAATGGGATCTTATTTCGATGTGGACCTGATATGGTTCTACGATGTTGTGTTAGAGTAGATGAGACCTATAACATCCTCAGAGCCTGCCATGATGATCCTTCTGGAGGGCATTATTCTACTAAAAGGACAACTCACAAGATTTTGGGAGTAGGATACTACTGGCCTTCTATGAATAGGGACATCAAGAAATATGTTTGCAAATGTGATGAATGTCAAAGGGTAGGAAGACCAACTACATCTAATAAAATTCCCCTACAGCCTCAGGTAGTCCTTGAACCATTTGAAAAATGGAGATTGGATTTTATCGGCCCTATAGACCCTCCTTCACAAGGAAAATAGTACATTTTGGTCTGTATCAACTACCTGACTAAGTGGGCGGAAGTGAAAGCCCTACATGTTTCTAGGGAGGAACAAGTAGTTGATTTCCTTTACAACAAAATTTTCCTCAAATTCGGAGCTCCTAGGACAATCGTCACAGACCAGAGCCCCCAGTTTATGTCCAAAGTTCAATTAGCCTTCACAGGTCATTTCTAGGTGAGTCACAAGAAGTCCTTACCCTACCACCCTCAGGAAAACGAACAGGTCAAGGTCACTAATAGGGAATTAGAATTTTTTTTAACAAAAATGGTTTCATCAAGAAGAAAAGACTAGGCTAGGAAACTACTTGAATTCGTTTGGGCTTACAACACCACTTGGAAATCAACTACTAGCTATAGTCCATAAGAGTTAGTTTTTGGGAAGAAATCCCTTTTTCCCATCGAATTTGAACTCCAAACTCTTAGGACAGCCATGGAGTTGGGTATAGACCTTAAACAAGCCCAAGTCGATAGAGTTTTACAGCTTAGTGAATTGGATGAACTCCATTTGGATGTCATCCATCAAACTGAGTTGGTTCAACAACAACGCAAGGTCTAGCATGATAAACATATCAAGGAGAAAGAATTCCATAATGGGGATTGGGCATTATTGTTCGAGTCCAGATACAAGGATCATCAAGAGAAATTTAGAACGCATTGGCTCAGACCATATGAAATTTTTGAGGTATTTTCCAATGGTTCGATCCAGCTAAAACCCATTGATGGTGATACCCGAACTCTCCTAGTTAATGGACACTAATTATGCATCTACCATAAGCATGTTAATAATGAAGAATTTATGAAAATGGTAGAAATGCAGGGAGAAATCTAGTCCATTGACTCTGTTATGGTAGAGTCAATATAGTTTTCCCCCATAATAAACCACATATTAAAAAAAAAAAAAAGAGTGTGAATTTATGATTCTTTCAACTTCTTCATCAACTTCGTCATTTGGATTTGGCTAAATTTTGTCTATATTTTGCAGGACTTCATCTCTTTGGTAAACACAAATTTTAGCGCACCTGGATATGATGCTCCTGAAACTTGTTGGCTTGGTTGTTACATTACTCTGGAACATGTTGTTGCCTCTGAAACCTGTACAACTGACTTGTCCTACTCCTCGCTCTAATCCTACATTCTGATGCATCAATCAATGATGCTTCAGGAAGCCAAAGGCCAAAATGTCACATTCTTCTTCTTCCTTTCAGTGGCATCTTTTAGCGATGCTCTAGAATTCTGGTGTTTCTTCTTTCTGGCGGCATCTTTCAGCGATGCTCCAAAACTTGTTCGGTTGCTCTGGAAATTTTTGGTTGCTGCTCCGGCTGCATCTTTTGACAATGCTCTAGAAATTTTTGGTTGCTGCTCCAATTGCATCTTTTGACGATGCTCCGAAAAGTTTAGGTTGCTACTCTGGCTGCATCTTTTGACGATGCTCTGGAATCTTCCATCTTGTTGATGCGTTCCAAAGACATCTCTCCACGATGCTCCGAAACTTTCTCTTCTTCCACCCTGGTTGCATTTTTCAGCAATGCCCCAGATTTTTGTAAACTTTTCTTTTTTTATTATTTTGATTTTTCCTAAGTTTTGCACATGCCCATCATTTGATTCCTTGCCACCTCGATATCTACTCCTTAATAGTCACTTTTCCATATCATATCAAATCTTCTCATAATAAATGAAATTATTATGACACTCCTTTTTGTCATAATAATTTTTTCTGCCATTTAAAACCATCCCATCCATGTCATTATTATCTGCCGCCACCCTCGCCAAATCATGTAACTATCCAATTACATCAGTATAGGTGAGTGATGTTCGATTTAATGACAAGACGTAAGATGTGTATGAATTTATTTATTTAAAGCTTGTAATTATTTTGAATAAAGGTTAATTAATTGTCATGAACTATTCCTTCTCATCATTTTGAAACTTGTGCCATCGCACGATTGCTAGAAGTATGGCAATGGTTGCATAATTCCCCATGGAAAATTGTCATAATTATTCAATAAGGTGACAAGCAAGGTTATTAATTCCTCTTTCATTGGTTATATCGAAATTGATTCCCTTTTTCATCTGTAATTCAACAAGGAAAATATTACAGAGTTCCACAAAATTTGGCAGAGTGGAAAGGAAAGAAAAAAATGGGAGGAGCCAAGAAAAAGTCTGAACTAGCTTCAGTAGCTCAATTGTTGGCATTGAGCAATATTGTGGGTTTGTTTCAAAAATTCGGGTGGCTGGAATTCATGAAATTTTTTGAGGGGTATACAAAGCAGCTTGTAAAAGAGTTTTTTGAGAATTTTGCAAACAGACAGACCATGGTGTGTGTCAAGTGATTCTGGGTAAGTCTGAAAATCATTGCTCATCTTTCTGGTCTTGAAAATAGAGGAATTAATTTGAATGAAACTGCCAATGTTACCTATCAAAGACTAGTAGAATTATTTCATAGGGAGGGGGAGCCTCAACATATAATTGTCATAAGTACCCAGGGACAAAACAAAGGTTTCCATAGAATGTCTATTCCAGAACCCTGAAGAACTATCAAAGCCTGGATAATCAAATATTTCACTTGTGAAGGACAAATAACTACGGTAGTGGGGCCCCCTTTTCGCTTGCTAATTCATTTATGCCACGACATTGAGGACCCTTCTCTTAGGGTTAACTTACCAGCCTTTTTGTGCCATTCAGTTATCTCCATGATGGAAAAATACAAATTTGGGATAGGGCCCCTCAAACATCACAGCCTTATACAGTTGATATGCAAGTATCATTTTCACAAAAATCTAGAAAAGAAGTGGCACAAGTTTCTTCAAAAATTTGTAAAAGGGGAGTTTTAAGGACCACTTGAGGAGGGCGAGTCTCTAAACAAAAAGAGAAATCTTTGGAAGAACCCTCCTCTAAGGTCGTAGGTGCTCATGAATCCCAATAGACCTCAACAACTCCTAGTGACGATGCATCGAAAACCTTGTCGGATGAGTTAGAAACCCTAGGATAGTCATGGGATGTGGAAATTGTGCACTCTGGAGAAGAAGAAGAGCTTCCTCATAAGAGGAAGAAGTGGAAAAAAATTAGTTTTCAAACAACCCCTCCTCTACGGAGAATTAAGAGGTTGTTTGTAGGATCTAGTGAAATTGGACCCTATGACATTGGAAGTACCTCACAAAAGAAAAAGGTTCAAACTCAAACAAGGGTAGTGGAAATTGAAAGTCAGCCTGGTAGTGAGGAAATAAGTGAAATAGAAAAGTAGTTTGATCAATCCCTTAAGGATGAGGAAAAGAGAACACTATCTCCAAAGGAGTAGGAGGAAGAAAAAGCACAGTCACCACACTCTATGGAGATTAAAGATGAGCTTGTGGGGGGGACTTTCTCCATTTCTTGACAAAATTGAAAATGTACCTGATATTGAGGAAAATGCACCTCATATTGACATGGAAATTTCTAATCCCTCCTCTGTGGACATAGGGGATGCAAAATTTGGGCAGAAAGAGGAGGAATTAGAGAAATTAAAAGCATAAATTGTTGAATTAAAATCTAGGTTACAGAGTAATGAAGAACAAATCACCCAACAACAAGAAGAAATTGAGGCACATGTTGCAATTGTAAATAAAAGGGATCAAGAAATTGCAAAATTGACATTACAGATGGAACAAAAAGATAGACTCATTGAACAGTTGTAGTTCCAAATCCAACAATGGAATCAGCAAAGCAAGCAACACATGGTTGATCTGTCTGAGAAAGATAAGCATATTCAAGGTTTAAAAAATATTTTTATACAATTATTTAATGCTTTTGAAGAAGACATAAATAAGCAGGAAATTGAACTTAATGCTTCTATGAGTAAGATTATGGAGTTAGAACAGGATTTGCAAGAAAGTGGTACTAATCCAATAATGGAATCCAAAGGGACACAAACTGAACCAATTATTTTAGAATGGTTCCAGGTACGCATCCCTCCATTATTAATGAAATGGATGGAGCGATGTTATTTTCTAAGGGATGTAGAATTTGAAAATAATAGGCTGAAAAAGGAGTTAGTGTTGTTAAAAGAATCATTCCACAAAGCATATAAAGGTAAACAAGATGCTTGTGAGATTGGTGAATTACTATTAGCTTGTAGAAGACCATCTAGGTCGTACTCTATGTTCCTCAATCAACAACTCCTAAGATGGAAATTATTGAGAATTCACCATAATTAGCCACATGATCCTGATGGTAAAGAATTTGTGAAGATATTTGTTGAGTCAATTCCTGAACAAGATTTATTATGTGAATTCTTTGTCCATAATTTTCTCCTAGAAGAATATACAAATTTCTTTGTTAATTTCTTTGTGGGAGAAGTCTAATTAAGATCATTCATGTCCACAATGCACAATCAACTTCACTGGAAAGATCGGTCAAGAGAATATACACAAGCAGAGATAACTGTTGGGTTGCAAATGAGATAACCCCATAGGAATCCCTTCTATTTTAAGGCACAATTTATGGGTGTTCGACTTAGAGAAGAGGTACAAAACAAGTATAATAATAACCTTCAGCTGTGCTATGATCACTTTCAAGATCAAGGACCAAATTTGATAGGGAGAGCTTGGCATGCATGTGAAGAATGGTTTACCCCTCTTCCTATGTATCTCAAGAAAAGAGAACTAATCTCACCCCTTAATATTAGATGGTCCTACAGAAGGGTAGTAGCCTTGGCCAAAATCCTTGAAGAACTAAAGTTTAATTGGATTGGTATGAGGTATAGACCTCCTCTCCTTCTTTCACCACCTCCTTCAGCATATACTAATCTAGACAAAAGTGATGACAGTTTTGCAAGATGGGTACAAAGGGTCACTTTTCATTAGGGATTTTTGAGGGATCCAGAGGAGCTAGATATAGAGACAGATGACTTGTATGATCTCAATGCCAAGTATAAGGAGATGAATAAGGGAAATGAAGGACAGGGAACACACCAAAGAGTAGGAGAACCTGCTCGGGCTTAGGAAGGGGAGGAAATGATGAGGTAAAAATAGCCTCATCAATATAATGGACTTAATACTTAACCTTACACCTTTCAGCCAACCCTACCCTGCCAATTAATTATCTTTAGGATAAGTAATTACTTTCTTTTTGTGAATAAGAATACAATCTTTATTTCTTGAAATTAGTCGAAATAAGCTAATTTATACTAACTTAATGATTTAGTTCTTGAGTATTCCATAGGTCAACTGCCACCATCGGTTACCATTCCAGTCAAAGAAATTTTAACACAAATTTCAACACAGTTGAAGACAAATGAATGGGCATCAGAACTTCAAGAGCATACATAATGGACTGAGTTTTTATAGTTTCTATTATTTTCAGTTCTAAAGACTTTATGGCTCGTGTCGAGCCTGTTTAATATTTCATGTCATGGGCTTTAAAGTCTATTAGTTGTTGACAATCAGTTGAAGACTTTACAAACTAAAAAGTAAGATTTTTTTAGCTGCTCTCATATAAATATGTAACTGTTGAAAATGATGAATACAAAAGAATATCATTATGCTGCCACTATGTTTTCTAAGTTATACTTTTCATATGAATAAAATGAAATTTTTCCCGCCACTTTTAGAGTTATTGAATAATGTCAATGGAGTTCTTTGAATGAAGTAATTTGGAGTTACCAGCGCATGTGATCTGAGACAAGCGTAGAGGCACCCGAGAGCTGGCCACTCAAGGGTTGTAGATTAGATAGATAAGTATTTTATTTCTAATTATGTAATTTCCTTTAGTAGATAATAATTGAAATTGGAATTTATTTTCATGTGTAATTTTGTCAAGATCAATCCTGCAGGTTGTAGTTGAGTTTGTAGTCTTTGAATTTAGTGTCTACAGTTCTGGAGCACCTTCTTTCAATTATTCAGATTGTTAAATCATTTTCTGCTAGTTGTTTTAGATCATTATTTTTAAATTAGATCAATGTTTCCTAGTTTCTTTACCTGTTTTACTTCTTTAGCAATCTATACATTTCTTAGTTTAATCATTTCCATGCTTTCTAGTTTAGTGGTTATGCTTTTTAGATTAATAGTTTTCTGCTTTCAACTTTAGTTATTTCAAGCTTTCTAGATAGATGATTTTATGCTTTCTAAGTTTAGTGGCTTCTTAGTTTAGAGTTTTATTTCAGCTATTTGGTATTTAGAAAACTTAGGAGAGATAGTTGAGATGTCTTCTATTGCATACAACCTTGGGACACTACCCGGTCGGTACATTAATGTGTTTATTAACTAAAGTGTTAGGACCTGACGACAGCCTATCACATGTCATGATAGAGGCACACTAATACAAAAGGTCCCCACACATATACCACAACATTAGTCATCATCCTCCAAAACCATCAAACAAGAGGATATACGCATATTGTCAAACAAGAGCTCCAAGTTACCAAAACATAACCAACTCCATAAAGATTCATAATCATGAGCTTCCCACGCCCGACATAGATCACATTGACAATATCCATGGTTTCCAATCTCACAAATATACAAAAGAAAGTTAACTCATAGAACATTTATTGCAGCCCCACAAGCCTTCCATCAAACTATAATTCCTTCTAACAAATTCCCACAAGCTTGTGAAGCTAAGAAATAAAAAATGAAGGAATACCCAGAACCAAATTCACCTTAAGCTTTGATACCAAATGATGAGAAATAAATAGGTTCTTATACCAATTGTTAGAAAATTCAATCTTTATATAAATATGACTTCAATGGATGAGATACAAGGCTTGAACTACAACAACATGAAAATCTAAAACATATGAAAATTTGAAAATTAAGTTGGCTTAATATAGAATTACCATGATTAGATCCATCTTCTTTATGATGCCAAAAATCAACCAACATAACATGCTTATTAACACCTTCTTATGAGAACTTATAATAGTAATATATAAAGAATAACATCACCACAAGATAGCAGCAATGAGACACAAATCAACAACACAAAATCATCACATAATATGGGATTTATGTGGAGAAACCTTTACGGGATAAAACTCCACCAAAAAAAGAGGTCAAGTATGCATTATCTTCAAATAAATGAGATTACAATAAAACTACTCCCATTCTCCTCTTTTCCTCCAATATGGAAAAACCTGTGCACCTATGAAAAACCTATTTATTCCTTAAACTATCCCTATACTTGCAATGAAACTATACATTCAATTGTTGCTCATGTTTTCTACATCCAAGAGCCTAAACTTATAGACTTATGAAGACATCTTAAGCCCCAAAAAAGGCTCCCAAATATGACCATTCCAAATGTCCCCAACCCTTGGAATAGCTCCTCAAAGTGTGAAAGAACACTGAATTTGGCTCTAATACTTTCCCTCCAACTTGAGCGCCCAAGCATGGAAGATAAACATTACATTAAATGCAATAAATAATGAAATACCAAGAGACATAGGTATTGCCTCATTCCAAGCTTGCACTTGGAGAATCCTAAAAATCACTCATTAATCCTTTCCTTATCTTTTATTACCCCATTCTAGACATCCACATGTTGGGAAAATAATATTAAATATTTATGTCCACAACTCACATTTACCGCTGCTAGTGGACCCATCACCCCTTATATTGTAAAAAATGGTGAGAATTAATATTACAAAATATTTTTCCAATCCACCCTAAGTGCCTAGAGACACTTTCCAAGGATATTGGAACCATGACATAGTATTTAAAAGGTGGATGAAACCTTAATCCTAAAACATAGCACTATATGGTGAAAGACAAAAGTAATTTTATTTGTGAATTTTTAAAAAAATTATGGCCTCAAACAAAGTCCTAGAATGTGGTACCAAAACTTTGATATATATATGTGTTGATTTTGGATTTGAAATTTGTAAATCAGATCATCATGTTTATTATAAATTTGATGGTGATCGTTTCCTATTTATTCTATTATATGTTGATGACATGTTATTTATTGGTAAAGGAAAATGCATGATTTTAAAAATCAAGTATTGACTTGCAGCTAAATTTGTAATGAAAGGTCTTGATATAGCTAAATACATTCTTGGAATGGAGATTAGAAGAGGTAGAGTGAACAAAAAAATATGCCTTGACTAGAGTAAGTATATCAATTTAATTTTATAGAGGTTTAACATGCATGATTGTAAACCATTATGTGTTCCTCTTACACTTGGAATGAAATCACATTGTTCAACATTCCCATCAGAGATGGAAGAAATGAGTAGAGATCCTTACTAGAGTGTAATTGAAATTTTGATGTATGATATGGTCTATACTAGACTAGACATTGGCCAAACAGTGATAGTTCTTTCTAAATATATGTCTAATCCTTGTAGAGCTCATTGGGATGCAATTAAAAGAGTTTTTAAATATTTTTGGGGTAATCCTGGTAGAGCTCATTGGGATGCAATTAAAAGAGTTTTTAAATATTTTTGGGATGCAATTAAAATATTTTTTAGAGTATTCCTTTTGTTATCATGGTAGTTTGATAGGAGACATGAATTCCCTTGATATTCATGGTTATGTGGATTTAGATTGGGTAGGGGATATTGATAGAAGACAATTGATCAATGCTTATGTATTTACTTTATTTAGTGGTGCAAACAATTGAATGAGTAATAAACAGGTTGTGGTTGCTTTGTCTATTATTGGAGTTGAGTATATGGTAGTCACTCACACTTGTAAAAAATCCATTTGGCTCAAGGGACTATGTTTAGATATTGAAATAAATATAGGTGTAGTGACACTATATTGTGACATCAAAGTGTGATCAACCTAGCCAAGAACCTGAAAGTTCATGCCAAAACCAAGCACATTGATGTACAGTATCATTTTGTCAAATATATGGTTGAGGATGGTAGGGTGAAACTAGTTAAGGTGGATACTTTGATGAATGTTCCAGATTTTTTAACTAAGCCTACGAACATAGAGAAGTTTAAATGGTTTTTGGAGTCTATGGACTTCTCGGACCTTAGTAATTAAATCATGGTGTTGATATTCCCTCTGCTCTTGCAAGGTATTTGAAAAGTGGGAGATTGTTAGGGAAAATGTGTCTCAACCTTGCAATTTCAAAAGGCTAATATATATAGTAAGTTTACATTTGAGCATAAATAGATCTAAATTTTCCTCAAAACTACAAAATTACAAAATAAACATGTCAATAAAGTTTTGACCCAAGATCATAGCTAGAATTGAAGATAAAAGGGTTTTTATTTTTGAAAGTTTCAAAGTCCATTTTGAGGCACTTAGAGGCCATTATTGGCTCCTAAAGTAGTCATAGATGGAAAATTGGGTTAAAGCTTCATATAACACTTCACAATCTTTCCAATGGTTCAAATGGTTCATCAAGATCAATATTTATGACATTTGAAAGCTAGATTGTTCAAATTAGGAAATGTGAAAACATGTTGGACACAAAAATAATCGTAAGAGGGAGATACATGTGTTGGTGTGTGTTTTAACACATCATAGGGCATCTTTTATTGGAGATAAGTTGGGCACCACTTTTTGGGTGGTTTTAGCTCATAGTTTTGTAAATGTAGTTTGATGGTTTCATGTATTGTATCTTCTATATATTAGGTGCTTAAGATGGACATTGTGTGTGTGATTCTTATAGATATTGAGTTACCTCTAGATCTTTGGTTGGTGATACTCCTATGAAAAATATTTCTCTACAAGTGTATTGTAATCTTGTTAATTTTTGAATAATAATTGGGTGACTTTTGGAGTGGGGTTTTTCTCTCAAAAGAGTTTTCCCCATGTCAATTACTGTGTTTTCTTATGAATAATATTTATTTTTATTTCTATTTAGTTTCTATAACTATTGTAAAGATCTAAAAAAAATTGCAGAACTATCCTCTCAAGATTAGTGTAGGAAGTTATCCCATTACCTTAGCTTCCTTTAAAAACTCTAAGAATCATTATTAACATTGTCAATCTTGGTTATTTTCTTTAATATTGGAAAGATTCCATGTGACTCCAATGCTCCAATATGCAAATAAATCCACTCATTTGTATTAGTTCTTTAGATATTATTAACCCTTTGGTCCTTCCTTTGTTTAATCACCATGAGACAAAAATAGTAAACTCTTTGATATCCCAAAAATAAAACTATAATGCTCTCTCCTTGTTGGGCCATCAAACCTCCCTTGAATTTTCTACTTTGGGATGGTGATGATGATACCCTGATAGCCCAATAATCACTTTCGTTTCATCACATATGATTCCTCTTCTTTGATGATTGCACATGGGGATATGAGAACGAGACTCCTTGAGAACCCAAAATTCCAAATGCTTTGCACACTTTGGAGTATGTGAGATCGGAATTGGGAAGTGGGGAACTAAGGGAATATGTACTAGGGTAAGTGGTAACTTGAAACTTTGACACCCAAAAAACATTTCACTTAGGTTATATCAACTTCCTTAAAGTCTATTGCATATATCTTTATGTCGATACTTGGGAACTAGGATCATAAGGGACCTCAAAGTTTTGATGAAAACCACTATATTCTCCTTTGTATTAGACCAAGATGATATTATTTTCCATCCAAATATACCAAAAATATGCATTTCCTATAAAATTGACCAACAAAGGTAAAAAAAATTAAAAAATCCACGACCTCGTCAGAATTTGGTGGGATTAGAGACTTAGCCAATTATGTAAATATACAATTAAAAATCTATCCTGCAACACATAAACATATGACCAAAGGAAGATGTTGATGACATAAGACTCAAAATATTATGGGGTTGAACGAAATTGGAAATACAACACTAGACCTAAACACACCAAAATAAAAATTCTTTAAATTTTGACAAAGGTCCAATAGTAGCTCTAGTTGGGGATGGGTGTCTCTTGCAAGCACCATGAGGATCTATGGACCAAAATTTAACACAATAAAGCACAACACTACATGAGAACAAAAAAATAACTCACCATGATGACCAACTAGGTTCAAGACTACTCAAGACACAAACGATAAAAAATGAAAGATGGAACTTAAAATCACCAATCAAGAAAAGTAACTTCATCACTTATAAAAATTAATGTTCCATATGCTAACCATGGATAGAAATCTCCATGAGGTCTCCATCCAAGTCCATAATATGGAATACATTAAGCTCATACCTTTCAACTACTCCATAAGACCCTAGCCACAAAGGATCCAAATTTTCATGTTTTCCCTTATCCTCTAACTTGGCATTGTACAAAAGAAGAAAATCACCAGCCTAAAAATATATTGGTGATGTCTTCTTATCATGCAAAAATTCATTATTTTTTTATGCCTCAAATTTATATCCTATGATTCTCTTCATTACTCATATAACTCTATCATTACCATGACTTTGAGAAATAACATCATATTGATTATCATCTATATCTTGCAAAAATAATATACATGCAATTTCATGTTGATGGGAATTTTATCCTCTATGCCATATAGGGTCTCCTTGCTATGGCTTGCTTGAAGGTAATTCTATTAGCCCAAAGAGAATATTTTAGCTTGTCATTCCATCTCTTCTTATTTTAAACCAATGTTCTCTTTATAATCTTCATCAGACTTTTGTTACTTGACTTAGCCTATCCATTTCTTTAAGGGTAGTATGGAGATGAACATACCAAGTTTCTACCAAAATTGATTCAAACACATATTTTTCACATCCTAAGATCTAAAGCACATTCATTATCAACTAAGATCTTAGTAGGCACAATAAACCCAATTATTATATATTGTTGATCTAAGACTAACTACCACCTTAGATGTTGCATTGTAAGTTGGAATTGCTTCAACCCAATTGGTGTAGTATTCATTTTCCACAAGGATCCAGTTCTATCCATTAATGATTTTTTCTTGGATTTTTCCAATGAATTAAATTCTCCATTGTTGAAAAGGTGCATCAATAGTAAGAGTTAAAAGGGAAAGAACACTAATAAAATTCAACCTACTTGAAGGCCTTTGACATGCATCACACCTTTGAATCATTTGAGCTACATCCTTGAACAATGTAGGCCACCAGTATCCAAGCCTAAGCATCTTATGAGAAGTTGTCTTAACCTTGAAATATCCTCAAAATACACCATCTTGACATTCATTTAATATTGTATTAGTCAGTGCACTATCTAGGCATTTAAGTAATACCCTTCATGATTCCTCCACATTGGCTCATTCTAGATCAACACATACCTTTGAGATCAATGTAGATCTTTTCTAGATCTACAATTTGAAAACAAAAAGGCCTTAATGACCTATTAAATCAAAATTTATAACTCTAAGAGGTTGGGCCTCCCATATTAGAAATATAAAAAACATACGAGACATAAAAGAGTTGTAAGAGGGAGTTATATTTATTTATCAACTTATAATGCATGTTATGACATGTTGTAAGGCATATTTGAATGAAGATAGTGGAGTCAAAGTTAAACACCCAAGTTGCTGAATGGATTATGATAAGCTTAAATAATTGCAACTAATGTGTTATTTTTAACTTTTGGACTAATTTTAACATTTGGGTGTAGAATTTCTAACTAGGGATTTGAGCACCACATTTTAAATGGTTTTAGTTCATAGTTTTGTAGTTTACTTGTAGACAACTAAAAATGTCTAAACACATTTCTTCCAAATTCAACATCATTTCTTGTCATCATCACTAATCAACCCCTTCATCACTATTAATTAAATATTTTTTAATTATTTGATTAAGCTGACACATTTCTCTCTTTAATTAAATATTTTTTAATTATTTAATTATTTTCTATTTTTTCTCATCCATATTAATTAAATATTTTTAATTATTTAATTGTTTCTTCAAATTTCCTTATCCACATTAATTAATTTTTTAATTAAATCTTGCATCATTCCTCTATCCACATAATTATATTTAATTAATATCATGCATTCCTCTCATCCAACATAATTAAAAATTTTTAATTAATTAATAATTATTCCTCCAAAATTAAATAAATGATTTAATTTATTTAGTTTGACTTTGCACTTTCCTCTAAAAATAAATAAAATCATCATTTTTTTATTTTCTAAATATATCATTCTATTTTTATTCATCCAACTCTAAATTTAGTGAGTTGACTATAAAGCAACCTCAACTTACTCTCACTCACTCCCACTTCATCCTCTCATGCAGTCACCCCTCTGATTCATGTAGTCACTTAACTCATCATCACAACCCCGCATTTGGACACATGTCTCTTGCACATTCCTCATGATCTCTCAACAATTCTCATCCATCAATCTCATCTCACATCCTACACTATTGATCTGATATCTCTGAAATCTATAGAACACCCATCGTTTAGCCTTTCAATCTCCTCCACGAGTTTTGCATCTAAACTATACTCATTTTTACATTGCTTTTGTTATCTAGGTTATGCTAAGGTTTTATGAGCAATCTACATACTATTCAAATTAGCATACTTAACATTTTACAATGGAGTAAGGATAGATATTTTGGAGGTAAAGTAGTTAGAGTAGTTTGATTTCATTCGCTTTCATGTTTTGATTGTGCACATGGTTCATTAAGATTAGGTCATTTGATCATTGAAATGGGTTTGATATTGCTTCATTCTCCTTTGTTTGAATTCATTAATTTGATGTACCATATTCACATTATTGTTTGATGGTTTTGTGTATTGTTTCTCCTATGTACTGGGTGCTTGAGATGGAGGTATTGATAGTGAGTTTTGTAGGTGTTGTTATGCTACTCGAATTACTTTAGATCTCTAGTTGATGATACTCTTATAAAATAATAAACTCTACAAGTGTATTGTAGCCTTTGATTATTGAATAATATATTGAGTTACTTTGGAGTGTGGGGTTCTCGCATAATAGTTTTTTCACATAATTCATTGTGTTATGGTATATTATTTTTTTGTTTATTTTCTTATAATATATGATTTGTTTAGTTTTTAGCATATACCTCATCTAATGAAATAGTGTAATAAGCATATTTTGTGTTCAATTAGTTTTGAAGAGAAGGTAGAACCTCCACCTAAGCTCTTGAAAATGTCCACTTACCATGGATAACAACTAAACAAGTATAATCCTCTTGAGGGGAGGTATATTTTTGGTTTGACTACTAACATAGATGAGCCTAGAACTGCGAATGAGCATTAGGTGTGGATGATTCTAAATTCTAGAGAGTGACTATAGAAAAAGAGATGATTGTATTGAAGAAAATGATTATAAAACTTAGTACCTTTTTTGATGAATGTAAACCCTTTGGATGCAAATGGGTATTCAAAATAAAAATTAATTTTAAGATTTTTTTGAGAAGTATAAAGCTAAACTTGTTGTGAAGGGACATTCTCAAGTTGTGAGAATTGATTATGGTGACATTATCTCTCTAGTTGCAAAGATGACACGCATTCAATTCTCATTATTTATTTTAGCAATTTTTTATCTCGAGGTTGAGCAAATAGATGTGAAAATAACTTTATTCCATAATAATTTGGAGGAAAAAATTACATGACACAACTAGCGTACTACATTGAAAGAGGTAATAGCAAAAATTGTAAGTTGAAGAAACATTTTTATCGTCTTAAACAATCTCCTAGGATGTGATACTAAAAGTTTGATTCTTTTGTGTTGGGAATAAAAAATTAGATCCAAATCGGATTAGTACATTTATTATAAGATAGACAATGTCATTTCTTTGTTATCACATTATAAGTTGATATATTTTTTCAGTAACAGTAATGACATGATTTATAAATTGAAGTATTAACTTTACACACAACTTGAGAAGAAAGACTTAGAGGCTACCAAGATCATCTTGGGTATGAAGATAAAAGGAGAGCAAATATTATTTTTATTTAGACAAATCAAGTATTGGAACTTGATGAAAAGATTCAACATGACATCTTGCAAATCATTAAGTATTTCTATTTTAGTGGGAACCAAGTTATGAGTGGAGCAGTGTTTGACTTCTAGTGAAATAGAGGATATGGTCATAGATACCTTATGCTAGTGTTGAGAGATTAATGTATGTTATGGTTTGTACAAGACCAAACAATGTAGTCATTTCAAGGCTAATTCTAAAAGAGTATATTGGAATGCAATAAAAAGGGTCTTTAGATATTTGTGGGTTACCTTCATGTGCTTAATTTATTACCATGGTAATTCTACATGGGACTAACATTCAATTACTATTAATGGATTTGTGGAACAAAATTAGGTTGAGGATGTTGATAGTAAAAAATCCATTAGTGGATACGTTTTCACTATGTTTGATTGTGCTATCAATTGAATGAGCAAGCGACAAGCTATGGTTGCTTTGTCCGCTACAAAATAAAAGTAAATGGTAGTTACTCATGTTTGTAACAAAATCATCTAGCTTAAACATTTGTGTTCAAACATAGAGCTAACTCTAGAAACTATTACAATTCTATGTGATAGTCAACGTGCCATATCTCTAACAAAGAACCTGACCTTTCATGCGAGGGCAAAGCATATTGATGTCCAATATATATACTTTTTTATGACATGGTAAAGAATGAAAGAGTGATGTTGGAAAATGTTGACACTTTGCAAAATATGTAGATATATTGATGAAGTCAGTGAGCACAAAAAAGTTTTGTGGCACTATGAGTCTATAAGCCTCTCAACCCTTAGTAATTAGTTGATAGTGTTGGTACTCCCTTTAATCCTACAAGATGTTTGATAAGTAGGAGAGTATTAGAAAAATTGTTTCAACCTTGCTCTTAATGTTAAGAATATAAAAATATAAGTTTTGAGTTATAATACATAAAAAAAACAAATTTTGGATTAGAATTTGTTCTTTTCCAAAACAAATATTTTGGGTTGTTTAGCATTGCTTCAAAAGGTGCCCTATGTGTAGATATTTTCAAACTCTACAATTTGAAAACAAAAGGATCTTAATAACCTCCTGAATCAAAAGTTATAGCCCCAAGAAGTTGGGTCTCCCACATTATAAATATAAAAGCATGACACATAAGAGAATTGTAAGAGAGTTACATTTGTTGGTCAACTTATGACATGTTGTAAGACACCTTTGAATGGAGATAATGGAGTCAAAATAAAACACCTAAGTTGTTGAATGGATTATGAAATGCTTATAATAGGTGTAATTAATGTATTATTTTTAACTTGTGGTCTCACTTTAGGATTTGGGTGTGGAATTTTTAACTAAGATTTGAACACCACATGTTAAGTGGTTTTAATTCATGATTTTGTGTATTGTTTCTCCTATGTATTAAATGCTTGAGATGAAGGTATTGATGCCGAGTTTTGTGGGAATCATTATGGTATTAGAATTACTTCAAATCTTTGGTTGGTGATATTCAAATAAAAATTGAACTTTACAAATATATTGTAACATTTGATTACTGTATAATATATTGAATTGCTTTGGAATGTGAAATTTTGTTCTTTAAATTTTTTTTCCACATAAATCAGTAAATTATGATATATTATTTTTGTGTTTATTTTTTAAAAAATATATGATTTGTTTAATTTTTTGCACATACCTGTAACAGATGGTACTTCTGCCCCTCATTTATTCATGTTCTGAAAGATGGAAATATGATGTTTATATTGACTCTTAATCCTCTTGAGTTCGTAAGGTTAAGGATTTTACCTCCCAAAAAAGAAAGGGATCCCCTAAAAGGAGCATATATTAGAGATTTCATGAAAATCAGAAGTTCTGCCAGCAAATCAAGTGACAGAATATCTATGAAAACTTTCAAAAGATTTTGAGAAACTTTCGAGAGAATTAAAAAAATCTTCTAAAATTTTCAGATATATCAGAAATTCCATAATAAGCGCTCTCTAGAAGCAAATATGAGAAACGTACGCTCCAGGAAACTGATATGAACATCTCATGGGGAACATTTAGACAGAGATCTATAGGTATTTGCAGAGGCAACAGGTAAGTTATGAACTCTTCACAATAAATCTCTCTAAACATGGCTTAAGAATATACCTGCAAATTTTTAGAAAGGCCCTTGAATACTCGCAGAACTCAAATGTATTTCATTAAAGGTCCCTGAATCCTCGTGTGAGAGAAGAGACATGTACGCATTTAGGCATGCCCTCAAATTCCCTTGAAGTTCCTCTAAATGACACGATAAATTAAACCTACTGAAGAAGATCAATACCTAATCAATGGAGAATAAAAGAAATATTTTGGGACAAACAAGGGGAGGGCAAGAGACAAACGTGAAGTTACTAGATGGATGTGAACTTCAAGCACGGATATCATTAAAAGTTTCCAACATGGATGCCAATAAAATGTACAGAACCGACACAAATTTCCCTTGAAATCTCGAAAGGATGAGAGACGGAGGGATGGCCAGAGGAACTATTGTCATGACTAGGCTACAAAAGATATGTAAGTTATCCTTGACAAGGGTAAGACAAGAAGTTCATGTACAAAACCTTTGCTTTCATGTCTACTCTCATCAATTCGCAAAAGACACATTCAGGGAAGAAGCAAGCCAAAAACAGGGTTAGGTCCATCTAAGGAAAGAAGAGTAAAATCTTCTCATGAAAAATAAGACTTAAAAGCCAACTCACAGGTCTTATTACAACATAAGTGCCATGAAGACGACGAAAATCCAGTTCTTCATTCAAGAAGAACACATTAAGGTACACACTCACTCTGTTAGAGCCTTGGTATTAGAAAAATATAGATTGGGTTGTTCAAGCAGAAGATATTTTCACATAACCCGTCATCTATAATAAAGATTTAGAATTTGAGAATGTATGGGGAATCTCTGAAATAAGCATTATGCAGGAAAGAATTATTGTTTATTAAGATGTCCAGCTGAAATCTCTGAAATAAGCATCATGTAGGAAAGAGATAATGTTTATTTAGATGTCCAGCTGAACGTGTGTTAAATTTATGTTGAGAAAATTGTGTATAAATTATAATGTCACAGGTCAGACTTATTAACATATTCTATTAGCCATAACAAACAAGTAACCCAACATGCTAACTGTCCAAAACATTTGCACGCAAGAATCCTCCATTATTGATAACTCTAATGTGATGATTCACATTTTGTAGACTTTTTCCTTCTATTCCTCTTGCCCGTGTGCAATAGAAAATAGAGCATGTCTTTCCCTACTTGCAATAGGAAATTAACATTGTAATTCTTTTAACTGTGTCAACTGACAATCATCATGGTTCAGTAGAACCTACCCACAGGACCTGAAGCATGCCTAATGCCTATGACACATCCCACAGAATATTCTAAGGCCTAATGGCAATCCCACAAAATCCTCCTTTTGGAAACTATAAATGCAAATAATAAAATATAAAATAAAACAACATCGGCATGTATAAGGCTGATATTTATTCAAATAAAAATATAAAAAGAAGAGATAATAGAGAGAATGAAACCAAACGGATTCCTGATGCCATATCAATGTCTCAATCACAGCATGGCAAGAAATTGGAAGAAAAAACCAAATTTAAGTACTTCATTCTAGAACAAAGTATAACTATAAATAACCTTGACTAAAATTAAACACTTAAAAGAATGTTCTCTGAACTAAACAGTTCACTCATATACACAATTAACCAATAATTAATTACCAGGAAGATTATAAGTGGCTTGCCTCAATTAGACATCAACTCGCACTTTTAGAGCCGCTCTCATTTTCAAACAGGAATAGCCGCCCCTGTGCCTAGATTCAGCTGATGATATTTGTGGCTCCCCTTAAATTCAAGAGAATATAATTCTAAACTTTAACTACAAATTTCAATGGTTTACCATCCTTAGTAGGGCTTGAGGCCATGTTCTAGTAGCAATTGAATCGTCACATTATCATGCTAAACCCTAACACGTGGATTAAACTAGGACGTTATGCATCTTTACGGTAACAATTTTAAGTCTCATCATCGAAACCTAAAAATAAATGAGCTATTTACTTGGGGCTCTAACCATGGAGCAGATGGCTCATGGGAATAATTAATTCACTATCATTACCAGATAACTACGTTTAATGAATAATCATTAATCTCACAAAACTCTCGTTCTGACAAGATCCCACTTCCTTGCCATTGCCACATATGCATCCTAGGATTAGTGTACCATACAGCGAACATTTATTGATAATATAATGCTTCTCTTGCTACAACCTGAATATGAAAATCATCCCCCGTTTTCAGGTGTATCAGGCCATAGCTTGGCATTTACTGGGAGAAAACAGGAAAATCATCCCCTGTTTTCAGGTGTATCAGGCCACAGCTTGGCCTTTACTGGGAGAAAACAGCCCTTCACTCTCCTAAACAACATATGAATGTATTTTAGAGGGAGCTAAGGACCTTATGTGATTTTCTGAGTTTGAACCTGTCTTTGAGACCAAAAAACATATGAATGTGGTTTGCAAGCTTAGTTTCTTCTCCTGTCTAGTTTTTTCCTAGGAAACAATATAACCCTGCTGAAATTTTGACCTGACCAATAGTTATCTGCCTGGGAAAATATCATTAGAAAGTCAGTTTGGTTTTTTAGGTCCAAAGTGTTCTCGAGTAATGGTAAAGAGGTGTGTTCATACAAAAGTCACCAGGTTGACCCAGAGGACATGTCATGGAGGTTGTGGAATAATGAAAATGGATTACTTTTGAAATGTGCATCCTAGGCGGCCATGAGGCAGACACCTATGTAAACAGAAAAGCCTTGGGTTATAAGATATAAATTTTGAATTTGGATAAATTTATAAGGGAAGCTGATAAGAAATGGTCTGCTTCGGTTCCTCGGTTGTTTCGATATTTTCATGACTTACACCGGGTGAACAATTAAGAGAAATTGTTTATATCTTCCGTGCCTGATTGTCTGATAATCAATTAATGGCTGACTTAGACTTGCCTGATTGACCATGGATTTCGAACATAGAGAACTTCTGTCATTCTTTGATAAAAATTGTTGTTGATCCTGTTGGCAGGACTCTTGTTCATGTTCCTTCCAGAAATAATCATCTTTAAGCTGAAATTGGTGATTAGGAGAGTCTCAAAATGGATGGTTCTGATGCTGCTGTCAGGCTGTTGGGGATGGTTAATACTGAATCTTTGACATCTCAGTTGATACAGCTTTTTCCTTTTAGAAATTATGCATAGCTATCTCATAGTTCATTAGATATACACCAGTCTCTAATTATGATACTTGTTAGGGCGCAGATTGTGTCCTGTGTAAGGCCACCTGGATTTTTTATTGGTTTTAGATTCCTTGAGTTAAATTGGTTTGGAAGTCTGCGAGGATGCCATGTTAAACTTCTAAGTTTAAACTGTTTCTTGAAAATTGAAATCTCAATTTTTTGACTGTTTCAAAATATATACATACATTATTTACATATATGATTTTCAAACATTAACATTTAGTTGCACAGGAGCAATCTGGTAACTTTTAAACATTGTCAAGCTTATTTCTTAGGATAAACAACATATAATGAATAAGGAATTTCTATTTTTCACAAACAAACACTTGTACAAACATATCTAATATCGCTTTGAGATGCGAGGCATTTCATACTTCTGTTTCTTCTCATGATAAATACGTAAAACCACGGCGGCTGTCTCTTCTATAGCTTTTCCGGTGACCTCTGCACTCTCATAATAACACAAGTCAATAAGCAATTGGCAAGAAACTCGAAAATGATTTTAATTCCTATACATCAATATTAGGTCTAAGGGATTGTAGTCTATAGTACGGGGTAAAAATCACAAGACGGTGGTCCATAACTCCAGCAGACATTATGGAATAGATTTGAGAAGGTTTACTACTTGTAATCTAGATCAAGTTTAAACAAAAGAAAAAAGAAATATGTATTACCTATAACAGGCCATCGTGGATTCTGGGCGAATAGGTTTTTGGCGTAATCTAGTTCTCGACGAATATGATCCATTTCCGAATAGTTGGTGGTTGAAGAGTGCGGCTGTAACCCCAGAGTGTTGGCCCTTGCCAGCCGTATTGCTTGCAAAATGAAAGGGCTGATGATGAGCCCATAAATTTTGTCCTGATCAATTTCATAGAGCTCTTTGGGGGGATCGAGTCCAAGAACAAGGGGCACATTTGCAACTTTGTAGCCCTTCTGTGCTAAGTAGGTGGAAAGGGGCGTCTTGCTGGTTCGCGACACCCCAACCAATACCAAGTCTGCCTTGTGGAGATTCTGAGGGAGAGCTCCATCGTCTTGCTTTATGGTAAATTCCACCGCCTCAATTGTTTTGAAATACTGTTTGGACAAGGGGGATTTCCCTCGAGGGACGCCGCGAGGGGCAACCCCTAAGTGCCTAGCAATTGCCTCTGTTGTAGGACCTAGAATGTCCGTGTACGGCACTCCCCACAGCTCACATCCCCTCTTCGCTGCTTCTGCCATGTTTGCCTCTGCCAATGTGTACAGAAGCAGAGCTTCCTCCTTTGCTGCTTGCATTATTATCTCCAGCAGCCGCTCCACCTCATCAATCTGAACATCCCAATCAGTCATAGCACAAAACTATTATGTTTTGCTTTGCTTGAGAAAAACAATGAAGGGATGAAGGTTGAAAGAAAGAAAGCACTGATCACCCACCCCAGAGAACAAATGGGTATTAACAGCACAGCCCCTGTCGACAAGGCAGTGTTCGAATTGACCCAAGGCAGCGTTCACTGAGTGCTCTCCCGTCCATCCAGTCCCATCTGACACAACGAATATCGCTTTTCCAGATGTCAAGTTTTCCTCATCGTTATCGTCTCCGTCGTCCCTAGAAATAGGGCAGGAAGGAATAATATCAGTATTAGTAGTAATGCGTGCATTGTCAAACCTACTCCTGGCAGAAGGAGAACGGAGAGCCCGCGCTCTGGACCATCGCTTCAGCTGTGTGCTGCCCTTCGACTTGGATTTCCAATCTTGTTTGTCATTTGCCAGGGATGGTTTGTCAGCCTCTTCTGCTTGAACCCCATCATCATTCGCCACAGGCAGGGAATTGCATGGGCGAAATGAACGACTAATTGCTACTCCTCTGCCAACGAAAGTTGAACCCAGAAGGGACACCATGCTTGCCTCTCAAAACTTTACGGACTGACTAGTTTTACATTGTAGTTCAATTTGTACCCAATGATGACACATGAGATTCCATAATATTTGGATAATGTTACTGTTGGAAAAATAAATTTCATACATAAATTAATTAATTTATTAATGACAAATGGTCTTATTAAATGTTAATTTAGTAACGTAAATGTTAAGTGAATAGGGGTATTTAGATTATCATTGAAAAAGTGTGATCTTGATGAAGATTTTAAATTTGATTGTTGTTGGGCTAAGAAATGGTACCTTTATTTTGTGTAAGGTATGTGTTTTGTTCTAGGTCAAGTTTACAATTCTAGATCTTTTTTACATTCATAGGTTTGTTCTCTTTTACAAAGATATGATCTTGCTTAATGTGTGTCTATGCTTTTGATTTGCTTGGTTCACTTATATCTATTCTACCCTTTGTTCTATTACGAAGACTATTGATATTTAAAAATACCTTCAAAGGGTTGTCAATATGTCACCAGGTGACATGCTCTTCTAAGGCAACCCTAGAAAAACTATGTAAAAGGATTGAAGATAGCAAGTCTCATCCATGCAAATGTTTTGAAGATGAATGTGTAGATCTAATTTAATTTTAGTGCACCAAGTTGTTTATTTTCTCAAAGTAGTATAGATGATACTTGAAAAAATGACTGGATGATCAATTAACTATAACTAAATACCTTTTAATACAAGTAGATAGTAATAACTCATATAAAATATGTGTTTAGCTAACTTTAGGTGAAAAAGAAATGGGCATCTTTTGGGTAAATTTTGAATTTAAATTTTAAAATGTCAAAGGTCAAATTTATAGTTGTGTGGTCATCATCACATGCACATGATTTACCCATCAAATTATGAGAACATAGTTTAGATTTTGTCATTCTTTTTCCAATGCATTAAAAGTTTCAATTCTAATTTACAATTCAAGTTTGATCAAATCAACAAACATCTCTCTCAACCATCAAGACAAAAAAGTAGTAAAATCAAGGTGGGAATGAAATGTCTAGATATAAGTGCATGGATAGGCATAATAAATTAAGAGTGCATGAGAATATGGACAAATATGAATAAGGTATGAATAAATGATGTGAGAATATATGTAAATGGAATAGTAGCAACATGGAAGAAACAACCTAACTTCATAGACTATTAAATGTAAGTTATTAATGTATAAATGTATTAAGTCAATCTCTCAAAATGAACACAATATTAAATAAAAAATGGTATGGATATGCAAACTTCACCATTAAACGCATATAATTCCCTTCAATTAAATAGATTAAAAGAAATTATAATATTTTTTAATAAAATAAACCCTATAAATATATTTAAAAGTAAGATATAAACTAAATGTTATTTGAACTTCATCTTAGGAGTTAAGTATTATAAATCAACTAAGTAAATTATCTTAGCATCTAACTATATATATGTGTTAAAAATAGAAAGGAGATGGGTTTAGATGTTTACCTAAAAAATTAATACAATGTGAAGTTGGATGGTTGTAATAGTACAACAAAAAAATAAAAGAAAATTGGCAGTAGATCTAAGGTCAAAGGCTTGAGATGATCAAAAGTTGAGAGTTTGAGATATTGAGATGCAATCGTGATAATGTGGTTTAATCTTGTTGGCTCAATTTTGTCTTGATGGCATGATTTTGTCTAGAGTAGAGATATACTTTCAATAATTGCAAAAAAATAATCTAACATATATCACAACTTAAGGAAAACTAAATGGTGCTAAAAATACTAGTGTGACCTACTATAACAATGGGAAAGAATGATTGAATTCCTCGTTAGTATTCATGCCATAAAATTGTAAACTAGACATGGCATATAAAAATGTAAAAGTTATGACTAGTTTGCATCTCCAAAGTAAAATCTTACTTGTCAAACCTCCTCGATCCCTTTAATCTAGTGTTGGGTGAATATTTTGTAATCCCTTTACAGATTACGAAATAGTGATTTCAACCACAGTTGTGATGAGATAAATCTCTACTCTCAAAAAGGGGAGGCTCCCTTCTTATTGTTTATTGAAACAAATGTAAACTATGCTACGCTAAGGGTATTTACACTAACTTTAACCATGTGGGGGGTGTGTTACATTCATCATTTTCTCTTCTTTCAGAAAAGATGTTTATAATGTTTCACGATAATATTCAATAATGCTTCTACACCTCTAATATCAACCTAAACAGTAATTACCAATATATCTTGATTAAACGTGTGAATAATCAAAGAGTACCAGTATGAAATATGTGACCAGAAGACACACAAAAGCACAAAGTCTTTTCGCTGCCTTCAATAAGAGTTCCATAGTAACCAATGATGTAAGTTGAAGTACAAAGTCTTCCAACTCATTGAACACTAAAAGATTCACGTACCAAGTGAATAATCCCAAGCACAAAGTCTTCAAATTATCCTCCAGAAATATTTTAAAATAACCATATCACCAGTTGGAGCACAAAGTCTATCAACTAATAATACCACCAATCCACGAAATGAATAATTACAAGCTCAAGTTCTTGACAATTCTCCACCAATAAACGCTTTCAACACACACAATTTCAAGTAAATGATATAACAAAAAGTTCATATAACTCATCTTGAAAGTCCTCCAATCTTAATAAGAAATACCACTTATCCAATCAATAAAAAAGAAATCAATAAGAATGACATAAGAACATCCTTATTCATGCAAATTTGATTGAACACAAAGTTTGATACCAAAATTGCCTTCTTTATTAATTGCAATTGATTTTGCAATTTGAACTCAAAGTCTCAAAGTTGATTCTCAATTTGGGTAGCACTTTATTGCATTAGATTAAAGGTAAAAATTACAAATGAGCTCTCTCATATTTATAGATGAGAGCTAAAGAGCTAATCTAGGAAAATTCTAACTACTTTGATTTATTCAACATTGAAGTCCAAAATTATTGGAGGACTTCATTGTTGTTACATGTATTTACAATTTGACAAATGACATGTAAATTGTTTTCGACTAACTACAAAAACTTGTAAATGACAAAAAACTTTGAAATCTAAACTAAGGCATGATCAAACTTCTTCAACATCCTTCATTAAGAATTCATCATGTTTCTTCACGATTGACTGCACTTAATTCTCATCTAGCCCTGAAGTATGTTTCATTATGTCACGAGCTCTTGATACTAAATCTCTAATAGTGTTTCAACTTTTTCATGTCGCCCAAGATATTGTTTCAAGTTCTCCAAAGTTAATTTAAGATCAAAGATTCAATCCATTAGAGGCACTGAAAATGATTGGTCTTCAAATTCCTTCTGAATCATGTTAACAAACTATTGAACAAAATTATCTCGGGGAAGTAATTTATAACTATCATCTTGTAGCTTGCATGGAATTTCTTCAATTTTGTTAATAAGTTGCAAGTCATGTTCTTCACCAAGTTCACATGCAGATAATATATCACTGAGAAAGTTGGTAAGGACAATGTCTTTGTGAATCAAAGACTCTTCAATTTCCACATACATGTCTTGGTTGGGAATTATCCCAAACTCCTCTAGATTCTGATCCAAGACTGTACTTTGTTTTTCATATCCTCTTTCTCTTGAGAGAAAGCATTTACAGTGTCACCCAATTTTGCTTTTATGCCTTCCATCTTTTCCAACTTCCCCATGGCAGACCATAGCATTTATGTTCCCAATGCAATCAACTGGTCAAGATACTTACCGACCACTCTACCTCTAGTATGTACATTTTCAACCTTTTGGATGATAGGATTTTTAGGGCCAACTGCAGTTGCCTCAGGCTCAATAGATTCAGAAGATTGAGTTATCTTTTGTAACACATCTGTGAGTTACTCTATTTTTTTCCTTATAGTGGTCCTTCATCTTCTTCTCCTTGTCAAATTTCTTTGTGAGATAATCTGGAGCAGATTGAACATTTTCCTTTGTGCTCTCATGAGTTACCTTGCCCAATTCTACTCTTGTGATAGAGTAGTCTACAATATCCACTTCTTCATAAGTTTTGTCAAAGGGAGGCTAAGCTATCTCTGCATACTTATTACTCTCTTTATCAAACATCTTGAAAAGAGTCTTTGCTTTCTTTTTGGTTCTTGTCTTAGCAGACGTAAGTTGTGCAAAGTCAAACTCATCTGAAGAGATGGCTTCTTTCCTCCTCTTGGGTGTTTGTGATGACAACCATGGTGGTAATGGTGAGATCTCCTCAGGTTGTGTAGCCATTGTATGGGATGTAGTAGTTGCATTCACAAAGGTAGTAATGACGATGGAAGGAGTGTTAGTCAAAACAACCTTGGGAATCTCAGCACTAGACACTTGCACAAAGTCATTTAGGAACTTCTCTAAATCAAAATGTGACGTAAGGTCAAAATATGGTGAGGATAAACTTGGTAAAGACATAGGAGAACCAGTCACATTATCTAACCCTTGTTTTGGGCTTTCAAATGGAAACCCTGAGATAGGGGGTGAATGTATAGAATGAATCAACACAACAGGTGCAACAACATTTGTTAATGAGGGAGGAGCATTAACAAGAACATTAGATGCAAATGAGGTCATAGGAGGAGGAGTAGGTATAGACACAACATTGGTAATGGGGAACAAGGTGATACAAGGTTCCTCAAGAATATTCTCATGAGGAGACATCTTTGTTTCCTCATGACCCTCGTCCTCAATCTACCCCTCTTCTTGCACATGCTCCTCTTGGGCCTTTGTGGATGGTCCCTCTGCAAATTTCTCGGCCTTCTTCTTGCCACCCTTGACCAAAAACTTGATCTTAGGCTTTGAAGGTCTGTTGGAGCTTGGAGCATCATTTATGTTTTTGGTCCTTAGCTTTCATTCATTACCCAATTGATTTTGAGACACATCTTTTGATCTAATGAAGAAAGATTTCAACTGTATATCCCTTTCGTCTAACCCAACACTTGTATTGGCCAAGAATGGTTGAAACCTTTCTCGGATTGATATTACTCTTTCTGAGACCACTATATGGAAGGGAGAGGAGAAGCTGCAATATGCAGGATCTAGAGCAATATCTTCATCCTCCATATCCTCTGGGATATCAGCAAGATCCAAATCCTTAATTTGTTCTAAAGTTAACCTATAGTAATCCATTTTTTGAATATCTCGTTCTTTTCTTATATCAGCCCATATGTCTTCAACTTGATGTACATGAGAGAAAGCCATTTTGATTCAAGACTTCATACCTTTGTAATCAAAATCAAATCTTTCTTTGTGCAATTTTATTATTACATGTTGCATTTCTAATTGCACCACCTTATCCTTGTGTGAAGTTTGAATGGAGTATCTTCCAATTGCTAATGGAAATTTGAATCTGAGTTTATGGGATTCCATTTGTTTACTATGCACCACAATAATCTATCTACATAGTTCCATTAGAACAATTTTATCACTAGGATAGCGTGGAAGCATATATGGATAGCTAGCAAAGCATCCAGCTCTCAAATAGGTAAAAGTTGGAAATTGCAAATAAAGGCAATCATATTTGTCAAAAATATTCCATGCTTCATCAAACACTCTCTTATTCTCCAATTCAGGATCAAAGGCACACATGAGTGGAGCAAAGAAGGCATCATTTACCCTTCTAAAATGATTGATACTTCCCTTGAGAGTGATCTGCATGAAGTAGTAAACCTATGTAACCTTCTTGTCTCCCTCAGTAGTTAGACCTAGAAAATTCCTGACGGATGTTGCAGCATTGAACAAATATGAAGTCATGTAAAACTTGTGTGTTGTAAGCACTTGGGTCAATTGCTCATGGAGGGCATTACTAATTTCCTCACCCCAAAAGATTTGTCGCTTTCCTTTCAAAATAATCTTGATTTACACGTACATCCAATCCTCAAAAGTAAATGAATTAGGTAAACCATGTACTCTACTAAGAAGAGTAATGAGGTCATTTACCTCTACAATGAAATCACTACAATGAGGATTTTTAGCCCGGGCTTCCACCATTTATTGTTTATCATCCTTTTGGCATAATTAGGATCTTTATCATATTTTTCCTATGCAGATTCTTTGGAAATCTCCACATATGTGTTAGCACCTAGGCACATGAAAACTTTATCAAATAAATTTGCATCTAATTCCATTACCACATTCTCGTTTGAATCACAGACCTTCCTGTCATCCTTGTTGTAGTGAGAGGAAACTTGTAGTACAAATTAAAGATTTTGAGCAACTACTGGAAATGAGGCCACAAGATGTATGTTACTGTGAATAATTGACTTCATTCCATTGTCCAAGGGTTGTTTCTTAGTTCTATCAAAAAACTCAGACATGTCCACATGATTGATCTTTGTATCCTTGAATTCATCCACATTCGACGAAACCACTGTAGGAGGAAGCACACCCTGGTATTTGTACTTCATCGCTTTCCCCTTGGAAGGAGACAGAGTTGAAATTGGTAGAAAAATGGCCTTATAGGAGTGCAGATGCAAGACAACCTCAGAAAACGTGCACATAAAGCTACATGACAAGATTAGCATTTTATAGATGTTAGGAAAATTTTGCATTTAGGAAATAGAAACAAGGGTGAATAATAGAATGATTGCATGAAAACTGGGGTTTGAGCATGGTGAATGCAGGAAACAGAGTACAAAGGATTAACTTGGAAAAGCAGGAAAATTTCCAGTGTTAGGAAATTTTTAGTGAAAATCTGTGTATGTGTTGCAAAATGACGAAACTACAAGTAGAAATTTCCTTTGTAAAAAGGTTGCAAAGTCATTAAAAATTAATGAAATTGCAAGTGGGAAGTTTTCTTTGTTGCAAAGTCAAAAAATATTATCGATTTTGCAAGTGAGTAGAATTTTTATTTTTTGCAAATTCGGAAAAAATGGCCGACTTTACAACTTGGGAATATCACTTGTTGGTTTTTTGTCAAATCATTAGAATTCAACGATTATACAAGTAAACCTATGTTTTTATTTGTCGGGTCAGGGAAAAACTCCAATCCTACAAATATGGGAGTAACTCAAACTTGTTAATTCATTAAATTTTGACGAACTTGCAAAGGCATTTCAATTTGTTTGTTGTGTCGGGGAAAAACCCCAATCCTACAAAGGAGTAGTTCAAGCTATCACATGCTTGGAAAAAATGTTGATTAAACAAACCTTTTAAGTCTTAAGTACTTTCTATGTGCAGGGAAATTTCCCACTCATACAAAGTAATATAATGAAACATTTGTGGGGTCAGGGAAAAACCTCGACCCTACAAATAAAGGCAAGGATATAATATACCTTGCATCATTAGTGAATTTTGTTGATGGTGCAAATCAAAGGTTTTTTTTCACACACAGTCGAGAATAAAACCCAATGATGCAAGTTGGAAATTTTTGGACTTTGTTTGCATCATCAATGAAAATTATCGATGATGCAAACCAAAGGTTTGTAGCTTATGGTAGAGGTTAAACGATCAACCCTATATATTGGCAACATGTGTTCATTATATGCGCGAATGAAAGCCTCGTGAATACATGAATGAATGTGTTCAGTGTTCATTTGTTTCCTGCAAGGTTTGGGTAAACCCACGTCCATACAATAACAAAGATACATATGTGAAAATAAATGGGATCTAAAGGCAAGTATAAAAGAATGATTTAACACCAATTTCAAACACGGGAGAAACCATTAATGGCACAAAATAGGGAACGCTTGATAATGGGAGAAAACCTTGATTTAACATGAAATGAAAGTCTATGTTTCAAAAATAGAAACCCTAGGGCATAGATGAGACAAGAAAAGAAACTAAAATTTAAAAGCAAACACGATGAACTGACACGAAAATCATAACAACTTAAATCAATCAAAACTTTTTAAAAAAACAATAGCATGATTAAACGAAAACCCTAAATAAAGGAGAATGAAATAGAGAATGACATACCCAAGAAACTCGAAGGTGAAAACAGTAAAAATCCTAGCTCAAAACTCAACCGAAATCCAACACGAACTCCAAGTACAAACAATCAAACAGGGTTTCAACAAACTCGTAGAAGGTAAAGGAGGAAGAATGATTATGAAATGAGGAGGAAAACAAGATAAAACTAATTATAAACCAATTTAAAAATACATTAAGAATAGAAATATATGCACGCGTTCGAAGCCAGAATTGTAGGAGCGGACGTTTATGGCACTCTTACAAATTTGATTTTTCATAACTTGTACAATCAACATTTTTGACAATTATGCAAATGAAACCTATGTAACTTGCAAGGCTAGGGAAAAACCCCGATCCTACAAGTAACTGCTCATTTTGCAATCTTGACTTGTAGGGTCGGGGAAAAACCTTGACCTTGCAAGTATAAAAAAATTTCTAACTCCTGCAAACTTAACTTTCACAATTTGCACAAAAAAGATGAATTTTGACGAACTGACGGAGGTAATTGCTTGGAAGACATTCCGAGTCAAAGGACTACACATGAGGAAAAATTGAGCTTCACCTCGTTTTGCATGCTTATAGTTCATGGGACTAAAAAATAGACAAGTTTCATAGGGGCTCTCTCATGAATCAAGCGCAACTAGATTCAAGGATAACAATTGGCTCTAGCTGGGGAGCTTCCTTCGGTCATTCTTTAAAACAATCAAAGGGAGAATAATTTTATTCTCTAAGTGCCTTCATCCATCCATTGGGCATAAAGTCAAGAAAGAAAAATAAAAAGACAAAAAAAAGATGCAAAGATTATACAATTATTTACAAAACACATATGTCAGCTCACTAAGCACCTTCTACTTGAAGTGTTTCAGATGTTTCCCACTATGTGGAAGCGAAAACAAAGTGCCATCTTGATATGCAACCAAGAAGCTATTTTCACCTCAAAGTTGGTGAATCTTGAATGGACCTCTCCACAATGAGCCAAATTTCTCGTGCATACATTTTGGCTCTCTTCTTCTTGTCTCGCAAGAGAACTAGATCTCCAACTTGTAAATCTCGAGACTTTTCCTTCTTGTCAAAAACATTCTTTACCTATTCTTGTTGTTCCACAATACAATTCACCACTTCAATATGCTTCTCCTCCAATTCAGAGAGATACACAATACGCTTGTCAAATGTATCATCCTCAATGGCCTTAGCCAATTTGAGGGTGAACAATTCCAATGTGATCAGAATCTTCGCATTCAACCCATACAAGAGTTGGAATGGTGACATTCCTATCACCTGCTTGGGGTAATTCTATCAACCCATAAAGCATCATGCAATACCTTGTGCCATGACCATTGATTCTCATCAACTAACTTGCAAATGATAGTAACCAGGTTCTTGTTGTTGGATTATTCCTGACCATTACCTTGAGGGTAATAATATGATGAATGCACCAATATGATTCCATGTTCGAAACATAACTCTATGATCTCACTTGATGAAAATGCGGTAGCATTATCTATTACAATTTTTTTGGGAACACCAAACCTAGAAATGATATTCACCTTCAAGAATCTACAAACTACCTCTGAAGTAGCATGTTTCACCGATATAGTCTCCACCCACTTGGTGAAGTGATTAGTTGCAGTGAGAACATAAACATGTCCCGCACTTGAAGGGAGATTTACAACGCCAATGAAGTCAATGCTCCATTGTTGAAAGGTCTCTTCAATAAAAAATGGTGATGAAGGTCGTTGTAGTTCTCATCATTTAATTAAAAATGTCAAGCCAGAGCGGTGTCCATGGCAATATGCAAGAGGGAGAAGAAATTATTTGCATGACACTTTTTTTTCTACAAATTGTTGGAAAGAAATTGCATGAAAGAAATTGTTGGAATCAAATCTAATCTAAGAGTTTGTAAATGAAAATTTTAGAATAAAAAATATCATAAGAAGCATTCAAAGGAAAATTCTGGAAATGTAAATAATAGGGAATGGAAAGATTGCTAGAAAATAAATTATGAAGTGAAAACTACAAACAACTACACTACTATTGCTAAAAAATTGAACTCTATTATTCTATAAAACTCTTCCCCCCTTTGATTCCTTGATTACAATGAATTTATATAATTCTTACTTCAACTAATCCGCCAAGAATGTGGATCTAAGATCCTATTTTTGGGGAGAAAATCTAGATCTTCTTCCTCAAATTTCACTGCCTTCTTTCATGCCTCTTTTGTTTCAGTCAAATTCAGTCACGAGCTGCATGTTTATTTTGGTGAATATATTCAAATGGTTTTTGGGTTTTGTTCCCCTCATTCCCAACTTTCCAAATCATTTTGAAATTCTAGATTTCATTGAGAAACGATGGAGATATCATTGTTTTACTGAAATTATGTTTTTTTAACTTCCTCTTTTAATGCTTTTGATGTTTCAGAATTTATGCTTTGAACTACTAATTGTTGATTACAAGGAAAACCATGTAATAGCATTAATACATGCAATGATACTAATTAAGTAAAATGCATGCTTTTATTTAGCTAATAGATGGGACGATTTATTGTCTCATCAAATGGCTTTAGTGGAAGAGCAACCAACTTAGGATTTCCTGCAAACTGTTGACATAGTTTGCATCTACACACCCAATTATATGAATCTTGAAACAAGGTAGGCCAATAATACTTAGCTCACAAAATTTTGTGAGTTGTAACCAGTGCTGAAAATGTCCTCCACAGACCAAGTTGAGGAAAGGTTCCATTAGCTTGCTCTATTGAGCCTTGTCAACATGACATAGAAAAGTATCATCCAAGCTCCTTTTGTACAAATCATTATCCCATAAGAAAAAAATTGTTTCCTTAAGCTTGACTGTCCTTTTCTCCTTATGTTTCAAATGCTTCGAACATTATCCATATGTTAGAAAGTAATCGATATTGGAATACCATTCGTTAGTTGTACTAATGAATATAACAATTAAAATATCTTCAAAACTTACTCCATCAGAATTGAAAACTTGATTAGGATTATTGTCAGCTGGCACAAACCTTTACCATGCACCAACTTGGTGGGATTTATGTCCATGTCATACTATTGAATTTTGGCAATCCAATTGCCCCTTTTTGTACCAAAATCTTGCTACGTCAAGATGGACTTGATAGTAGAATTAGGCACTAGTGCAGTGACATGACTATTAAGTATGTAGAACCAAAAATGCTTCATTGCCTTAACCATAGTGAATGCATTTTTGTCCATTTGAGAGTATTTCAATTCACAAGATTTTAATGGACAACTCATGAATGCAATAGTGGACTCAAACCCCTCACTATTCTGTTGCACCAAAATGGCTGAGAGTGTATGCTCGGAAGAATAAATGTACATAATGAACTCCTTAGTGTAATCTGGGTAGAATAACACTAGTGCATGCACAATAGCTTCTTTAATATCATTGAACATATCTTTTCCTTCTATAGACCAATGAAAGGTAGTAATTCCCTTCATCATATTCAAAATATGATGTGTCTTTTCCACGAAGTCAGGAAAAAACCTTCACAAGAAATTCACCTTACCAAAGAAAGAGTGAACTTCTTTCTTACTCACAGGAAGAGTAAGAGCTTGAATTTCTTTAACCTATTGAGGATCAATTTTGATACCCTCCTTACACATGATGTGACCAAGAAGTTTACCCTCTGTAACCCCAAAAATTGACTTCTTGGGATTCAAATAAATTCCATCTTGTCAGCACCTCTCTAATATTTTTTTCAAATGATTGAAATGATCTTGACATTTTTGTGGAAAATATTGTTAGATCATTAAGATAAACTACAAGGAACTTACCCATGACATCATGGAAAGCCAAGTCCATAGCTTGTTGAAACGTAGCATCGATATTAATGAGACCAAATGACATTCTATGGAAGGAAAAAGTACCCCATGGTGTGGTGAAAGCGGTCTTATGTTGATCATCTGGGTTGACGTCCACTTGGTTGTAACCCAAAAAACCATCCAACATGGATAGCATCTATGATTTAATTGTCGTTTGCAAGACTTGATCCATCACTGGCAGAGGATAATTATCTTTCAATGATAACTAATTTAAATTCTTGAAATCCACACATATGTGAATTTCCCCATTCTTCTTATGAACTGGAACAATATTGGCTATCCATGTTGAATGGTGGATAGGAAATATGATCCTGGCATTCAACATCTTCTAAATCCATAAAAGAATGGTTTCAGAAATCTTAGGATTGCACTGCCTTTGCTTCTATTTATAAGGCAATGATCTCACCTTCAATGGAATCTCATGTTGAACCTCCTTTGGGCGAAAAGACTTCAAATCTTCATATGAGTATGCAAGTACATCAATGTGTTTCCATAATAATTCAACAAATTGATCTTTCTCTTCAAGAGTACAACATTTTCTAATGTTCACCATTTTAGGATCCACTTCAGTTCCTAAGTTGATTTTCTCAACCTCATTAGATGATTTGAAATTGGACTATTGTTGCTTTTTGACATAACGGTCATGTTTGTCAAAAAGTATTTCTAGAGACACCAATCCCTTGGGAATCTTATTCCCTTTAAGCTGCAAAAACTCCTCACCAGTAATTGGATCAATTTCAAAAATAGATTCTTGGTGAGGAGAATCACTACCTTCAAAGTACAATTCATCAAAAAAAAATTCCTTTTATAGAAAGGCCATGATCTAGTGATCATCATTGAAAATTTGTCAATTATCAGAATTTTCTGGAACACTTGGACAAAAAACTAGCTCAATGGTATAGGTAGAACCATGGAAATATTTGTGTGGAATCAAGAGTGTGGCTTAAACTTCCAACAAATCATCCCTATCATTGTACTCTCTTGGGACAACATAAATATTAAAAGCTTCAAACTCTTATGTATTGTCCCAAACCAAGTTACGATAATGCCTTAGTCATTCGTTCTTAGTTCGATACAAGTTTCTCACTTGGAAAACGAATAATTTAACACCACCTTAAACATGTAAATTTCTTATCCCTTTCCTTCATGCAACTTCCATTCCCGACAACAATGCTTCATATTCTGTAGTATTGTCAATGTTGTCAAACTGAGTTTAAAAGAAAAAGGAAAGAATTTTCCTTGCAGGGAAATAAAAAAAATCCCTGCTTCTGAACCTATGGATGAAATTTTTTATCAAACTCAATTATCCAAATGTCATTTGGATCACCAAGACTGGTAGTTTCAAAATCTAAAACTTCTTTAGACGCAATTTCACCATCTGTAAATGACATTTCATCTGAAGAAAATCCTTCTAAAGAAGATATTCTTTCTCCGAAATGGATGAGCCGTCAGTTTTTGAATCGTTACTTGTCTTTTTATTTGAAGATTCAACATCTTCATCTATCTGCAAAAAGTATTTTCCCATTCCTGAAGACTCAAACATGATTTTAGATCTTGGATCATCTGACTTGGTCACAAAATTTATTGATTCCTTTTCAAGAAAAAGGGCAGGAATCAACTTTTGCATAACACCCTTGATAGGTATTCAAGCTTCAAACATGTCCATATTAAATTCACCTCCTACATCCTTGCAAAAAAATTTGTCCAAGAAAAAAACCATAGGACACAAGAACATCTACAACCAAGACCGTCATCTTGATTTTCTTGTTTGGGAATGTGACAAAGGCAAACTACGCATCCTTGATTTGTGCAATTAAAGGCACTTGCTTGTTTTCCATTGAGAAACAACGACCAAAAGTCTTAGTAAGGTTCAATCCCAAAGTAATAGCTACCTTGGTGGGCATGACATTATCAGATGCACGAAAATTTATCACATAGTTACTTAACTTAAAACAGTTAACAAGCAAAGAGATGTAGAACAGTTCTATTCTTCCAAGAATGGATGAAGGAATAGAAACTAAGTTACTATGAGGAAACTTAGATCTTGGAACAATAGGGATATCTAAAGATGAATTATACTTGGGTGAGTTTGTTGGCAAAACAAGGACATACAACTAATAGGGGGGGGGGGGTGAATCGGTTGTCACAAAATAATAAACTTTTCAAACTTTACTTAACTTAATCTCAGATCTGATGAATAAGCAATTAACCATAAATAATTAACACGTCAAAGAGATAGATAACACCAAGATTTTTTATGTGGAAACCCTGTTAGGGGAAAAACATAGTGGATGTTAGTCCACAATATTATACCCTGTTAAAAGTATAATAAAACAATAAAGGGGAATGCACACACATTCAGGCAGACTACCTAGAGCTCACTGCCCAACAATATAGAATAGGATTAAATCTGGAGGGTACAAATTGAGAAAATAGCTTCTGCACAAGCCTGATTACAGTTCCAATTAAGCACAGAAAACTCCTTCAATTTTCACTCAAACTACTTCACACTTCACTCAGTCTTCTTTCCACGCTCTACAATCGAATGATATTCGCACATACACGCATAGGAGCACACCCGACACACATTAAACTGATGAAACAATCGCTCTTAAATATTTGCATCATGGATTACATCAACAACTTAGTCGGCAGAAAAATAAAACATATTTGCAATGTCGGCCCAAATTTACAATTAAATTTTCAATGTGGATCTAAACACCATCGCCAATACAATGATGCAACCCAAAACAATATTCACGAGCATGCCAAACATTCAAATTTTACTTTTCAAGGATCCACAACACGTTACCACCATCATGTCGGCTAGGAACATGAAAACCCGATCGTGCACAAGAAAAATCTTCGACCACGAGGACACCGATCAATGTGGACATACAAGAATGATGGAGAATGATCTAGAAGCATCCAAGAACACCATGAACTGACAAAGAAGCATCTAAAACAACTAAGATTATCAGAATCACATAATCTTCACTCAAGAACATTGACAGAGACCACAAAAATACTGTCAGACCACAACATGATCAAATCAACACGTGGACCTCTGAAACTTCCAGTAGATGATCTAGATACTCTAAAAAATAAACCCTTTAGTCCACAACAGTTGATCTCCAATGTACAGAACATGACACCTTCATGACCTTCACAGTTCCACTGGCAATAGGCAACTCTGTAACCCTTCCTTTCACAATTTTCTCGATATCCTCGACATATACAACCTTCAATACAATGATGCTAATAGTGTTGACATCAATGACAACCACATATCAGCAACACACCCTTAGTATCCAACAATCTCCTCCTTTGGCATTGATGGCAACACATGATGTGAAAAATACCATCAACACAGTTGTACTAACTCCCCCTTAGATTTTGACTCCTCTTCTCAATTTCTCTTCTCCCCCTAAAAAATATTTTTCACTTGCTCTTCTCCCCCTTTGACATCAATGGCAAGGGTAACCATGACCTTTCCATTTACATGCTCTGAACCACATATATGTACATCTAACTACTCCCCTCGAGTAGCAGTCACAGAGACATCAATTTGGATCAAAATATAGCAAGGAGGCTCACATATTGATGCAAGTAAATGCATATTTTAGTTCTTATCAGGAGGGGTAATCACCCCCAGGATTCCTCTGAGATACTCAAAAGTATCCTTCAGAAATGGCTTAGTAAAGATGCCCACAATCTGTTCTTTGGTAGGCACATACTCCAATCTGATTTCTTTCTCATTCACCTTCTCCCTCAAGAAGTGAAACTTGATTGATATGTGTTTTGTCTTAGAGTGTAGTACCGGATTCCTCAAAATATTTATTGCACTTGAATTGTCACAGTATATGGCAATAGGTTCTTCATATACCACCCTGATATCTTTCAGCATCTGTTTCATCCATATCACTTGAGTACAATTATTTGTAGCAGCAATATATTCTACTTTAGCAGTAGATAGAGAAATGGGATTCTATTTTTTGCTCAACCAGGGCACCAGCTTCTTCCCTAGGAAGAAAGCACCACCACTAGTACTTTTCCTATCATCTACATCTCCGGCCCAATCCACATCAATATATGCACTCAAAGTGAGATCATCATCCTTTAGATACCAAAGTGCAAAGTCAACTGTTCTCTTTAGATATATGAAGATTCTCTTAACAACAGTAACATGTGATTCTTTTGGATCAGCCTGAAATCTAGCAACCATACATACAACATTCATAATGTCTGGTCTAGTCTAGGTCAAATAGAGCAATCCATCGATCATTGACCTGTATCTAGTTTGATTTTCCTTAGGAGAATCATCATTTTGTGTTAGCTTGCATCCGGTCACCATGGGAGTACCAACTGGCTTTGATTCTTCCATCCCAAATTTCTTTAGTAGCTCTTTCACATATTTGGACTAAGATATGAAAATTCCCTTGTCTAACTGGGTAACTTGCAATCCTAGAAAAAACTTCATTTCTCCAATCATACTCATCTCAAATTCACTCTTCATTTCAACAACAAACTTCATACATAGATTATCATCTTCTCCAAAAATAATGTCATCAACGAAAACTTCTATAATTAACTCTTTATCATGATCCAACTTGAAGTATAAATTTCTATCAGTAGTACCTTTATTAAATCCAAGCTTCAATAAGTATTTGTCTAATCTAGCATACCAAGCTCTGGGAGCTTGCTTAAGTCCATACAGAGCTTTCTTCAAGCAGCAAACCATGTCTTCCTTATCAGTCAGCAAAAATCCATCCAGTTGTTCAATGTATACTTCTTCTAGTTCTCCATTCAAAAATGTTGACTTCACATCCATTTGATAGACTGTATAGTTCTTATATGCAACATAAGCAAGAAATAATCTAACAACTTCAATTCTAGCAAAAGGGGAAAAAAATTCCTCAAAATCAACACCTTCCATTTGAGAATACCCTTTACATACCAGTCTTGCTTTATTCCGAACCACTTCACCTTGTTCATTCAACTTGTTCTGAAACACCCATTTAGTACCAATCACATTTTTGTCTTTGGGTCTGAGAACCAGTGTCCATGTGTCATTCTTTTCAATTTGTGTTAGTTCTTCCTTCATAGCTTCCATCCAGTGTTCATCTTGGCAGGCTTCAATGACATCTTTAGGTTCAATCTTGGAAATCAAGCAATACTCTTCTGCAATCTTTCTTCTAGTTTGCACACCTTTACTCTTATCTCCTATAATTTGATTTTTAGAATGATTTAGCTTTACATACCTTGGAACTTTAGGACTTTCTCAAGCTTCTTGTTCTTCTATTCTTTCTTTTGTACTTGCACTTGTCTGTACTTCCTGACTTACTTGATTTACTGAAACAAATTGAGGTTTATTTTCTGGAACATATGGAATAATCTGAAGTTGGTTCTGTGTCTAAGAATTCTTCCCTTGGCTTGTATTGTCTTCATCTAAATCATAACCATGATATCTAGATGATTTGGCAGATTCCTCATCAACTTTGACATTTGCACTCTCAACCATTTTTCGTAGTCTTTTGTTATAGCATATGTAAGCCTTTCTCTTAGTTGAATAACCTAGAAAGATTCCTTCATCACTTCTTGCATCAAACTTTCCTATATCATCATTTCTCTTGATATAACACTTGCTTCCAAAGATCTTGAAATATTTAACAGTAGGATTATAACCAAACCATAGCTCAAAAGGGGTCTTACCATAATTATCATTAACATTTACCCGGTTCAAAGTATACACAGCAGTGCTTACAACTTCACTCCGATAGACTTGGGACACATTTCTTTCTATCATCATTGTTCTAGCAGCATCCAGAATTATTCTATTCTTTCTCTTTGCAACTCCATTCTGTTGAGGGGTCCGGGGAGCAGATAACTATCTTCTGATTCCATGTTCTTCACAAAAAGAGTTGAACTCTCTGGAGGTGAACTCACCACCTCTGTCAGATCTCATACATTTAATTTTCAGGCCTTTCTCATTCTATGCCATAGCCTTGAAACTTTTGAACTTTTCCAATGCTTCACATTTTTATTTTAGTAAAGAAACCCATAGCATTCTAGAATAATCATCAATAACCAACATAAAGTACCTTTCTCCTGAATACTTTTGACTCTGGAGGGACCATAGAGATCAGTATGTAGCAGCTCCAACAAATCATTTGAATGAAACTGCATGCTCTAGAAAGAAACTCTAGTCTGTTTACACATCTGACACTCCTTACAAATTGTGTTAGCAAGTTTTACTAACTTAGGTAGATCTCTTACTGCTTGAGTAGAACTTACCTTGACAATGTTATCAAAAATTACATGACAAAGCCTCCTATGCCACAACCAACTTTCATCTACTTGAGCAATTAAACAACTCTCACTAGCAGTATTTAGGTGAAAAATATTTCCTTTTGTCTATTTACCTATAGCAATCATATTGCTAGAACTTCCACGTATCTTGCATCTCCCATCTTTGAACTATAGATAATAGCCTTTTTCCACCATCTTTCCAACACTCAAAAGATTGTGCTTCAAGCCTTCAACATAAAGAACATCATCAGTGTTATGCTTACCACCAAGACAAATAGAACCTCTGCCACAAATCACACCAACATTGTTATCTCCAAACCTTACAACTCCACCATCATACTTCTCTAGACTTACGAATTTGCTTTTATCACTAGTCATATGATGTGAGCATCCACTGTCAATAACCCATTTATCCTTTTCTTCAACTTGGGCAGCAAGAGATTTCTCATCTTTAGCAGATTCAGTAGCAACAGGACTATTTTCAATGGTAGCAATGAAAACCCATTCATCTTCATTTCCATTATCTTTATCAGACTCATCATCAGTCACTCCTTCAACAAAGTAACATTTCTTTTGGAATCTAGACTTGTTAGGCTTAGATCTAGGAACTCTTTCAAGACACCTTGATGCAAAATGACCTATTTTACTACAAGAAAAACATTTAATAGGCAATACACCTTCATACTTACCTTTTCCTCCACCTTCTTTCTTTACAATCAGTGCTTCCAACTCTTCTACCTCTCTTTATTTATCTTCAAGTTGTTTCAGTTCTTCATCATACTTGGATATCTTTCTGGAGCACTCTCCCATATTATATATTTGCTTGTTACTTCTAGATACAGTAGCCTTGAATGTAGATTTATTCTTCGGAACAGATTCACCAAATTCACTTAATTCAAAAGCAACAAGCTTACCAACCAGTGTATCTCTTGTCATCTTTGTTATTGATCTGAGCTCTTCAATAGCATGAGCCTTCACTTTGTAGGAGGGAGGCAAGGATATAAGTATCTTAGCCACAATTTCATCCTCATCCAGGGAACCACCGACACATCTAATACCCATCACTATTTCATTTACTCTTTGCATAAAAGAGGTGATATTTTCATCTTCACCCATCTTCAAATTCTCATACTTTCCTTTCAAACTCTATAGCTTAGCCATCTTCACCTGTGCATCTCCTTCATACAAATTTTCTAGCTTCATCCAAATCTCATGAGCTATCTTCAGACCTATCACATTTTCCATCTTTGAATCGGTCAGAGCACTCACCAAAGCTTCAATAGCCCTGATATTATTTTCAACTTCTTTGATCTCATCAATAGTGGAGGGACCATTCTGAGGAATAACATATGGATCTTTTGTAATCTTCCAATAAGCTTCACCAATACACCTCAGGTGACATTCCATCCTAACTTTCCACAGTGAGTAGTTAGCTCCATCCAATTTAGGACTGTCCTTCTTGTATGATGCCATCTCGGATTACCTCAAGCTTTTAGACTTCTTCAGAGGAACCTGCTCTAATACCAATTGTTGGAAAAACAAGGATAGACAACTAAGAGGGGGGGTGAATCAATTGTCACAAAATAATAAACTTTTCAAACTTAACTTAATCTCAGATCTGATGAATAAGCAATTAACCATAAACAATTAACACATCAAAGAGACAAAGAACACTAAGATTTTTTACGTGGAAACCCTGTTAGGGGAAAAACCACGGTGGATGTTAGTCCACAATATTATACCCTGTTAAAAGTATAATGAAAACAATAAAGGGGAATGCACACACATTTAGGCACACTACCTAGAGCTCACTTCTTAGTTACAAAAGGGGCTTATTTCCCAACAATACAGAATAGGATTAAATTTGGAGGGTACGAACTGAGAAAATAGCTTCTGCACAAGCCTGATTACAGTTCCAATTAAGCACAGAAAACTCCTTCACTTTTCACTCAAACTACTTCACACTTCACTCATTATTCTTCCCACGCTCTACAATCAAATGATATTCACACATACACACATAGGAGCACACCCGACACACATTAAACTGATGAAACAATCACTCTTAAATATCTGCATCATGGATGACATCAACAACTTATTCGGCCAGAAAAATAAAACATATTTGCAATGTTGGCCCAAATTTACAGTTAAATTTTCAATGTGGATCTAAACACCATCGACCAATACAATGATGCAACCCAAAACAATATTCATGAGTGCACCAAACATTCAAATTTTACTTTTCAAGGATCCACAACACGTTACCACCATCATGTCGGCTAGGAACATGAAAACCCGATCATGCACAAGAAAAATATTCGACCACGAGCACACTGATCAATGTGGACGTACAAGAATGATGGAGAATGATCTAGAAGAATCCAAGAACACCAGGAACTGACAAAGAAGCTTCCAAAACAACTGATATTATCATAATCACACAATCTTCACTCAGGAACACTGACAAAGACCACAAAAATACTGTCAAACCACAACATGATCAAATCAACACACAGACCTCTGAAACTTCTGGTAGATGATCTAGATAGTCTAAAAAATAAACCCTTTAGTCCACAACAATTGATCTCCAACGTACATAGCAGGACACCTTCATGACCTTCACAATTCCACTGGCAATAGGCAACTCTGTAACCCTTTCTTTCACAATTTTCTCAATATCCTCAACATATACAACCTTCAATACAATGATGCTAATAGTGTTGACATCAATGACAACCACATATTAGCAACACACCCTCAACATCCAACAGAGTTCTCTTTTCTTTAAAAAATTCAACCAGTCTATCAAACTGATTTGGATTGGCCTTTAGATATTCAACTTTAGACATATGTATCTTTGTCTTTTTTGCGTGATCAATAATATCAAAGGCTTGGGAAGAACTTTGCAAAGAGGATGAGGTAATCTCATTGGTAGGATTTGAAAATGGAACATTGGTCTTTGGAACATAAGTATTAGCCTTTGGTGTTAAGGAAACTACAGGAGGATGAGTGGTACTTACTTTCTTATTGGTTGTTGTATCTTTGGGTTGCACTGGAAAAGGAGTTCTCCTTTTAGCAATAGTGATTGGTGGTCGTGAACTATCCTTTGCTTTCGTTGCATCAACTTGAGGTTGATCAAGTTGATTTTGTTGCAACGTGTGAACACAACAGAAGCATCAGTCACAAGATCCTCTTCATCAGATTCATTTTCAACATGTAGATAGCCAATATTTGAGTCGCTAGCCAGATCTACTTCCTCCTCCTAGAATTGATCAACATTTTCCTCTGTAGGACATTCTGGTTGCGCATAATCATCTTTCTCAACTTCATAATAACCCATAGTTGCATTGGTGGGAGGAGATTCAAGAGCAATTCTTCCTTGCGGTGCAAGAAGTTTGTTCTGATTTCTATATTACCGAAATAGTTGGAAGAATTTGGAAAGGTTCTCCTTGGAACATCCTTGTATGGAGGATTAGATGAACCTTGATAAACTTGTTTCTTCAATGCTAGCAATTCATTTGCTAGTTTCTTCACCATAGGATTGGTGCTTGTATTGGTATACGAAGATGAAAACGCTTGGACTTTGTTCCTATTTATTTCCTTTCTTATTTTAACAAAAAGAATCAAATAATCTTCGAAGCTAGTAGCCAACTATTGTGCTACTTCAAGATCAGCTGGAACTACCCTCTACAACAAGAAACTTACCTCTGGTAGTTGCGTGTTAATGAAGAAACATTTGAGATTATGAGTCGTTGGCTTACCTCAATAGGAATCCTTGTTACCATCTTATTGAATTTAGCTACAAAATCATGCATGGGTTCATGTACTTATTTTTTCATTGTAGTAAGTTGTGCCAACAAGGCATGTGCATCCTCAGTAGGCTTGAAATGTTCTTCAAATTTGGTATGGAGTAGCCCAATTGGTAACATAACCAAGAGAAAGAGTGTAAAACCATTCTACTACTACTCCTTGTAAGGTCTCAATGAAAAACCTTACAGAAACATCCCCATGTTCAACACCAAAAACACCATAAACAATGTAAAAGGCAACAATATGTTCATCAGGATCCTACTTACCATCACCATAGAATTTGAGGATATTCTTGCATGAAACACGAGGAAGTTTGTACAAAGGAGCTACCAAATTTAAAGGGACAAAGGCATTACCCCAAGCACCAACAGGTAGTTGAGCTGCCATAGCACCTTGAACAATAGTCACTTGAATTGGTGTGATAGATAAAGCCCTTAGAAAATTAGAAGATTCGCTTGGAAGTAGTGATCTAATTCTTCGAGGTGGATAACTCCTTGTACGTTGTAATGGTGACCTTGCTTGTGGAGGAGAGGGAATAATATTATGGAATTGCAACAACTCAAAAAATGGATCAACTTGACCTTGCGCCCTTTGACTGCGAGTATATCTCTTGTATGCCAAAATGTAGTCCTTGAAACAAAACGAAAATCAGCAATAAAAGATATTCACAAACTTTGCAATAACACACTGAAATACTTGTCTACTACAACCGAAAGCGTGAGGCTTTGGTTGCATTCTCATATCCCCAATAGAGTCACCAAAAACTATTGAGTGAATATTTTCCAATCCCTTTACAGATTATGAAATAGTGATTTCAGCCACAGTTATGATGAGATAAATCTCTCCTCTCAGAAAGGGGAGGCTCCCTTCTTACTGTTTATTGAAACAAATGTAAACTATGCTACACTAAGGGTATTTACACTAACTTTAATCATGTGGGGTGGTGTGTTACTTTCATCATTTTCTCTTCTTTCAGAAAAAGATTTTTACAATGTTTCACGGTAATATTCGATAATTCTTCTACACCTCTAATATTAACCTAAACAGTAATTACTAATATTCTTGATTAAATGTGTGAATAATCAAAGAGTACTAGTATGAAATATGTGATCGGAAGACACGCAAAAGAAAAAAGTATTTTTGTTTCCTTCAATGAGAGTTTTGTAGTAACCAATGACGTAAGTTGAAGTACAAATTCTTCCAACTCACTTTACTAAAAGATTCATTTACCAAGTGAATAATCCCAAGCACAAAGTCTTCAAATTATCCTCCAAAAAGATTTTAAAATAACCATATCACCAATTGGAGCACAAAGTCTATCAACTAATAATACCACCAACCCACGAAATGAATGATTACAAGCTCAAATTCTTGAAATTTCTCCACCAATAAACGCTTTCAACACACATAATTTCAAGTAAATGATATAACAAAAATTTCATATAACTTATCTTGAAAGTCCTCCAATCTTAATAAGAAACATCACTTATCCAATAAAAAAAAAAGAAATCAATAAGAATGACATAAGAAAATCCTTATTCATACAAATTTGATTCAACATAAAGTTTGAGACCAAAACTGCCTTCTTTATTAATTGGAATTGATTTTGCAATTTGAACTCAAAGTCTCAAAGTTGATTCTCAATTTGGGCAGCACTTGATTGCAATAGATTAAAGGTAAAAATTACAAATAAGATCTCTCATATTTATAGATGAGAGTTAAAGAGCTAATCTAGGAAAAGTCTAACTATTTTGACTTATTCAACATTGAATTCCAAAATTATTAGAGGACTTTATTGTTGTTACATGTATTTACAATTTGACAAATGACATGTAAATTTTCATTGACTAACTACAAAAACTTGTAAATGAAAAAAAACTTTGAAATCTAAACTAAGGCATGATCAACCTTCTTCAACATCCTTCATTAGGAATTCATCATGTTTCTTCAGGATCTTTTGTACTTCATTCTCATTTGGCCCTGAAGTATGCTTCATGATGCCATGAGCTCTTGATACTAAATCTCTAACAGTGTTGTAGACTGTTTCATGTCACCCAAGATACTATTTCAGGTTCTCCAAAGTTAGTTTAAGATCAAATATTTGATCTATTAGAGGCACTGAAAACACTTGGTCTTCAAATTCCTTCTAAATCATGTTCACAAACTGATGAACAACACTATTTGGGGGAAGTAATTTCTGACTATCATCTCACAACTTGCATGGAATTTCTTAAATTTTTTTATTAAGTTGCAAGTCATGTTCTTCACCAAGTTCTTGTGCAGATTATAGATCATTGAGAAAGTTGGTGAGGACAGTGTCTTTGTGAATCAAAGACTCTTCAATTTCCACATACATGTCTCAGTTGGGAATGATCCCAAACTCCTCTAGTTTATCTATTTTGAGTTTCCTCATTTTGATCCAAGACTATACTTTTTTTTCCATATCCTCTTTCTCTTGAGAGAAAGCATTTACAATGTCATCCAATTTTGCTTTTATGCCTTCCATCTTTTCTAGCTTCCCCATGGAAGAACTTAGCATTTTTGTTCCCAATGCAATCAAGTGGTCATGATACTCACCGCTCACTCTGCCTCTAGTATGTACCTTGTCCACCTTTTGGATGATAGGATTTTTAGTGCCAACTACAATTGCCTCAGGATCAATAGATTTAGAAGATTGGCTTATCTTCTATAGCACAACTATGAATTGCTTTGTTTTTTCCTTATAGTGATCCTTCATCTTCTTCTCCTTGTCAAATTTATCTATGAGAGAATCAAGAGTAGATTAAACATCCGCCTTTGTGCTCTCATGAGTTACCTTGCCCAATTCTACTCTTGTGACAGAGTAGTCTGCAATATACACTTCTTCATAAGTTTTGTCAAAGGGAGGTTGAGCTATGTCTACATACTTATTACCCTCTTTATCAAACAACATCTTGGAAAGATTCTTTGCTTTCTTTTTGGTTCTTGTCTTGGACTTGATGTAAGTTGTGCAAATTCAGACTCATCTGAAGAGATGGCTTCTTTCCTCCCCTTGGGAATTTGTGATGACAACTATGGTGGTAATGGTGAGCTCTCCTCAGGTTGTGTAGCCATTGTATGTGATGTAGTATCTACATTCACAAAGGTGGTAGACACGATGGAAGGAGTGTCAGTCAAAAAAACCTTGGGAATCTCAACTCTAGACACTTACATAGATTCATTTAGGAATTGCTCTAAATCAGAATGTGATGTAAGGTTAAAATATGGCAAGGACAAACTTGGTAAAGACATAGGAGAACTAGTGACATTATCTAACCCTTATTTTGGGATTTCAAATGGAAACCCTGAGATATGGGATGAATGTAAAAAATGAATCAACATAGCAGGTGCAACAACACTTGTTAATGAGGGAGGAGCATTAACAAGAACATTAAACGTAGATGAGGTCATAGGAGGAGGAGTGGGAATAGACACAATATTGACAATTGGGGATGAGGTGATAGATGCTTCCTTAGGAATTTTCTCATGAGGAGACATCCCTATTTCCTCATGAACCTCTTCCTCAATCTACCCCTCTTCTTGCACATGCTCCTCTTGGGCCTCTATGGATGGTCCCTCTATAGATTTCTCGGTCTTCTTCTTTCCACCCTTGACCACAAACTTGATCTTAGGCTTTGAAGGTTTGCTAGAGCTTGGAGCATCATTTCTATTTTTGGTCCTTAGCTCTAATTTCTTACCTAATTGACCTTAAGACTCATCTTCTGATCCATTGAAGAAAGATTTCAACTGTATATCCCTTTCGTCCAATCAAACATTTGTATTGGCCAAGATGGGTTGAAACCTTTCTTAGATTGATATTACTTCCTTCTGAGACCACTATATGGAAGGGAGAGTAGAAGTTGCAACTCTATTTCTCTTATATGCAAGATCAAGAATAATATATTCATCCTCCATATCCTCTAGGATATCAACAAGATCCAAATCCTTAATTTTTTCTAAAGTTAACTTGCAATAATCTATTTTTCGGATATCTTGTTTCATTCTTATGTCATCCCATATGTCTTCAACTTGATGTACATGAGAAAACCCCATTTTGATTCATGACTTCATACCTCTGTAATCGAAATTAGATCTTTCTTTGTACAATTTTATTATTACCTACTACATTTCTGATTACACCACCTTAGCCTTGTGTGAAGTCCGAATGGAGTATCTTTTGATTGCTAATGAAAATTTTAATTTGGGTTTATGGGATTCCATCTGTTTACTATGCACCACAATAACCTATCTACATAATTCCATTAGAACAATTTTATCACTAGGATAACGTGGAAGCATATATGGATTTCTAGCAAAGTATCCTGCTCTCAAATAGGTAAAAGTTAGAAATTACATATAAAGACAACCATATTTGTTGACGATCTTCCATGCTTCATCATACATTCTCTTATTCTCCAATTCAGGATCAAAGGAACACATTAGTGGAGCAAAGAAGGCATCATTTACCCTTCTAAAATGATTGATACTTCCCTTGAGAGTGATTTGTGACAAGTAGTTGTAAAACTGCATAACCTTCTTATCTCCCTCAATAGTCAGACTTGGAAAATTCCTCATGGATGCTATGACATACCAAATATGAAGTCATGTAAAACTTGTGTTTTGCAAGCACTTGGGTCAATTGCTCATGGAGGGCATTGTTGATTTCCTCACCCCAAAAGATTTGCTACTTCCCTTTCAAAATAATCTTGATGTACACATACATACAGTCCTCAAAAGTAAATGAAGTAGGTAAACCATGTACTCTATTAAGAATAATAATGAGGTCGATTACCTCTTTAATTAAATCACTACGAGGAGGATTTTTAGGCCATCTAGTAACACTTGGTCTAGGGGCCTTCAACCATTTACTTTATCATCCTTTTTGGTAGAATCAGGAACTTTACCATATTTTGCCTATGTGGATTCTTTGGAAATCTCCACATATGTGTTAGCACCTAGGCACATGAAAACTTTATCAAAGAAATTTGCATCTAATTCCATTACCACATTCCTGTTTGAATCACATACCTTCATGTCATCCTTCTTGTAGTGAGAGGAAACTTGTAGTACAAATTCAAGATTATGAGCAAATACTGGAAATGAGGCCACAAGATGTATGTTACTGTGAATAATTGACTTTATTCCATTTTCCAAGGGTTGTTTCTAAGTTCTCTCAACAAACTCAAACATGTCCACATGATTGATCTTTGTATCCTTGATTTCATCCGCATTCAATGAAACCACTATAGGAGGAAGCACACCTTGGTATTTGTAATTCATCGCTTTCCCCTTGGAAGGAGACAAATTTGACATTGGTAGAATAATGGCCTTGCAAGAGTGCAGATGCAAGATAACCTCAAAAAACGTGCACATAGAACTGCATGACAAGATTAGCATTTTGTAGATATTAAGAAAAATTTTGCATTTAGGAAATAGCAGTGAGGGTGAATAACAAAATGATTGTACGAAAAATTGGGGTTTGAGCGCGATGAATGTGGGAAATAGAGAGCAAAGGATTAACTTGGAAAAGTGGGAAAATTTCTAGTGTTAGGAAAATTTATGTGAAAATGTGTGTATGCGCTACAAAATGAAAAAACTGCAAGTGGAAATTGCCTTTGTAAAAAAGTTGCAAAGTCATTAAAAATTAACGACATTGCAAGTAGGAATTTTTCTTTGTTGCAAAGTCAGCAAAAATTATCGATTTTGCAAGTGGGTAGAATTTTGAATTTTTGCAAATTCAGAAAAAATTTCCGACTTTACAACCTAGGAAGATCACTTGTTGGTTTTTTGTCAAATCGTTAAAACTCAATGATTATACAAGTTGACCTATGTTTTTATTTTTCAGGTTAGGAAAAACCTTGACCCTACAAATATGGGAGTAACTCAAACTTGTCAAGGAGTTAAATTTTGATGAACTTGCAAAGGAATTTCAATTTGTTTGTTGGGTCAAGGAAAAACCTTGATCCTACAAAGGAGTAGTTTAAACTGTCACATGCTTGGTAAAAATGTCGATTAAACAAACCTCTTAAGTCTTAAGTACTTTGTATGTGCGGGGAAATTTCTCGCTCATACAAAGTAATATAGTGAAACGTTTGTGGGTTCAGGGAAAAACCCTGGCCCTAAAAATAAAGGCAGGTATATAATATAACTTGCATCATCGGTGATTTTTTCCGATGGTGCAAATCAAAGGTTTGTTTTCACGCACAGTCGGGAATAAAACCCAATGATGCAAGTTGCAAATGTTTGGACTTCGTTTGCATCATCGGTGAAAATCACTGATGATGCAAACCAAAGGTTTGTAGCTTATGATAGAGGTTAAATGATCAACCCTATATGTTGGCAACATTTATTCATTGTATGCACAGATGAAAGCCCCACGCATGCAAGAATGAATCTATTTAGTGTTCATTTGTTTCCTACAAGGTTTGGGTAAACCCGCATCCATACAATAGCAAAGATACATCTGTGAAATTACACGAGATCTAAAAGCGAGTATAAAAGAATGATTTAACACCAATTTCAAAGACGGGAGAAACCATTAATGGCATAAACTAGGGCACACCTGATAATGGGAGAAAACCTTGATTTAACATGAAATGAAAGTCTATATGTCGAAAACAGAAACCCTAAGTCACAAATGAGATAAGAAAAGAAACTAAAATTGAAAAGTAGACACGATGAAATGACTTGCAAGGTCGAGGAAAAACCCTGACCTTGCAAGTATACAAATTTTTCTAACTCTTGCAAACTTAACTTTCACAATTTGCACAAAAAGATGAATTTTGACGAACCGACGGAGGTAATCACTCGGAAGAAATTTTGAGTCAAAGGACTACACACAAGGAAAATTTGAGATTTGCCTCATTTTTTATGCTTAGAGTTCATAGGACTATGAAACATACAATTTTTTTAGGGGTTATCCCATGAATCAAGTGTAACTAGATTCAAGGATAATAGATAGCCTTGTACTAGATCTCCTTTATCCTACAATGTTTCTCTTAAATATTACCTATTTTTTCTAAAGTGATTTTTAACTACTTCCTATAAGTAGTGAAATTGAAATTATTGTGGCAATTTTTTTCACTTAATGAAATTGTAACAAATTATGGTGTGTAATATCTCCTTAAAAATGTGAATTTCTTTTTTGATTTTCCTCCAATTTTACCAAATCAATGTTGAAAAATGAGGTGTTTTCTTAGCTTAATACTCTATAAAACTTTAATATTTCTGATATAAATAAGCTTTTTATTTGTTACATATATTCTTTGTGGGTGATTATCTTGATTAATCCATTTTACTATTGTAGAATGTAGACAAAAGTTGATAGAAGAACTAGACAAGATATTAGAAAGATTACACAAGATGTAACGTGGAGAAACCCTTTTGAGAAAAACTCCACCAAGAATTATTCTATTATTCAATCTCTGAATTACAATAGCTCCAATTCTTGCTTTAGAATGCTTCTTCTATCTTCTCCAGAACTTCTTCACAACCTACAATAAAACTTATAACCAACTCTCTTCAACTTTCTTGAGATAAATAGGCTTTAATCAGCTTTGTACACTCAACATGAGTTACAATTACAATGCTCAAGCCCTATCCATAAAAGGTACACCTATCTCTTGCAAGTGGAGTTATGTTGTGAAGAACAATGCTAAAACAAGTGCTTCATCCATTTGGGCGTCCCAAACTAAAGTCACAACTCAACCTTCATTTTGTTGATAATTCCAAAGCTCTTCCTCAAAGTTGGTGCCCATAAGTAATCCTACTTAACTGAGCCTTCAAAAATATCTCAACATGCAAAAGAGGTAAATCCAAGAAAGCATCTTGGGTGCCCAAGTTGGCTCCAAGTGATTTCTTGTTAACTGAAACATTTACTCAACACCATTCATGCAAGAATGGTCATCCCCTGTTAACTAGAGGTAGTACCGTTATCTGTCATACAACTCAAGTTATTAGCCATGCATTCCAAGTTAACTGAAGTCAACTAGAATTCAACTAAAACTAACTGAAGACAACTGAACCATAATTGAACTGAACTGAACTGAACTGAACTGAACTGAACTGAAAACTAACAACAACTTCACGCATGCAAACATCAAACCCTAACTCCTAGGATCTTTACATGCATTCATAAGTGTTATCTCTTACTCAAATAGTTAACTGAACTTAAGGTGAGTGTCACCTTACCATGTGGGTGCCCCATGTGCCCCTATTATTTAGGAACTCACAATGGACACCCTCACATGCTCCTAACATTTAGAATTAATTACAAATGTCAATAATCGTGATTATTTCATCAAATATTAATCTCATCCTAATCTTAGTGTTGTTGAACACATTCCAAGAACTTAGGAGATACATGAAATAATTAATGTTTAGGTTTTGCAATTAAATGGCATCCTATTTCCAACAATCAAGACCCATCTTTCACATTTCTTCATCCTCAAAGCATTCTTATACAATAGTGAAAACAATTCATTTAAACATGTGCAATGATTTTGAAACAAGCAACCTAGATTCTACCAAAATATTTTACAACCATAATTAGTCAATCAAACTCAACCAATCTCATTGCCTAGAATTTTTATTCGCCATTTTATTTTATCTACCCTTAAAGATACATCATAGCCAATTGTACACAAAGAAATAGGAATCATTAGAAGGTATTTTCTTTTAAGGATACAACTCTAGATCAATGTTGATCCACATCTACAATATTCAACTTTAAGTGTAGACTTTCAATTTATCTATTTAACTAGATTAAATATATTGTTTTATTATATTATAGTTCTATCTTTATTTATTGTATATTTATTTAACTAGTTGAAAGGAAATTTGTATCCATAATACAATATTTCAACACAACCACATGAGAAAAATATATACACAAGTATTCAAAATTTACAATTTAAAAAAATAGACAAACATATCATCAAGACGACACAAAATGTGCCCTAGAAAGATTCCCATGAGGGAAAAACCTAGCCTCTAAAAGCACTCATACATTCAATGTGTTATCTCATGAACAAATATTACAATACACTTGTAGAGTCTCCATACAAAGCTTTCAAAATTTTAAGCTCCCTTATTGCACTCCATGTGAACAAGAAAATGATAATCATGTAACCTAACATCCTAATCCATGCTTCCTCTCCACGCATATACAACTTACAAGAGATACACAATCAATCTTAGCCAACAAGCCAAAATTTATGATAGCCAACCTCAACAACTACTCATGTGCTTGCTTTTATAGATATAAGCTTGTACAAAATCATAAAGTGGTATTATAAAACCAAGTGCCTCTAAAACATGAGCTTATAAAGCCATGCACCCTTCATTTATTTTTTGGTACTAAGTTTTTCTCATTATTAAATATTTTGTCAATGTGTAACCAACATAAAATATTTATCCCAATGTTACATATAGCATACAAAGTTGCCTCAAGAATTTCTAACCCATTTGATGCATCAATCCCTAGATTCCTTAGGTGCATCATAAATAATATTGATTTACATTACAAATATTATGCAAGATGACCAACACACATTTTATCAACACTATTTAGATTATATTATTTGAATAACTTAGATTTGAATTTTTTTGTTAGCTTAGAATTAATTGAAACTATATTAAGTTAGTTTCACTTATACATTTACAAAAAAGTGTAGCATTAAAAATATAAAATATTTTGGAAATTTTGGGTTGGGTCAATTCACAATTCAACCCCTATAATCCTCTTCCTCACGAGAAGGTTTGTTTATATTAGGGTATATTGAATTTATAGTTGTTATTTCTTTATTTAATTATTTTCAAACTAAGCAATATTCCAATTCAAGACTACTAGGAAAGCTTGCATCATTAAAAAATATCATTCTAATTCCCAAGAATATTTCCCCTACATATTTATTTTAGAAACCTATATGGAAATCCCAGTAGAAATTTATTTTGTAAGGTTTTTAGAGGAATTGTTAGTGAAATTAGGCTTTAGGTTTTCTAAAACATAATTTATTTGGATTAGGAAAATACTTTTTTGGAAATATTTTTGTTTCAAGATATCAAGAAATACTTGATATCTTAGAAGATTTAGTCTCTGTTATAAGAAAAGCTAAATGATTTTCAACATTCAAGGGAAAAAAATTATATTGCAAGATATATTTTAATTAGTTGTATGTATTTGATATTTTATTTCAAAAAATATTAAAAAAAATACATATTCATTATTTAGTTATTATTTCTTAATTTAGTATAGATCACTTTTAATATTTATTTTTTGTATTTAGATCATATTTAGTTTTATATTTTAATGATTAGACATTTTTTTATAACTAGCTTTTTTCAATAAGCATTACATAAAATTTCAAACAGACACATTACAAATCTTTAAATATATATTCATTTGAATCTAAGTTTCCATACAAAACCCTTGCAATTTCTTGTCTTAAAAACAACCTAGGCTAGATTGGTCATAATTAAACATTGACATAAGACTATGGGAGTTGGATTCCACTTCTACCAGGTAGTTCTTCTAGTTATTGTGGGTCAACTAAATGTATTGAATGAATAAAATAAGATTGTAAGAGGTAATTACATTTTGAGTGTACTCACTAAGCCTAGATAAAATTTGAGTTGCCCTCTAACCATTATTCCTCATGATCTAAATGATCCATAACCCCATCAATAATATCTACCTCAGTCACATCCACAGCAAAAAAAAAATCACAACCCATCAACTACCGAGATACTTGACTTGGCATGACTCTAAGAAATCGCATGTGATGTTTTCCATGTATACATAATTGGTGAACTTGATGTGAAGTAATTTTCATATTCCTTCTTCGTGCTCCCCTTTATCCCCACTTATTTCCTCAAACTTAATTTCTTCTTCCATTTTATTAAATGGTTCTCTACAACCCGTGAATATGTTTGAATTTGAGAGAGCTAATGTGGAGACAACTCCTTCCCCAAATAGAGATATTTATGCTTCCACAATAAAATATTAGGATAAGGTGTTTGATAGACCTTTCCAAGCACTTTTAAGTGTTACCCCCATCTATATAGTTAATAATAACATGTTTTGAAGGGGTACCAAGGAGGTTAGGACCTCCATAGAAAAATAACATCTAGCATCCTCCTTCAGCTAACATCACTCTAATGACATGGCAAGTCTTTACCATACCTACTAACCCCTTCTCATATTTTCCTATGAGATCATTTAGCATGAGGGAGGAATGAGTTTAACCATGTATAGTGATATATTTACACCCATAAAATAATTGTTCAACCATATCAAAGATTAGATAGCTCATTTCATGATTCATGGTATAACTCATAATACGAATCTCACTCACAAGCTTCAACTAGTCATGGACCCCGGGTCAATATTATGCCTTAATAGATCCAAGGTCACATAATCCTCCATAAGGTTTTTGAACAAATAGTGTGAGCCAAAAAGTCTAGAACATGACCATTCATAAGCCTTTTGTTGTCACTCTAATTAAGAGAATCACAAACCTAGAGGCCAAGTAAACCCAAATGTAACCTCCTTGTCAAAGTTCTAATCCTAATGAAAAAATACCACCATCCATTAGAATTTATACAACCTATTCATGAACCATCCAAATGATGTTAATTATAGAGTTAACCAATTACTACCTTATTATAACTACTAGTCTAGAAATAATCAACAAGACAACTAGCAATAATCATATCCCCCTTTAATCCTAATATTAGACCTACTCACATTCTCATTTAAGGGATGTCTCATCACTTTATCCACCCAAATTTTTAGTGCTCCTTACAAACCCAACATCCCTCTATACCACTCATTTGATATTTTTGCATGTATCTAAAATATATCCTCTTAACCCACCTTTGTAACATAACCTTATATACCATGTTGCAAATGGATAGGATACTCCCTCAGTTGTCAATGATCCCATAACTAGAACTTAACTAGGGTAGCTCAAGGAACTCCTTGAGCACATGATTAGGGGTGTTATCTTACATAGGTTTCTACTTGAGCTACTAAAGTTTGAAGGAAAAGGGGATCCCAATTCTTATGTTAAAACATACTAATTTTATGAGAAAGATCTAAACTCAGGATATAGTTGTTGCAAAATATATATAAATACCTTCTAAGGTATTTCCTTATATTGGTATTACATGCTATTTGAGACTTGCATCCATTGTTTCAAACAAGACATAAGAAATATTTTTGTAATTTTTGACTTGAACAAACTAATTAAATTTGGAATGAGGAAATTGTCACACATTAAGAAAGATTAAAAAAATTAGTGGTAAATTTTATAATATGGTGGATATAGGCCTTATACTACCCACACATGGATCATCAAAATTTATGTGACCTCCTCTTAAATGCACTAAATGTAAGGGAGCTAAGGTAGAAGAACAACTTCCATTAGTACAGAAACAACAATAAACGACTGAAAAAACTACTAAAAGCTGCTTATAAACAACTAAACATGGCCGCGTGACTAGTACCAGTTTAATTCCAGTGATTTATAACGTGACCAAATTGATGAATAAACCATTTTTAGTCATTTGATTGATTGATTTGGTCATTAATTTAGTCGTCTGATTGACCAATTTGGTCGTTAATTTAGTCGTCTGATTGATCGATTTGGTCATTAATTTAGTCGTCTAATTGATCGATTTGGTCGTTAATTTAGTCATTGGTTTGATCAATTTGGTAGTGTGTTTAGTCATTAATTTAGTCATTGGTTGTTTTAAACTGGTCACTTATTTAGTCATTTTTTATTCACTGATATATTTAGTCGTTAATTTAGTCATTGACTATTGTTAACCGGTCACTTATTTAGTCATTTTTATTCACTAATTTTCGTCGATTGCTAGTGTATTTAGTCATTAATTTTAATCATCATTTTGATCAATTTTGTATTTTATTTAATTGTTTTTGTTCACTGATTTCTATCAACTGGTAGGTATATTGATACATTGTTTATTAATTGCATAATCATTATACTTAGTCATTTTATTCACTGATTTCTGTCAGTTGGTGGTATACTTAGTCAATTGGTAGTTTATTTAATCTTTTTTGTTCATTGATTTCTGCCTATAAGTGCTAGAAATGAGACAATGCTTTAATTGAGGTTTAAACATATAAAAACATATAAAAAACATAATCAATCATTCATTCATTTTCATATAATGAAACGGTTATTAAGAAGGCAAAATACAAAATTTTTATTGAGAAAACGTGTTCTTACAACAAATACAAGACATAAATGTGTCTTTGCTTTAAAAAATGTACTGTTACAAAGTGTGTTTCTCAGTGTTGTGACTGAGAAAATTGAGTTACAATGCCTTTTTTTTTTCCTTATACAAGATATTACAATTTTGATGATTTTATGTTGCAACTTATTTGCAACTACACATACATGTATGTTGCACTCTCTGCAACTTTTCCTCTTCTCTGCACCTCTTTATCTACTATGTATTTACTTCTTTTTATGCACCCTTGTTCTTTGTGTCTACTGCTTACATAGCAACATATCCCCTCTTCTATAATGAACCGGTTTGAATAAAACCCAAACAAAAAGAGAAAAACATAATCAAGGGATTTTACATTACAGGTGTAGTAAGATTGAACATTCTCTATTCTACTCACAGAATGTACACCCAAATCAGATTCTTTGGTTTTTGTTTGTGTTCAACTTATTTAGGCTCAGTACATTCTCTGTCTACAACTTCAATCTACACACTCTGGTACTATTAACCCTTCTTTTTCTCTTTTGTACTTACAGCTAACACTCTATCATTTTTTCAAATATTTTAGTGGCCACCGTGTGAAGGTCCCTTCTTTCTCTTTTATATGGATAGCTCCATCTATTTTTTCTGGATAAGCAAGGGGTATGTTACTTGTGACTTTAAAATACTTACATTTGCATCTCCTATTCCTTTCAATTTGACTCCATGTGCAATAGATAGTGAGTGAATCTGTCCAATGCTCACAACAACACCATCAAATGGATCCAACACCTCAATTTTATCCCCTTATTGGAGTTTATCAATAAATGTCTTCAAAAACAAAAAAAAATACACATTATATTGAGATATAAAACACACATTATATTGTTTTTGACAATTGTATGTAATGTCTTATGTCTTGGAACAAATCAGTTTTTGTGTGTGCTTTTATAAAACACTCTATTATAACTAAGCTCCAAGCTTCCATATGTAAGTTATGTGCTCTCCCTTATTTCCATAATCTATGTATACTAGCTAATTACACTTCAGTACTATTCTAACTAGCTTCTATAAAATAGGTAATGATTACCCTTGTTTACATAATAAAACAACCATTACTTACTTGAATAGTACTTACTTGCATGTGGTTTCATAACACTCACCTTGAATTCAACATAACTACCACTATGAATATCATGTGCATGCTCATTGAGTTCATCATCATAATCACTATCAATATCATTGTAGACATGAAGTTGTACAACTTTGCAGAGAGTTCTATTGACAGGGCCTTTTTTCTTTTTGTCCTGCTTTCATATAATTGCTCTACATCATGTGGTTTTTGATTAGAGGTAAAATACGGGTTTTGATGGGGCTTGGAACCCAATACAAAGGAAAGAAGGCTACATTTAAAATACATCATAAACCACTAGCAGCCCCACAATAGCCTCAAAATTTATACATGACTACACACGTATATTACAAACAAGGGCCCGAGACCCTTGAACACCCTAGTTTTAACCGGGCCAAAAACCCTTTTACACAAAGAACTCACCTGCATTTTCCAAGCATCAGTTAACCAGCCACTCATGGAAGACACCACTAAGCCAAGAAATATAATCAACACTAAAAGAGCAAAGAACACAATGGTATGAACCACCAAAAAGACCAAACACCCCACCTCAATAGCGGATTTTTGATCCACCACTAAAGACTACAGTAAATCAACTTCCCTGCAACTCAGACTCACCTGGTAACAGGAAACCAACTCCAACTCCACCTCTAAAGGATTGAGCTCCCCTCTATTGGAGAGGAGGATACGATCAACACAACCACCGCAGCCAGACATCACCAACATCCTCAACCTCCACCTCCATAGGAGAACTGCCCACCTCAATAAGAACAACTGTTGAGGGGGGACCACCTCCATAGGACCAAAGGATAAATCCATCCCAATGGCCAAGCATGCAACCATAGTCTCCTTAGGAAAACCCTGAACAAGGAATAGAACCAACTGGGGTCTAGGAATAAAACCTGAGAACCACCTAGCTAAGAGAACAAGGCCACAATTGATCTAAAAAGAGTCCAAAATAGCAAGACCCTTTAGCCAACAAGTCAATAGCAGAAAAGAACTCAAAGCCAACACCACATCTAGGAAAAACTTCAGCAGCAACCTCAAGCCCAAAGCAATCGGCTCCAATATCACCTGTAAAAAAATGTGAGCATAGATCCCATCTGAAGAATGCAAAAGCTATAAATTAATATAAGTTAAGTAAAGAATGCAAAAGCTATAGTTTTTTGTCCAAAAGAATGTTTTAAGCATGAAAAATGACAAAACATTGGGATAGATTAACTTACGACTTAAAGAATGCAAAAGCTATAAATTTTTGTCCAAAAGAATGTTTTAAGCATGAAAAATGACAAAAAATTGGGACAGATTAACTTACGACTTAAAGAATGCAAAAGCTATACATCATGTGGTTTAATTGTCATGCAAAAATTAATATAAGTTAAGTAAAGAATGCAAAAGCTATAAATTTTGTCCAAAAGAATGTTTTAAGCATGAAAAATGACAAAACACTGGGACAAATTAATTTGCGACTTAAAGAATGCAAAAGCTATAATGTTTTGTCCAAAAGAAGAATGACAAAATATTGGGACATATTAACTTACAACTTAAAGAATGCAAAAGCTATAAATTTTTGTCCAAAAGAAGAATGAAAAAACATTGGGATGGATTAACTTACAACTTAAAGAATGCAAAAGCTATATTTTTTTTCGAAAAGAACATTTTAAGCATGAAGAATGACAAAACATTGGGATAGATAACTGACAACTATTATATTAATTACCTCAACTTCAAGGCAACTAAGACGACTGTGTTTCACATTCTTGTCTATTTCATCACTATCAATATCGACAACTCTATTGACATCATGAAGGAATTTTTGTTTTCCTATTGCTTTGATAAAATTGCTTTGCATGTGGTTTAACCATCATACAAAAAAATATACAAAGCATTCAATAGTCAAATAAAGAATGCAAGCTATAAATTTGTCCAAAAGAACAATTTTTGGATCACTCCAACAATAAAGAAACTAGGTTGGATTCTCTTGCACTCAAATTTCAATCATCTACATATTAAGATGCTTTTGTATATAGAATTTCCAAACAAGAAGAAATAAGATCAATAAAGCCTCTTACCTCATTTAAATCCATGGATTTATGCTCATTCCATGTAGAAAATATAGGGTTAACAAATTCAACCAACTATGTAATTTGTTGAGTGAGACTGAATATGAAACTCATTACCTTTTGGTACCTAGTTCATTTGTGTTGACATGATCTACAGAGGCTCCTACTGGGCATTGAAAATATGACTATGAAATATCTGTTGACAAACTAGATTTCCACTTCATCCTACTCTTAGATTTACTAGCATCTAGTGCTGCCATATAATTGACAATATCTTCTGCACCTGCTTCTCTATTACTGTTTTCCACCTAAAATATAATGTCAATTTCAACATATAGTCAGCTCAATAAAAAATTGAAATAAAAAACACAATGCAAATTGAACCAAAAAGTCATACACTTACTACAAATTTGTCCATTTTGGTGTGCAACTTGCCTCGGCCAAATGTATATCCAGCCCTCACATTATCTCTTGATCTCTTTCCTTTGTTACTCTTTGCCAAATATTCTTCGAAAAGCATACTTTCTCTCAATGCCTCCCACTCTTTGGGAGATAGAGTGGAGTCTAACCTCTCTTTTCCCTCCATGATTGTTTTTTCTGCAACTGCATCTATAATTGTTCATCATTTAAATCTCATCATTTCCTTGTAATATTTTCTAGATATTTTTCCACCAACAATCTCAAAAGAAATTTCCATTTTTTGTATAAAATTTTCCACATCTTGTGGATCTTTCTCTGCAAAACTTGATTTGCAAATATCCAAATAGCCTTACATCTTACACCCAACTCGGTGGACCACTTTGCAGCATTTGGCCCAATGGGCTCACCATCTCTTGATACCTCAAGCAAGAATGACTTCTTTCCTTCTAATTTTCTTTCTTTTGCATTCCTCTCTATAGATTTGTACAAATATTGACTCAATCTTTGTCTTTTAACAAAAGCATCCACATCTTCTATTAAATTACCACTACCAGTATTTCTGGTTGATCCACTAGTTCCATCAAAAGTTCTAGATGCAACAGGTACACTCTAAGGCATAGCAGATGCAAGCAATCTCTCTTCATGACTTTCATTAACCAAAACTCCATGCTCCTTGGCCACATCAAGTTTGGCATGAGTAGGTAGATCAGTACCGGTCTTTACAGATTTCACATCAAACACATCCCTTAATATTGAATAAAGCATCTACAGACCTGTTGTTCCTTTGCCCTGATGTTTCTCAATAATCTCTCTCAAACTAAGTTCTAAGAGATCATCACAACGTTGCACATCACCATGTGCTATACTAGGCTACACATCATCACAACTATTGTTTTCACCAACTGCATTTTTTGAATCACAAAAGCGTCAGCTTCTATGAGATGGCGGCACTATATCTTTTCTTTCCTTTTGATTTTTCTCTGTATTTTCTTTGCACTCTTTTTGTTGCCTATAAAACAAAAAAAATCATATTATGTCTTATATACATAAATCTCTTGCCTATAAAATTTCATTAAACACTATTAAACAAATAATATACTACTTAGTGGATTTACAACTTGCCTGCTTGTCAAACCAAGACTCAATAAATACTCATTATTCTTGGCCACTTTTTCACTACACACGCGCTCATATTCTATCACTATAATTTCAGCATTATGAGCGCCTTATAGTCCTTGTCTTCATTTCCTAAAGTCCAAATAAGCATTAATGTATAAATCAACAACTTGAATTAGTAAATATTTATCGAGTTCATAAGTTGATAACTGTTGACTTTCAAATCCGCTAATAACTGCAAATGGAAAATTAAAATAGAATTTAATTTACAGATTAAAAAGAATTTGCAATCAAAAACCAAGATGTTTACAATTACAAGTATTAGACAAATTTCCTTAGGGATATATTCACAAGAAAAGAACTCATAAAAACATAGCACAAGCAGGATGAAGGAAAAACATAGTCTAGTTCATCATGAGGTGTGTTAGAACCTTAAAAAATTCCTAGTTCCATCATCACAATTAACCTTGAGCTCCATGACCCGAGCCTTGACCCTTATATTCCTTTTTATTTTTGACTGAGCCTCCCTACTGTAAACAAACATATAAATTTTTTAGGTCTGACTGACACTAAAAGACCTATACAAAGAAAAAAATTCATCATATATACTTAAGCAAAAACATGTCTAGCTAAAAACATTCCAAATCCCTTAACAGTTTGTTACCGCGATCCCTCAATAGTAATTTGAACCCTTGGCGGATTGGTGGTGTGTAACAGACAACATGAAGATACTTACCACCATACCGTGGAAGTATTATGATGAGGACATGGTTGGGTGGTATGAGAGAATTTAAATACATCACAAACCACCAAACCGTGAGAAGGAAAATAAAGGGTGTGGTATAGCGAGGTAACCCTCCATCCCATGAGGAAGATCATAAAGGCATGTAGTAGAGCGGTATGAACCATTGTTACCTGATTTTTACTTTTAGTTGAAATCAGGTTTAGTGTTTATTATTTTGTGTTGTTTGTTTAAACATGTAAAAGATAAACCATAAAGCTGCTAGTTTCAATATGCATGAAAGAGTGATTGTCAAATGAAACAGATTACATTTTTTCATTCCAATGTTGCAATTACAACAAATGAGAAAGGAGAATCATAGATATACAAATGTAATCTTTTATTGATAATCCTGAAGTGTACATGTCCCTCACAAGCCAAGGGACTAACTTTTCTTATTCCATGCAAATATGAAAACAATCTATACATGAATAAGTAAACAATAAACAATGTGCATGAAAGAATCGAGACCAGTCATTGCCTGGGAATGACTATTTACAAAGTTGCTCGATTGCCCTATTGCTGCTGCCCCAAGCTGATTGTGTCCTCCCCAGCTCCATAGTGCCCCTAGCTCTTGCATCTGAAAAGACAATGATATTAGAGAGAGGCTCTAAGCAATGAAAGATGTCAATCCTTACATACACACCTACCTATGCATGTATAAACTTATCCATAAGTGCATAAAATAAGCATGCAAACCTTGGATGTATTGGAAAACAAAGAAGTCATCAAACACATCCAACATATGCATTTATTTTCTAACTATTTGCTTGATGTTTAGATTTAGGACAAGTCTAGTTACTGTTCCGATTCAAATTAAATACAACATGTGGGGTAAATGTGGCTCCCACGAGGGTAGAGCTCATCATGCTTTGAAAGGAAAAGTAAATTGAGCAACTTGATCAAATATTTATCTATTATCAATGCATTAATTCAATATGGAATCACACCAGTTGATCAACTTTCATTATCAGATTCAAAAGATGCAACACATTTTGTTGGATATGTCTTTCAATCTTCTTAAGTGGACCCTTGATCCATTTTATAAAAGAAGTAGGTGACTTCATAGATGCATCAAGTTCAATTATGCATCTCTTGAACAATGAGGAAGCATTTCAAGATGTTGTCAATCTCCTCTCACCGTAACCCTATTGGGCAGTCACACATCACATAGGAAGGTGAGCTTTTAGGTCACCCACATAGGTGACATGTGGCTGTCCAATAAAATTAAAATGAGGAGACGGTGTGCATTTATTACACATAACTAGAAAGAGAGCAACGGTTGAGTCAAGGTCATGATACAAGTACAAGGACAACACCTTTGCAAGAGTTACAAGAGGAAAATGGAATTAATAGTGTTCATTCATAAGTGTACTTGTGAAAATGAATGCAGTAAGTGAAGGTCATTGTCATTGATAAGGACAGTAAACAATGCATGCTACAATGGTCTCATGAAGGACAACGGTAATAAATGTATGCTACATGATAGTAGGGGTAGTTACTATATTCAAAAAATGGAGCAAATGAGCCATGTTTCACCTTGGTGGAAAATAATGAACTATGATATGAGCCATGCATTGAAGAGTACAACCAACTAACAACAAACATCAGTTGCATATACATCAAAGAAATTACAAGTTGAAAAGTATGGGGGAGTACTCAAAACAAAGCAACAATCTTTCATGGCAAAGAAACATGGCTACCTATTTTCAAAATCTTCCTGTGAGATCATGGACTGGAAGAGTGAAAGGAGAAAATCAAAGAATCCATGACTTGCTGCCCTCATAAGTGAGATAAATGAAAGTTATATGATGTCTTCTAGATTGGGAATATGATAAGCTTGAAAGCATTCCAAGCATGCCAAATAGGACAACAACAAAAACAAAATCTGAAGCACAAGGCTCTATTCAAGGTCTTCTCAATCAAACATTAGGCAAACAAGTTGCCAGATAACATTCAATGCATGATGGTTTAAGGAAAGGCACAAAAGGCAAAGACACTCAAGAAACATCAACTCTAGTTGAAACAGATAATATGCCTATTATGAACATGTCATTACAAGAAGTCATGACAACACTGGAACCATCATATGATGTGATCAAGATACAATTGCTATGCCATAACACAAGGAGTAGGGGTCTGCTATTCTCTATACTCTTATGTTAATGATTGAGCAAGTTGCCAAATGGTTTCCTCTGGAAATTATTCCTCTAAGCATGGAAAAAGGATTCAAAGAAGAGCATTGATATTAAAGATGGTAGTGGTCTTGATTGAATTAGAGAAGCTCATGAAATTCAATCATAGAAAACATCATAAAAAATGGTGCTTCAAAGGAGGAGAGCATAGTCATGAATAAGAACAGTGCCATTGAAGGTTACAGATTTATCTTCATGATTATCTATGAACTTGAAAAAACAAATCAACAGTGAATGCTAAGCTGTAACCAAGCCATGTAATGCAAGGTCTAGTGATTACACATATGGAAATAACTCTTACAGTCTTGCTCTGTGTTGCATTATGAAGACTTTGAATCAATAGCAACATTTATGACTACATAAAGTTCAGAAATAAGCATGATTATCAGAGGACATGAAAATATAGTCCATTCACAACAAGGTCAGAGCACAAGTAAAGGACAATCAATATGATCAAACCTTAGCATGTCACCCACCAATATGAAGAGCTATTGCATGAGAAAGCAACCTATTGCCAAGTCACAAACCTATGGAAATAAAGAAATTTCAAGGCTGGTAATGTTTGCATGTTAAAGGGCAATATCAAAATATGCCTTGTGATAGCAACAATCTACAAATTATAGTCATATCAGGGGTTCAAAGATAGTCAACATGGAAATTCAGAAAATGGTAGGATGTTAAAGTGGCTTTCAGCATTATGACAACATGCATCCATATCAAAATCCATGACAACCAAAGAGAAATTATAGTGATGAGACAAAATCAGGGCAATTATCATCATGAAAGTAAATAATGATAATTCAAATGAGAAAATTGAGCTTTCTAGAATGCTCAAAACATCAAATGCTGATCAAAATGATGTTCTATCATTTCCATGGAAGCAAAGGAGACTGATCACATCTATTGACTGTAAAGTTCATATGGCAAATGCTAGTTTGATAGTATCTGACAGCTCTAAAGTTCAAGGAACAACAATATTACAAAGAAAGGAAGAGACTTCTAAAGCTTCTTTAGATGCTAACCCATAAGAAAAATGCAATGAGTTATGCACTTCTAACAGGTAATGCATGCTTTGATGGTCCAAAAAATCAAGGAAATTCTCATTATGTTAAAGAGCAGTCAAAGGAGAAAAGAACCCAACAAAGGAAGAGTATGGTACTCTCAAAAGAATGAAATGCAGAAGCTATTCACAGTGACAAACCCACTTTGGGGTTATGTGTTTTAAAGGAATTCTACATAAATGAAGTGCATTGCCAAAACCAATTTAGATGCTCACTGGAAAAAGCACACTTTGCTACAAATTTTAAGTTTTCATTATGCTCACACTGTGCAGTGGCATTGAATCATTTTTTGACAAAATTTGAAGTTGCTTTCAAATTGGAAAAAATACCCATCTGGGTTCATCATGAAAATCTAATATGGAAATGGAAATATGGTGAACATCCTACAGGAATCAGAAAAATGAAAGCCATTTGATGTATTATGACAGGTCGTAGTTAAAATTGACCTCTTTCTGCAAAATATGGAAAACCCACCTGGGTTTTTTTTTAAATGGAGCCACATTGCTTTTTTCTACAGGAAAATGGAATAAACTTGCAAAATCATCTGCATTTTTTGCAACAAATCTGATATTTTCAAGAAAATCAAGAAACCCACTTGGGTTCTTTAACAAACAATTGCAGATTCAACAAAATATATGCTACAAGAAACCCAAAACAGGGGTATTGCAAAATGGAGAAAAGAAAATACAACAATGTGATAAAACCCCATTTTATTGCTAACTAGGCATGACCAAAGGCTTGTTTTTCTTCACCAAGTCAATAACCCACTTGGGGTTCAGAAAAATCACAAACACAGAGTCTTTCCAAAGGAATTTGAAGTTTCTTAAGAGAAAATCAAAACTATGGTACCATATTTCACTATGTTACAAGCCGCGGCTAGAAGATTGTTTTTTTACTACAAAAAGAAGAACCCATCTGGGTTATTTTACAAATTGCAAATCCTAAAGTCTTAAAGAGAAAAAGCCATCTGTTCTTTCCATGGTCGCGACTAGAAGGTGCATTCCTTCATAAAAGCAATAGAAACAACAATAGAAAGTCGCCATTGTCAAATGTAGAAAATACAACAAGCATTTCATGTTTTTTTTCTCAAGATAGAAATGAAAACATGGGTTTTCTTTTGCTCAAAGTCAAAGGAGAGTTGATTTAACTCACCTGGAGCTTTTTCTCACAGATTTTTTGCAAACTTTCGAGCTTTTTCCTCTTTCAAAACTTCATTTGAGTTCTCATGTCGGTTGTGAGTAGTTTGAAAAAACCCACAGGAAAAAGAAGTGAAACAAAATGTTCAGAAGATACTCTACAGGCTGCAGCCTTTACTCATCAAATGAATCCAAAAGGTGGAAAAAAATGCAGATTCTAAGCCACGAGAAAGCATTTTTACCTGCTACTTGAGGTGTTTCTCATAAATTGTCAAAAATTCAACAAAATCGGCCAAGGATAGCACCATTTTCTGTGTTTTCTCCAAACCCCACGATGGCATGGAGTGTTCCATATTTTTTTCACTGACAAAATGATGTCTTTTTCCTCATGGTCAGTATGTTTTGATAATTAGGGTTTGACCTTGTTTGAGTGCCGATGGGATTTTTAATCCCATGTTTTAAAAATAAAAAAATGTGGTAAATGATGTTGGCCGAAAATCATGTTATTGCTTAGGCATTTTATGCCTTAGGGATTTTTCCCAATTTTCAAACTTTTCCAAGTCACATGGAGTGTGCCAAGTATAATATGATATGCCTTTGTTTTTTACCCCAACATCACATGACTTGGAATATTCTTTCCAAGGGGTTTGTAGGTCGACCCTTTTGGCCAGGTATTTTGGAGACTATGATGCCTTTGCAAACATGTGTTTTGTCATGTGTGATCAAGAATGTAGAATAAGGTAGGTTGATATAGTCAAGTGCCTTTGAAACTTTTGGAGACTTTTAAGATAAGATATTATATGTTGCATTTGTTTTCAACTTTGAAGATATCATGTAAGTGATTTGAATATCACTTTCAGTTTTCTTTTAAATGCAAATGTAATAAATATTAATGGTGGGGCCCCTTATCTTGTGCTTAATTGTAAAGTGACTTGTTAAGTGATGTTTTATGAATCACTTAAACAAGGTCATTATCTTTAATGTTTTTTAAAAAGCCATGTGTTTTGAAAAACACACATATTGCATGATGGAGAATGTGGTCAAGTCTTGTATGAGGACCAATGATGACTTGCAGAAATGAGAAATGTGTGGGATGCTATTTTGACTGATTTTGGTGGAAAGGAGGCTATCTGGAGGCATTTTTTGTCACAATTTTGGGGTGACTATTGACTTGGCCTATTTTTTCTTCATGTGGAGGAGATTTTGGAGAGTTCTAGAAGGTTCTTTTTGGCCTTTTTTGTTGTATTCGACTAGAATCTTCTAGAAGCACTTGTGTGAGGGGTTTTAGTGGGTTTTGGCTTAAGTATGTTCATTTTGAACATTTGAGGGAGCTCTTTCTTTTCCTTCCTGCAGACATTGTAGCTTTTGGAGCTTTTTCCAGTAGAGGACAACATTGTAACTCAGATTTGCAGACTTATGCAGCAGTGTAACACCTTTTGATCAATAAGTTAACATATTTTACCTTCTCATTATGCTATTTTATTGTGAAAGCTTTATAAATGGTTGATGAAATCTTATGGCATAATTTTTTTCCCTTTGATTTTGTCTTGTTTTCTTTTCCTTTATGTAGTTAGTATGAATTTGCAGGTCATAACATGTGTTGAGTTAGTTTAGGATAAAGTCTAAGTTGTGAGGATGCAATTTTCTTCCTTCTAGATGCTGTCCATGACATTTTTAGCCTGGTTATGAAACACTGATGCAAAGGCATATGGAGTTTTGAGTTGTGTAAACCACTGTTAAGTTATTGACCATTCTTGTGTGTAGAAGCAGCTATATGGGTCTAAGAAATATCGTTAGGTGCATCACCATAGGGGTTAGTTTTCTTTTCATGCTTCTTTCTCCCCTTTTCCCAGCAAAGAATAGTTTAGGTGACACCATCAAAAGGGGAATCCGGCCCATAATCCGGAGGTCTGCTTTTGAACAGGTTACCCACAACCTGAAAGCAATCCCATGTTAGTCCAAATCTACTAAGTTCATTGAAAAGCTTGGCATTTAGGGTGCAAATTTGAGAACCTAACACCGCTATACCGTGAAAGGATGTGACAAAGCATGTAGTATGGCGGTAAGCCATATGTGACCGTTAATGTAAACCACAATATTGCGGGTTCAACAAGTCAATCTTGTAGTATAGAAGTAGTATCCTGCTACCACATGATGAAATGCAAAGAAGCATGTGGTATAGTGGTGTATACCCCTCTATCCCATGGTAGTTTTAGAAAGTGGTGGCGATAAATCGGTATTAAATGCACAAATCACATCAACCCTATGATCTTGTAAAATCAATTGTGCATGTTCAAACTCAAACTATGAGCAAAATATTTGACGTAAGGTTGATATTAATGTTGACATGACTAGTCTCAGAAGACATTAAACCAAGAATTCAACATTCTCTTTCCACTCATTTGCAAAAATTATCGTGCGAGGAGCTGGGAGTTTGAGGAGGTTAATCTCTACAACCATCGTAACCCAGGTAAGTGCACAAAACTCATTGTGAAATAATTTTTACAAGTAAGATTTTTTGGAATTCTGCATTTTAGAAGTATAGGAGAAGATAGTTAAACATCATGCCACCCAAGAAGAAAGAACCTGAAACTAAAAAGGAAGAATCTAAGGTTAAAAAGAGGTCCTTACAATAGTTTATCCTGGATATACTCCCTGAATCAAATGATAGAGGATTTAAGAAAGTTTTTAAAGATGTGGCTCATGGTTGTAGAGATGCCCTTATCCCTATCTCTGGGTGGGAACTGTTCTGGTACTTTTATGACAAAAGGGAAGACAAGATTTCAGTGTCAAATCCATGGGCATTAAATTTGGCCAAGTTAATTTTCCATAATGTATATATGTAGAGTTCATCAAAGTATTGGCTCAGAGTTATTATCCTGCTACTAGGTCTGTGAGATTGCTAGATGGTTCGCCATTAGTTGTGTTGACTAAAGCAGCCATCGTTGAATGTTTTCACCTAAAAAAACAAGCCCTAACTAAAATTGATTTGAAAAGAAGTGAAGAAGAATATACTAGATTGAGGAGAACCTATAGAAGTGATGAAATCCCCATTTACATGAAAATGGGTGTGGACAACATGGTGATTCCTATATTCCCTTCTGCTATTGAACCATTTGCTGTCACATTTTCCAATTCTATTTCAAGAAAACCTACTTTGCTCTCTATCAAGTACTTGGGATAGATGCACAAGAGTGAATACTAGTTAGTTTAATGATGATGGCTATGAGGATCCAAAACCCTAAGATAAACATTGAATATGATTTTTCCTCATATCTTGAGAAAGCATTGCATGAAGGATTTCTACAAGTCAGGTAAAATAGAGCCTCCATAACATTCAGGAAATATTCTTTGTTGTGCAGCTTGATATTATACAAGAATAACGATAGATGGACCAAAAGGATGTGTTTGGGTAAGATTGACCAATAGGGGAATTTGCTGCCAGTGAAATGATGGTGTTATATATGGGACAACAAATGTAAGAATTCAATTATGTGATATTCCATGACGACTTTGTGTACAAAATTATGAGAGTGCTTGGCCACCCACCACCAAGACTACACACACTTGTGCTACAACTATTAAGACCTTTGGCTTTGAAACCTGAGCAAGGCCATACTCATAACTTTAGTGATTGGTTTTTTCTACCAAATATCATAATAATCAGGATTTATGTATGCCCATAGGCCCCACATATACTACCAAAGTTTGTCCCCCTTCAATTAGCCCTTTTAGAGTTCATGTGGTAGATTATATGGATGGAAAAGGATGTCATGCATAAACAAAGGAAGGGTACATTTCTACCCAATTTGACATGTAGGGAACTATCAGTGGGATTTGATACACTTGAAGAGTTGCAGAATTATCTAAAAACAAGGTACTCTTTAGAGTCTGGAAAGGAAAGAGCTTTTGACCCTGAGGATCACATGAATTTTGTAAGGCACACCATCCTTACCAAGGCTATGGTTATTCACTAGATTGATTATGAAGAAGATGTAATCAGAAATTGTTTCACTCCTCAAGAGGTATATGAGAGGAGGAGAAAATGGGAAATTATGAAAGGGATTGAGGAAGAAAGAAAGAAGAAGCATAGTGATTTCTTGGGGTATTTCGTACACTAGTAGAATTTGGCAAATAAATGACTACGTGACTAAAAAAATTAGTCACAACAACTAAAGGTGACTAAATTCTACTCATTTTTTGCAACTCAACTATAAATGACTAAATAAATGAATAATTTGATCATCATAAGTGACTAATTTGATTGTCAGGTAAAAAACACAACTAAATAATTAGTCACACGACAATATGATATTAAAGTGGATAATTAAAAAAATATTTCGAATTGAGGGAGTGGGTGGTATTATAATATAATATGATAATAATATATTATATAACATTATATTATTATATAATATATATTATATAATATTATATAATAATATAATATAATATTTATATTATATAATACTATATAATAATATAATATAATATTTATATTATAATGTATTTAATATTATATAATAATATAATATTATAATATATTTAATATTATAATATTATATAATATTATTATGGATATAAATTTCCTTGAGCTCCGTTTGGGTTATTTTTATTTTGCTAAGTACCGGCCCGCGCCCCATCTATTTAAATATCCTCAGGCCCCTTTTTAATGAGCTTCACCCACTATTGCCACATGTCTACTATGCGCTCTTCGCAGGGATTTCTTCCTTCACTCTTCTATTGGCCCCCACCATGCTTCCACGTGTCAACACTACGGTCACTTCAAGGTTGCTTCCCTTTGCTTTTCAACTAGGCCCTATCCGTGTGCCACATAGCATCTATCCGCGTTCACTTTTGGGAAAACCCCACGATCACCGCTAACAATGAAGACTTCTCCACATGTCTTCCTCGTGCGGCTTTTGATCGCAAGGAGTGAGGAATGAACCACAAGCTTCGACTTGCTACCACGTGTCTCCTCTACGAGGTTTCCATTGAAGGGAAGGAAGGAACAAGCAACGAGCCCCACCATGTTGCCACGTGTCCTAACTACCTTCATGATGAAGCGACACATGTCTACACAAGGTTCTGCTGGGGCCACCGCCATCATTCGCAGGGGATGCATCTGGCTTGAGGATGACTACATTCTATGGCTCAAATCTTTTTTGTTGCAACGACCATCAAAAATCATTGCTCTGGGAATCATTGCTCATAATGTAGGAATCTTTTCTATTATTGGCCCGCTAGGTGGTGGGATTATTTTCTATATATATTGCTTCTTCCTTTCGAAAATGAGTTTGGAAGATATAGAAAAAAAAACTGTGAAAGACACCAGGCCTTTTTGTACTGTTTTAGATTATTGTATGAGACTCACAGACTATGCCATTGTTTGGCCTTCTTGTTTTCTCAAGTTACTTGACAAAACATTGTACTGTGCCATTATTGTACTGAGTTATTTATTTGCAGAACTTCTATGATTTCAATACAAGTTTGTTGATTTAGACCATGTCTTTGACTCTTCTTTTCAGTATATGTGTATGGGAATTATTTTATGTTATTGGATAAATTATTTAGGTTTTCATCTTTGATTTTAGTTATTTTGGGACTTAGCAGATTGTTGAACGGGCCCTTAAATCGCATCCCAAAGATAGATTTACCATGTTGAAATCTACATCTTGGTGCATCGCCTTAGTTAGATCTTTATTTTTTATATTTGCTTCATTTTCCCATTCTAAAACCCCAAATACAGAAGAAGTCGACTTCTTTAAAAACCCAGAGGTCACTCAGTTTAGCACAATTGGTCCCCCATTAACTGAGTTTCCCATAAGGTTGTTACCTTGTCAATTTTTGGAATCAACAATTTCTTTTTCTAGCATGCCTGGTGGGACTACTTAAATGTACCTAAATCTAAAGTGGGTGTATGAGCCATCAGCTTGTTGCTAGATCCCAAACAATGAATAACCCTGGTTTGTTAGTGCCGCCACTAGGAACAGTACAAGTCGGAACCCATATAGTGAACGTTCTGCCCCCTCCACTAGCCATGTTATCAATCGCTAACAAAAATTATGTGGCGTGGGATGCTGGAAGTCCCCTTGTAGCACTAGTAGCACCCTCTATTTGGGCCCCTATCCTAATATTTTCTTTAAAAGCTATACCTAAATTTACCGGGGATGGCTCAAGAACACCATCTAAACATCTGCAAGATGTGGCAGACGTGTGTTTGGTGCATGGAGTTACAAACCAAAATATAGCGCTAAGGTTTCTCGTAGCCTCTTTTAGGGGTAAAGTGTTGGATTGGTACCGTACTTTGCAAGCTAACACTATTGGTACCTGGGATCAGCTCGGAGATCCTTTCTATGAAAGATTCTCGAATGATGGAGACATGTCTTCACAATATCATCAACTATCAATCATAAAGCAGACCCCATATGAACTAGCCATGACTGACATCAATGCCCTGTTCCAAATAACTAGGCAGAGAATTAAGGTTGCTATCTGCCCATCGGTTGAGTTGGAATTCATGTTCTACTTAAAATCCATCAACGTCGGCATCTTGATGATGATCCAGTCTCTTGGTGGAACTACTCTACCAGATGCATACAGTGAAACTGTCAAGGCGGAGAACAATTTGATAGATGTCAGGAAGTTACCACCTCGGCCCATTATGCCTATATTCCCTGAAATATCAGTTCCTACCCAAGAGATTTCATCTACTAGTGCATCTACCCCTCCCTAGTCTATGTACACGTATCCGAGCATGCCACAAAATGTTGCTTCTACATCCAACTCTTCAAAGGATGAGATGAGCGACATCAAGGAAATATTTTAGACCATCACCAATGAAATAACTATCATCAAGTGGAACTAATCTGCGCCTCTAAAGCCAACCTACCAAAATTATCAAGGCAGATGATCTTTTTACCAACAAAACCAGTTCCAAGGAGGCTTGCACACAAATCCACAAGCTCAAACAACTAATCAAATAGTGCCAATGCCAACTCCGTTGCAAGGTGCTCACCCAAGCTCGAGTAGAGAGCTGATGGAAGGGAAAAACAATCTCACCGAAGATATTAATCCTTGGTGCTTCCCCTGTGGTGACGCACATATGCCCCGAAACTACCCGCGCGACAATCTACAACAAAAGGTGGTGGAATAGCGCAACCAAGGCACAATGTTGGACCATGGAGGTTATGTATATGCCTCTCTGCAAATGGAAAATGTTGTACTCACCATGCAAATGTAAGGGATGTCCCTAGAGCAAGAAATAGATATTTCTCCTGATTACACGCTCTTCTCATGGATGGAGAGAGAAGAGGCAGTGTTTGTGAATGATGCTTCTACATCCAAAGCCCCACAAGTGCAATTTGGATTACAATAATTGCTCAAAGAGGAGATTCACGAGAAAACCAGTCATCCTATAGCCCAACAGTGCCTCTAACCAGACTCCTAATACCTCCACAATTGTACAACTTCATCTGCGAAGGGAAATTGTTATATCTAGAGCTAAGGAGCAGAAGCCTTCAAATCCACCACCATTCAATGTGGTGGAACAATTGAAAAAATCATCCGCTAATGTGTCCCTTTGCGATATCTTAGCTATTCTAGAACATAAGACATTGTTGTAGAAGGATCTTCGGGAAGATCCAATCATTGAGCCAACAGAGAAATCACTCAAGGAAAAGGTTGTTGATACATCACCTCCTGCCAAAGTTCTCACAAATAGCACAGAGTAAACCTCTATCGAGGTTAGAGATAAGCCAAAACTAAAACCCTTTTTCCTAACTCTTATTATGGGGAATAAACTACTGCATAATTCCATGACTGAATCTAGTGCTAGCACCACCGTCATGCCCAAGCAGATAGCTAAGGCCTTAGGCCTTAGCTACAAACCTTTTAAAAGGGGGGTTATGCAACTTGATGGGAACTAGGTCAAAATTGTAGGTGTCATCAAGGACCTTCCCTTGACTCTATTCTCCTACCCTAGCATCACAGTTATGCAATATACTGTGATCATAGATGTTCCCCCCATGTTTAGTCTTTGCTTATCTCAAGAATTCACTTCAAAGATAGGCGGGTATCTTTCTTTGTATTGGTCGCACTTGATCCTCAAGACCAAGAACATAGCTAAAATGAAGATAATATCTAAACCTCTACATTCGAAACATGTGGCCAATGAAGCCATGATCAAATTTGAGGTTGTCCATACCTCTTTCACCAAAGAGGAAATATATTACATCGAGCTACTAGAGGATGAAAAAGTGACCAGAGATCGGACGAATTTAGAGTAAGTTCTCTTGAGTGAATATATAGACACTGATACTTTCGACAACTATCATGCTATCAGGATGGGGACTTATGTCATCTATGATGAAGATCAAGTTCTTTCAAAGGTCATGAAGGAACCTAAAAATGGTCAAGCCTCAGAGCTATGGGCGCTACACTTTGATGGAGCAAGGTGCAAAGTTGGTGCAGGAGACGGGATATGTTTGATATCCCCACACAATGAAAAGACACTGAGATCATTTCACTTCCAGTTTGCTTATTCAAACAATGAAGTTGAATATGAAGGCCTAGTGCAAGGTCTAAGCCTTGCGGAGCGGATGGGCATCAAATAATTAATGGTGTTCAGAGACTTTGTGTTGATCGTAAATCAAGTCTAAGGGCTCTCCATAGCTAAGAATGTCCACATGAGATCCTATAGACATAGAGTCTGGGACTTGATTGAAGGCTTTGAGGCCTTCAACATCTAGACAATGCCCCGAGAACAAAATGTTGATGTGGATCACATGGCCACAATTGGATCTCAGTTTGACCCTACCTTTGACCTAATTCATAACAAACACTCTGTGTGAGTGATAGTCCGACCAAAAATTCTAGATAATGTTCAGAGTTGGCAAGTGTTTGAAAGCGATGAACACATCACCTCATTCATCTAACATTCGGGAGATTTTGTCAAACAATTCCAACCAAAGATTGTCGACGCTTAAGACAAACAAATCATTCAGCTAAAGTCCAACAAGCTTCCAAAGGGGTTGGTCACTCTTGAAAACCTATTTGATTGTGATGATGTGAGGAATGATAAAAGGAAGTTTGTAGTGGACAAAAGTGACTATGTGGAACTTCAGGTTGGAGATGGAAGAAAGCTCAAAGTTAGGAAGGATGTCCTGCATCATGATAAAGAAAGGCTAATCAACTTGTGTGAAAAGTATGGAGTAGTGGCCTAGTCATATGATGACCTCAAGGGACACAATCCCAACATCATGCAACATACGTTAGAGCTGACGGAAGGTGCAAAACCAGTCCACCAAAAACAAAGGCTAGTGAATCCCAAGATTGAGGCACTAATGGTTCAACAACTAACAAAGCTAATTCAGTCTTAGATCGTCTTCTCGATCAAGCATAGCACATGGGTATCCAACCTGGTCCCAGTCTAATATAAGAACAAATATAACCACCTATGTGTTGACTTTCGGGACTTGAACATAGCATCCCTAAAGGACCACTACCCATTTCCTTCTATGGAGTCAATCTTGCAAATAGTGGTAGGATCGAAAATGTTTTCTCTACTAGACGGTTTCTCTGGATACAACCAGATCTGGGTTAAAGAAGAGGACCAATACAAAAAAACATTAAATACCAAGTGGGGAACGTTTGCATATGCAAAAATGTCTTTCGGCCTCTCAAATGCGAGAGCCACTTTCCAGCGGGCAATGGTTATCACTTTCAGTGAATTGATCAACAAGATTATCTTAATCTATTTGGATGATCTGATTGTATTCTCTAAATCTATGGATGATCACTTTGATCACCTAGAAATGGTTTTCAAAAAAATCCAGGAGTTCAAGGTATCCCTGAACTCAAAAAAATGTTTCTTCGGAGTACTACAAGGAAAATTATTGGGACATGTAGTGTCCAAAGAAGGAATTGCAATTGATCCTGAGCGAGTAAAGGCAATTGGGGAACTTCCTCTACCAGTCAACAAGAAAGGAGTCTAGTATTTCTTGTGGAAGGTAAATTTTGTGAGCAAATTCATTTTAGATTTTGTAGGAATAATTAGACCAATCACCCTGATGTTGAAAAAGGATCAATTATTCAAATGGAAAAAAGAAGTTAGAGAAGCCTTTGAGAAGGTTTAGGATGTTATTTCTTCAACTCCTGTGTTGGTCAATCTTGACCTATCAAAGGACTTTATAATGTACGCATTCAATAGCAAATCCAACATTGCTACTATCTTAACTCAAGAAGATGGTGAAGGAAAGGGAGAGCATCCGATAGCATTTCACTCCCAGACCTTAAAAGATTATCAGATGAACTACAACTTCGTCGAAAGGAAAGTGTTCGCCATTGTTAAGGGACTCAAGAAGTTCTGAAATCTTATATCTTGCAACAAGGTGGTTGTTTATGTCATGCATTCCAGTGTGCGCGAGTACATCATTAAAGGAGAAATCACCGAAAAGAGGGCCAATTGGATCACTAAGATCCTTGAATATGACATTGAGGTCAGGCCTACAAAGACCGTCCAAGGAAGAGGACTATGCGAATATTTGGCATGCGACGAGGAAATAGCAGCTAAACAAGAACAACTAGAGTTGGTTCTAACAAATGAGTCTGACTCTGAAGGCTACTGGCTAATAGATAGAGTGAGATTCATGCACACTGGAAAGTATCTGTTGGGCCTTCCTTATCAAAAGAGAAGATTCTACCAACTGCAGAACAATGGATACACACTTATTGAAGGGGTCCTCTTCAAAAGGAACTTCAATGGCGTTCTATTTTGGTGTGTCACCATAGAGCAAGTGAAGAGAATCCTTGACACTTTCCATAATAGTCTTGTGGGCAAACACTTCTCTGCAAAGACCACTGCCATTAAAATCATCTTTACTAGATACTTCTGGCTTATGCTATTCAATGACTCATACTCCTTGGTGAAAGCCTGCAAAGAATGCCAATTCTTTATAGGAAGAAGAAAAAAATTCACAACGCCTCTCAATCCGATAGTGGTTAATGAGCCATTTGCACAGTGGGGCCTTGATTTCATTGGGATGATCAATCCCACCTCCAGTCCTGGACACAAATGGATCCTCACAGCCACAAACTACTTCACTAGATGGATCGAGGCCATGCCCCTAAAGAATGCAACAAAGGTGGAGATTGTGGACTTCCTTAAGGAACTGGTGACGAGATTCGGCCCGCCAAAGACCATCATCTCTGACAACGCCAAGGATTTCCTAGGCTCTAAGGTATGCCAATTCACACTCGTGCATGCCATATTCTTGAAAACATCATCAAATTACTACCCACAAAGGAACCGCCTGACCAAGTCGACTAACAAAAATTTAGTCTGACTCATTAAAAGTATCGTGTCAGAACATTAGAGAGAATAGAATAAGAACCTTCAGGTAGCACTTTGGGTAGACCACATAACTCTCAAGCAAGTCCTCAAGACTTCGCCATACGAGTTAGTATATGGAAAAGAAGCGCTATTTCCCATCTCCATGGAGATTCTTGTGCTACAACTACTCAAATCCCTGGAAGTTGAAGAAAATGGAACCATGGAGGTTTGGTTGGTTAAGTTGCTAGAAGTATAGGAAAAAATGGAAAGGGCCCTAATAGCCATGTCTAACCACCAACAGGTGGTTAAAAGATGGTTCAATAGGAAAGCCTCAGACCAAGGTCTAAAATGCAGGGACCTAGTATTAAAGTTCAATGAGAGGGCTGCAAAGTTTGGCCAACATGAAAAATTTGAGTTTGTGGGAAGGCCCTTTTAAAATAATTCAATGCAAGAAACACATGTTTGAATTAGAAAACATGGAGAAGGAAGCATTGGGGATTTTGGTTAACAGAATCCACCTCAAATTGTTTAATTAAATCTTCATTATTGTTCTATCTATGTAAATATGTAAGTAGTGTAATTATTTTCCTCTGTGTTCTTGTTGGCTAGTCTTTCAATATTTCCATAGTGAAAGGAAGCAAGAAAATAAATGGGACCCATTATTGCAAGAAGCACAAAGAAGTAACTTATAAATCATGAAGCATAAGCGACACCCATATGCAAAATTGAGAGGGTGAAATGAAGTAGAGACAATAAAGAGAACCCACAATGCAAAATTGCAAGAAAAGAGACACGAAGTTGATATAAGCTATATATTCATTATATATATACTTTGGTAAATACATTTTCAAAATGGCTCTGAGGCCATAATTTTAAAAAGTATATCTATACATTATGCAATTTCTTCACATATATATATATATATGGTAAATTATTTTTTCAGGCATATATACAAAAAATAGATTAAGGGCGATTTTCTTTGAAATGGAGAAAGAGGAGTGCATCTTAGGAAGGAGCATCATTATCAGAAACAACATCTAGGACAACTTCATCGTTAGCATTAGCAGGAGTAGCAAGACCATGAACAACAACAACAACATCAACAAGAGCAATGGCGAGTATTGGAGGGAATACCAGGTTCCTGAAGTCGGTATACCAGTCAACACCGTAGAAAACTACCACAATGTAGCAATGAATCAGGAAGTGGCAAGCACGAGTCACCCTTTGACAATGCTCTTCATGTGACAGGAAGTGAAACCCACTCAAGAACGATACCCATGGCACTACTGTATCTTCATCAATATGATTACGAAGGTCACTTGCTATTGGAATGCCCAAACCATGCACAACATTCACCACCACCTCTCCAAGGCTGCCTAAGTAGCGCTTCAGAAATATTTCAAGCGTAAGGTGTAGGATCATTGGCTTGGGAACCTGGATGTCAAGCAAAGACACGAAAAAATGAGAACATATGTCGGTATTGACTCTATACTTATCTTCATATTCTACGCAATCTTGGCCTAACACCCACTTCATGGCTATGATATCTAGTGAATGCTTGTTTTTGGTTATTCTTTTCAAGCGCCTATTGGAGATCTCACCTAGAAAATTCATTTGAAAGTTGTTGCAAACTAGCCTAATGGGAGTATTCATGATTCTTTAAGCTCCACTCAAACTGTCTAATGCAAACTCTACTCAACTGTCTAATTCTACCCAATTGGTTCTTGTCAATTGCTAAGTGTGATTTTGCTACTATCTTAGGGCCTATTTATAGAAATATGCGAGGTATCTACATGCTATAAGCATGATTTTAATCGAGTACCAACTTGAAAATCCCACCAAAGGCCAGCTCAAATTTCCCACCCAGTTGTGTTTGTCGTGTACGAATTGTTGTGTGTGAAATTAATAAGAGGTAATTTAGTAGCACAAATCAGTGGCATTCCCAAGTGATCATTTATACAGTCAGGTGTTGATGTGTCAACTGCAGGAGCTTCTCAAAATCCAAGGAGGAACTCATATATTTTCAAGTATTCATTGCATCTTTGGCTTAATTATTCTTTTTTAGATATTAATTGCTAGAGCATGCGAAAGCTTAAACTTCCTTCAAATCACCGGCTCAATTTCTAAGGAAATCATGCCATACGACATGATTATCAATTATCATTATGATTTTTTGTCTTTTCAAAATAGCAAGAAATTCATTTCGCATGAGTAAAGGAGTTGGCGATACATGTCGAATTAAATGCTAAAAGGCAACCGTTGTTTACCACTCCAAGAAAGTAATCACTAAGTATTGCATGCGAAAGGCTAACATTGTAAAAGCTTCCTGAGTACACTATCCAGAGCAAAGAGTTTTGAGCACAGACAGAGCCGAAGTGAATTGCAAAAAATTTGAACGTCGCAGAAATTTATAGTACCCTGAAATGGCTGAAAGATCTTAGATGGATGCATAGGTCGAGGCAACCCAAAGCTTGTTTGACACCATGGTAACAACACTAGTCACCAATATTTTTGATGACATCTCTTATGCATTGCCTGGGATGCCAAAAAAATCAGAATGGATTCACATGTGGGTCATGGAAAAGCAAAAAACTCACAGGGACCAGAGCCAAATAAAGGAGGAATGAGATAACATTCATGATCTTGTCCTCGCAAAGAACCCTAAGACTCTCAGGGAAGGAGCTTGCAAAAGAATGAAAGTGGTTGATAACCAACGAAAAATGGTGTACAAGTTATGGTTCAATGGTATTCCACAGTATATGGTCCTCTTTGTGCATTACTTCCCAAAGCTCATTCACAAGGGCATTGAACATTTCAACCCAGATACCAACACCATCAAGGGTCGGGAGCTAAGAATTAACATCAGCGTAGACGCTATCTAGAGCATGCTATGCATCCCTATAAGTCACTCTAAAGTGGATAGAATGGAGTCATTCACTCCAAAAGATGGGTACACCTTTTGGAGAGGCAAAGACAAAGCTTTGGATTTTCATAATTAGGAAACACAGAGGCCCCAGGAAGATTGCAAGCTGCCACAAATTCCAGTTGCGCACAACGCTTTTAAACAAGCTATGTAGGATGCGCTCTCTATGATGGTGTTTGTTTACGGCATGGACGAGGACAAATGGGTGTAGGAATTTCAATTGGGTTTGGGTTTTCAGTTGTGTAGGCAACAATCCTTGTTTTGGTATAACTTCGCAGAAGTCATCTACCGTGAAATGATGAGCCAAATCAAAATGCAATGTAAGTTCAGGTTTCCTTCTTTCCTTGCTCATATGTTTTTATACCAGAACCCCGAATTTTTCAATAAAAGGATGTCATTATCTATTTTTACTGAGAAGGGAGCCAAAAATCTAGTTTTTGTATGGACTCCCCTCCTTTCTACAGCACATGATTATTATGCATTTTTATATTTTTTTTTAACTTCGATTCTGTGAGACTTGAGTAAGGATGGCAGTCTTTATTAGCTTTCCACCGAGCAAACGGGGTGGATGCAAGGTTTCACTCCTAAATGTGACTGGTTCCTCTAGAGGGATTTTTCATTCATCTGCATGCGTGGATTTACTGAGGAACCATTCTAGCTCCTAGAGTGCATCACAGACAGGGTATTGGCCCTTGAGATGTTCCGGCAGATGGAAATTATTGACAATAATTTTTGTGGAGGAAAGGGAAAGATAGGATTCTTCAAATTCCCACTAACCTTCAAGTGGGTGGTAATGGCAAAAAAGCAGATGCATAAGCTACTTGAAGCAAAGTTGGCTCATCTAGGGTTAGTGTTGATCTGTGACAAATGGCAGTACAACCCCTTCAATGACTTAGGAAATGCATTCATCAAGGTAACCCACAACCCCCATCCTTATTCGGAAAAGCAACGGAGTCCCCTGGAAGACCAGGATGATCTGTTGGTGGACCTATTTCATATTCCTATAGAAGATACGAGACCGCCATGGCTCAAGTTCTATTTTCCTTTGGCGAAGTATGATGAGAAGCGCCAAATAGGGGGTTCCCTTCGCAATGATTTAGTAAGGAATTTTAACTAGAGCGAAGAAAGGATTAAATATTTTTGTATTTACCACCAAGAGATCAAAAGCCCTAATGCCCTTATCAGGATGTAGAGTTGGATGAAAAATTTGATAAGTTATGGAACGATGAGCATGAGGATACCAATGCAAGCAGTGACAAATATATCGACCTAGATGAGGCTAGAACGTATACAGGGAAGGGAAAGGAGAAGGAAAAAGAAGTACAGACGGCCCCAACGCAGCAGAAAGAAAAGGCGACAAAGCATCTTAGCAAGGCTCCTTCAAATGTGCAGGTGAATATATCATGGTTGGGAGCCTCGCATACACACACCTGGACCGCAAAAAGGTCCAAATTAACCTAGTAGCAACAGTTGGAGGCTATAGAGGTGGAAGCCTCACCACCCAACAAAAGGAAACGTGCATATACAACTCCTGGAGAGGTTTCACAGTAGCCCAAAACAAGCCAAGAGCCTACGATGAGCACAGAGCCAACGACGAGCAAAGGATCACAATCATCTGCACCATAGGTATTTTTCACTCACTCTTTTCTTACTTCACAATCTTTGGTGTCTCCAACTGCCTCTGTGTCACCCATCACTTCAAGTGTAGGCCCTTCTTTTTCTACTTCTACTGCAATGATCGTGGGAGGTTTCTCCTAGTTCTCCCAGGCGTGACCACTTTCCTTTACTCCTCCGCAGACCTTTCCACCTTTCACCGGAGCCCAGTCCGCATCCGCTATCGCTTCACCTTTTGCCTTTGTAGCCGCCATTGATCCCCTTCTTGCTACTACTGTTTCAGCCCTAACCTAGTCCACCCAGTAGATGAATCTACCATGACTCCACTATTGCCACCACACCTAATGAGTCCTACCACTAGTTCATAGACTAGGCTTTGGGATATTTCTCCATTCTCCTCGCAAACAATCTCTCTTTCGAGGAAAAAATCGCCTGAAACCACTACCCTCGTTCCCTTTCGCTCTTCCTCCCGGTGCACCTTTCACAGGCGATCTCATTAAGTTGCCAGCAAAATTTTTGTTGAAGGGCAATAAAACAAAAAAATCAAGAGCTCTTAGGATCCAGAAGCAAAAGGCCAAGAATGCTAAAAGGCTGATAGATCCAAAGGTATAGACTATTTTCAATGAGGCTCAACAATCGTTGCATTTTGCAACCATGTATCCAATCATCATCAAACCATAAGGAGAGATGTAGCCCAATGATTATAACCTCTATGCTATGGGACTCGATCCAAGCATAGCCTGGCTGCAAGATAAATTTGAGCTCATGGAGGAGACACAACAAATGGTGACCACTGACTTCCTCAAGTTCAATCGCGAGCTGAAGAAGAGGGAAGAAGAGTTGAAAAATGTTAAGGAGAGGATAGAGGTCCTGTTGTCAAAGGACAATGCAAAGGATGCAGAAATTGCACGCTTATCACAACAAGTGCAAACAAAGCAGGCTAAACTCTGGGAGGAATTTGCAAAATTCCAATCCTATGACCCCAACCTGGTCACCGAGCTGTAGCAGAAAAACCAAGAATATCAGGACTAGCTGGCTCGGGCGGAGCAAGAGATGCAACGAAAAAATGAGGAGTTTGAACATCAACACACTCAATTAGAGAAAAAAAATGCAACAAAAGGACATGGACTTTGAGATTCGACAGGCTCAATTGGAGAAGGAAGTCCAAGAGATGAAGCTTTCCCTCGAAAGGGAATCAACAAGCAAAAATCAGGCTGAAGAAAACTGGCTTGCCGAATTAAGAAACCTGTAGGGACAACTTTCCACCACAAATAAAAAGTTTGCAGAACTAACACAAGATTTCGGTTCAAGGGATGTAGAGATCAACTCCTTGAAGAATCTTTCCCAACCCCCTGCTATCTAGTCGGACCTCCTTCAAGTAGCCCAACGGCTATATGTCTCATACTAGGGAAAGGTCAAGGCATTTTGCCTGACTCTTCATCCAACACTTTAGTTTATGGGGGAGGCAACAAATTTAGGCATGGTAGTTCATGGAACTATTGAGCAGTTCCCATAATTCATCGCGAAGAAGGTTCCTTAGGCGAAAAAATTGTTGAATAAGCTACACACAATGTTAGATGAGGACTTAGTGAACGCAAGGATCGAGGACCAGAAAGTCACTACCAAAACAACAAAGGAGTTCATCCATTTCCACATGGCCATCCTCCATGCTAGTGAATGCACTACCACATTGGGCCAAACTACAAACAACATGCGAGTAAGGTTCTCCTAGCTAAATCAGATGGGCTTACCCTCCCTATTTCTTTCCAACAACTCAGTGGCTATAGCGGAGTAGATTGCGGTGAAGATTGAACAGCAGCAGGACACATCCACTTTTCAGAGCTTCAGTCAGCCCCTACTGTAGAGGATATTGAGGGCATCACTCATCAGATTGTGTGGCTTCTCTTCCAACTCAAGTCTGGGGTCGGTATATCCACGACGCTGCCATACAAAGAAATGATCGATTTGCATGAAGCGCAAGAGAATCTGCGTGACATATCGACGCCATCTGAGGCCGACTGGCTGCCTCTGCAGACTGCTCTCTCCAAGCTCTAATTGAATCACCCAATGGACAAGGCTCTGGTCTGCGAACCATAAATTTTTGGGTTCCTTGTTCCACAGGCGAAATTCCCCTGGTAGTCACCAAAAGTTGTGGATATAAATTTATTCGAGCTCCCTTCGGGTTATTTTTATTTTTATTTTGCTAAGTACCGACCCACGCCCCATCTATTTAAATATCCTCAGGCCCCTTTTCAATGAGCTTCACCCGCTATCGCCATTTATTTGCCAGGCGCTCTTCATAGGGATTTCTTCCTTCCCTCTTCTACCAGCCCCTGCCGTGCTTCCACATGTCAACACCACGGGAACTTCAAGGCTACTTCCCTTTGCTTTTCAATCGAGCCCCATCCACGTGCACTTTTGGGCGGACCACGCGGTCAGTGCTAATAATGAATACTTCTCCATGTGTCTTCCCCACATGAATTTTGATTGCAAGGAGTGAGGAATGAACCACAAGCTCCGACCTACCGCCACGTGTCTCCTTTGCGGGATTTCCATCAAAGGGAAGGAAGGAACAAGCAATGAGCCCCACCATGTTTCCACGTGTCCTAACTACCTTCATGATGAAGTGACACATGTCTGCACAAGGTTCTGCTGGGGCCACCGCCATCATTCGCAAGGGATGCATTTGGCTTGAGGATGATTGTGTTCTATGGCTCAAATCTTTTCTATTGCAACGACCATTGGAAATCATTGCTCATAATGTAGGAATCTTTTATGTTATTGGTCCACCAGGCGGTGGGATTATTTTCTATATGTACTACTTCTTCCTTCCAAAAATGAGTTCAGAAGATACAGAAAAAAAACTGTGAAAGACACTAGGCCTTTTTGTATTGTTTTAGATTATTGTATGAGACTCACAGACTGTGCCATTGTTCGGTCTTTCTTTTTTCTTAAGTTACTTGACAAAACATTATACTGTACCATTATTGTACTGAGTTATTTATTTGCAGAACTTCTATGATTTCAATACAAGTTTGTTGATTTAGACCATGTCTTTGACTCTTCTTTTCAGTATATGTGTATGAAAATTATTTTATGTTATTGGATAAATTATTCAGGTTTTCATCTTTGAATTTTGTTATTCTAGGACTTAGTAGATTATTGAGCGGGCCCTTAAATTGCATCCCAAAGATAGATTTACCATGCCTAAATCTACATCTTGGCGCATCGCCTTAGTTAGATCTTTATTTTTTATATTTGCTTCCTTTTCCCATTCCAAAACCCCAAATATAGAAGAAGTCGACTTCTTTAAAAATTTGGAGGTCACTCAATTTAGCGCAATTGGTCCCCCATTAACTGTGTTTCCCATAAGGCTATTACCTTGTCAATTTTTGGCATCAACAATTATAATATTATATAATATATATCAATATTATATATATAATATTATATTATATTATATATTATATAATATTATATAATAATATAATATTATATAATAATATATTTAATATTATATAATATTATATAATAATATAATATTATATAATAATATAATATTATATAATAATATTATATTATATAATAATATATTTAATATTATATAATATTATATAATAATATAATATTATAATATATTTAATAATATTTATTGTAAAAGCGAGAGATTTATATATTGTAGTTTATTTACTTTCAATTCCATTTTGAAATCCTTTTTAGTGGGCAAATCTTGGCCGTAATTTTCAATTTTATAAATAGACTCTAAAACCCTCATCGAAACCTTATTTTCAGGCTACAACTCGCCAAATTAGAGAAGTGAAAGGTCAATACCAGAAAGGAAGAGTTTGGAGGAGGGAAACCAATAGTGGCAATAAAGAAATAATAGAACGAACTGTTGAAACTTTCGTTCAACTTTCTGAAGCTCCCTTTATCTTGCTCTTATTTGACAGGTATATGCAAATCACAGATAGAAAATAAAATGTAATCCAAGCTTTGGTTATTCAATCATCGAGATAATTGTTTGTTTTGTGTATAACATGAATCCTTACATAGCAATCATGTATCTCATGGCTTACATCAATGAAAATGACGAAAAAGTTTACACCTTGAAGGTAGTTGGTTTTTTCTTTATAATTTTCTATCCTAAACTGTCAATTTAACTCCAATTTACAGTTCCCCTCAAAAAAGGATGACACAATGTTAAAACCTAAATGTGCTTATTAGGATATTGATCATTATTTTCATTTAATACACATACTCTAAGACCCTCATCGAAACCTTATTTCCAAGCTACAGCTCGCCAAATTGGAGAAGTGAAAGGTCAATACCAACAAGGAAGAGTTTGGAGGAGCATAAACCGATAGCAACAAGAAAGTGGCAAAAAAATGGTGAAAAACAACCCTCGGCATAATAAAGCCGCCAAACCCTTATGGAAAACAAAGATATATTATTAAAACCCTGAAGGGTTTTCAATGGTGCTTCATGAAGCAAAATGATGGGGATCGAGTTTTACTCATTACTATTATGGGGAGATGACAGTTCAAAATAGCTTCATCCTCCTAGCATTTCCCACCTATACTGAATCTCTTTGTGTTTTCTCTTTCTCTATTTGTTACCTAAGCTATGCTTACGCCACATAAAGTGTACATAATGTGCTTGGAGAGTGTTAACTGTTACAGATAATTACGCATATCAAGGTATACTAAATCTCTTCACTTTCTCTCTTTGTTACCTAAGGTACTTTATTTTTCATATTTCAAAGTTTCATAAATCTTTTAAAAATACTAACAAATTTTGAATTTTTTGATTGTGGGCAGGTACAAAGCAAGGAGAAAATGCAAAACCAGTGCCTTCTAGATGCATTTATAGCCCACCCCATGTGCAACAATGGCATCACTGAAGACACATGCATTCACACCAATGGATTTTTAGCTTTAGTTTTAGGTTTTTTTCAGTTTTAAAAGCATAATAAATTAGTAGTTTGCATACTGCAAAAGATTATGTCTTCAAAAATTTATATATAGAGTTCTTTGAAACATATTTTATATATAGTTTGAATATACAATGAATTATTTTCCAACATTGTTGTTTCAATCCTTTGAGCGGATTTGTTGAGGTCTTATGATTGTTTCAGTTTAATTTTTCCAGTATAACGTAAGAGCTTTAAATTTTTATATCTTGGTTCATAAATGACTACCATGACTAAATAAATGACTAAATGACTACAAGGACTAAATAAATGACTAGGTCATGACTAAATAAAATGAATACCATGACTACATAAATGAATACCATGAACAAATAAACGATTACGACTGAATAAATGAACAGTTAACAACAATCAATGACTAAATTAACGACTAAATATACTACCAAATTGATCAATCAAAACAACCAATAAATGACTAAAAATTGTTTAGTCATGAATTTGGTTGCGTTATAAATGACTGGTGATAAACTACTAATGGTCATGTGACCAATTTTTAGTATTTTTTTCGTCATTTATTGTTGTTTTTCTACTAGTGGTAGAGGAATAAAATCCTTTAAAGAGGATTGATATGATGATTGATAAGTTTCATGAATTATATGATAAGTTTGTAGTAGAGATGGGGAGACCTGCAAAATTGTCTCCCAAAAGGTTGAGTGGTATTGTAATTATAGAACCAACTCTGGATACTATTTCAGTATGTCATGCTTCTCCAGGATCACCTCCTGAACAACCACCTTTTGAAGAAGAAAAGACACAAGAGATAGACCCACTTGTTTCCTATGAAATTGTTACCTATTTTTCACTCCGAGCTCAAACAGGTAGAGCTGGATGAAGTTCATCATTTATAGGTACAAAAATTTTCATGTTTTGCTGATTAAGTGTTCATTAATCATAATTGAGATCATCTTACATATGAATCATAGTTTATTGTGCAAACGTTTAAAACAAGAAATTGAGAAAATTTGCATAATAATGCTTTTATTCATTTTGTAAAAAATGTTGAATTCCACACAAGCCGTGGAAGTAACTTTTTTGGATTTTTACAATCAAATAAAGAATGCATAAACAATGGTATGCTATACAACTGAAAATAATGAAAACATAGCGTAGAAGATGATTCGTCATTGCCTGGAATGACGAATCGTTGACGGTTGAGGTTCGGTTGTGACATCAGCTCTAGCTCCATTTCTAGTTTCAACTCCAGTCCCAGCTCCAAAAGCATCTGCAGGAAAGATTAAAATGACGTTAGAGATGGTCTCTAAGCAATGACGGATCAAATCCTATCATATGCCTACGCTACTAACAGGAATATAGGATACAGTCGATCAGGCATCCATCAGATGATTGAAAAATCAAGAGAAAAAACGTAATTCAATAGAATCTTTTAGCTTCTTTTATTTTGCTAACATGTATGTTTCAGTGTGCAAGAATAGGATCATCATGTTCACGGTTATTTCATCAGATATGTGGAGTAAAACGGGCTCCCACAAGGGTAGAGCCCGACATATCATAAGAACACTTCATATTCACATCATATATGAGAGTTATTTAATCAAGGACAGAAACAATTATCATCTAAGACTGTCGTCAAGAAGTCTAATTCAACATGGTAAAACAGATTGCACAATTATTTTTGCTCATTATTCAAAGGAAACAATTAGAGATATATTGCATTTATCATACATTGTTTCAGCTCTGCCTTTCATTTATGTTCACGTTTTAATAAGGCATTGAGCCCTTTATACTGAAGGGAACAAAGAGCATTCAGCAAGATAATTGTTTCTTACAAATGAAGAGAAACATTCTCATAATTCATAATCAATGCAAATCATCAGCAAGAGTTTCAGCTGATCAAAAGAATTAAGATAATGACAAGTGAACAGATTTGCAATAATTCAATTCTCTACAGGCTCTTTGACAGAAAACAACAATTTTTGCTTTAGTCAGCATTTTAGAGGTATGGAGGATACAAATTCATCCAACAGGCATGTTGTTTCAAGTGTCATATGAGAATATCAAAAAGATCATGAGTCTGGAAAGTTAAACATTCAACTGCTACTGACGAGGTTAAGAGAAAGTTCTGGTTAACAATATTCACAGCTGATTTTAAATAACAAATGATAGTTCCAGCTATTACCAGTCATTGATATGCTTACCAAGTACAAATTTATAATAGTACAGTTGTGGAGAATGAGCAGCAGCTATCATTAAATGAATAGGACATTGCTATACATTTGAGGATACTCAAAAGATGTTACAAGACAACATACTAAAGCTTTCATCTTCTTCCAAGGGTCATACTTTGAAGCACAATAACAGAAAAAAGCATTATATAAGGAACATTCATCATAGTAGCCGAAGTCATAAGTCATGAACACTGATTTCCAAAGCAATATTAATCCTATTTGAGCATGAGAGAGACCAAGAAGTCCATGTGCCTTAATGAAAATCTTGTAGAAAAGCATAGCTATCTTTCAATTTTAATGTTCTATCAAATGGCAGTCACAGTCGGAAGATAGTCATAGCTTTGAGTAAAGGGAAGTATCGTAAAGTCAGGCTTTAGAGATGGCAGTAATAAGCGTACAGATTAGCATAGTCCACAGGAAAGGCATTAAGATCAAAGAAGGGTATGCAAATTTCAGGTTTCCAAGCAGGCTGAACAAGTTTTATCAAAAGATGCCCCAAGGAAAAGAAAATAAAAAAAGCATTTATATGCACAATGACAGAAACTTTGAAGTACAAATCAATTTTTTTTAAAAATCATGAGTCTAAATAAATGCTTAACCATATCTAAGTGCGCTTAAGGAAATTTACATAAGAAAAGAGCAATGGAAGTCATGTCGCGCCAAGGAGGGAGCTCTATTTGAGCTTATACAACAAGAGAAAAATATAAAGAAGGGTTTATTTATTTTACTTAGGAAATAAGCATGATCATGGCGGCCATTCATAATAAAGATTCACCAGAATTTCAAGCTTTGACACAATTCCTCTCATGGAGATGTTTTTCAGCCAATATAAAGATGCATGGACAAAAAAGAAGCAAACTCATCAAAATGATATACAGCCACAATTTTAAATCAAGAAAATGTCAACAAAATCTCCAGATTGTGGCCAAAAGTGACTTACCCACTGGAGATCTTCATGGAAAGTTCAGAGACAACAAAGTATGGTGGATTTCAAGCTCCAATTCAAGCAAAATCTCAGGAAAACCTACCCAGTAGACCAAGGCGGCGCAGTAAGAGCTCCGGCTAAATGAAGTGCATGGTGAATAATGCAAAATGATTAGGGTTTCGCCTCTTTTTCCTTGTCTTCTCTACTCACGGGCTTGGTGAGTTTTGATGGAGTCTTTTAGGAATAAAACAAAATCTTTATGTTTTATTTTTGCCCATGTTTTAAATTCTTAAGTCAACTTGACTAATATGTAAAGTGGTCGCCATTATCAAATAATGAGCTTTGTGCTAATATTATGGTTGGACGTTGATTTATCGACCAAGATATGCTTAATGATGATGTGGTCAATCTTTCTCATAAAATAATTGGAGCTGACTATAGTGTTACATACTATAGTGTTATTTCAAAAAAAAATCTATAGTCGGCTGATATTTGTTTAACTGTAAAATGCAAAATACACGCAAGTGTGATATATGGAACTTGAAGATCATGAAGCGAAGAAATATAGTTTCTAAATTAGCTTTATTCTTTTCATATTTAATTGCATTAAATAATGTAAATGAATTAATTAAATGGTGCATTATAAATCATTTAATTAATTCATTATCTAAAATACAAGTAAATATGCTATTTAAAGCTAAATCTCAATTTTACTTCAATTACACGTCAGATTCAACTAAAGACTTAAACGCGAAGATGGAGTTCCAATGTGCATGGGCGAGTTGGTAAGAACAAGGTAGTTTTGCATGCTTTAGCCCACCTTTTCAGGGATTTCAGTTCAGTTCGAGATGCAGATCAATTACACGCTTTATGACTGCCAGTTCGAGATTGTGTTAACTCATTTTTGCATGAGTTTGAGCCATTTTTTTTAGGGGTTTTCACTTGTGCTTAGATTTCGCTTTGGAATTGTCATTTTTTGACTTTCAGATCACTTTCAGTGGCTTATTCATGCACTTTGAAGTGCATTCATTGTATATATTGAAAAAGTTTATCTTTTTCAATTCAGTTCTTGTTTTTTAGCCTTTGCACTCTGCAAAGCGAATCATCTTGTAACTCAACATTTTTACAGATTAATACAGCAGTGTTTTTTTACAGGTTCAAATCGTGTTATTGCAGAGAATTCCTTCAAGTTTCAGTATTTTAGAATTTTCCTTCAAGTTTCAAGCATCTTTATCATGTGGGATTGATCGAAGTGATTATTGTGTTTGCAATATATGAAACCTTTAAATATTTCTGTCTCCTTAATGAATTATGTATGCATCCAAGTTTAAATCTACTAGTTAAACATTGTGCTAATCAGTAATTGAACAGTCTAGTTGTGGAAATCATATTTTCCTTCTGTGATTGTTTCTTTAACAGCCTTTGTTTAAAACATTCAAGTGTTTAAACTTCCAGATCTAGTTGTGCAAATGAAAATAGTGAGTAATTGTTCTGTGAGTTAAGTCTGCATGTTGAATTCTTCGGTGCATCACCATAGTTAAAATTTCATAGTTTAGAATTCAAACTTAGTCTTTCTACCTCTTTCCCAGCCAAATCAGTTAGTTTTAGGAGTTTTTTCATTAGGGAACCAACCCTCTCTGGAGATTGATTCTCAAAGTTAGGCAACCCACAGGCCTGAGAATCATTCCATGTTTCAACAGATTGCTAGATTTAACTAATCGAGCGTTCAGGTGCAATCTGATTGACAACAGAAATAAGTGAGGAGGTTGGAGATATAGAAGAAGTAGTTAATGTGTTAAGAAGTTTGAAGGATGATGTTGAAGTGGACAAACCTATGCTTGAAACTAGAGTCGATATTCAAGTACAAGGAGAAAGAGAAATGCATGAGGATGATAGGGTAATTGTAGCTCTCAGGTTCTTGGAAGATGATGAATTTATCAAAACCCCTAAATTTAAAGAATTTTGGATTAAGATGAAAATGAGAGAGTTTGAAGTGAGGGTTGAAATGAACAAGATGAGAGTTGAGGAATCCCAACATGACCAGATAGTAGTCCAAACTTTTAATGAATTAAGGATTGATAATATTGATGTCAGCCCACAAGAGGCTAAGGAGATGATTTTGAAAAGTAATATACTTATTGTTCCTAGTATGGAATTAAAGAAAAAAAATTACTTGATCAAGTGAGAACATAGGAAGACCCAATGTTGATTGTTGAGTTTGAATCAGATGAAGGGGTAAGTGGCACAAGGTATAACCCTAAGATTGAAACCTTGGCATTCTGGTCCAAACAAAAGAGTACGCAAAAACCAAGGTTACTAGATGTAGTGCAGGAAATGAAAGGGACAACTATGGTAAAAAAATTAAAGGATGCATCTATAGAAGTTGCAACCATGATAATGCATTCAACTATGTGCACCCGAGCTGCAGTTAAGGAGATGGAAGCTAGATTGGGAGAGTACGAAAAGGAACAAAAGTTTTTAAATGATGAAGTCAATAAATTTTTCATGTAAAATGTGAAGTTGAAGGAAAAATTGTAAGGAGAAGTCCCCTCATAAATGTTATACCAGTCTCCTCATGCTCTACCAGTTGATATAGAAAGTTCTTCTACTAAACAAGTGAGCATTCTTAAACAGGTGATTGAAGAGTTAAAGAAAGCCAACAATGAGGGTAAGGAATGAATGAAAAAGAAAATATTCAATGTTTTAGAGAAATTCCTCGAGCATAGGATAAAGCTAATAGTGGATAAGTTGGAAAGTGTGTATGATTGTTATAGCTCATTGACATAGGCAATTGATTAAATGAAAACACATGTTCCCATACTAGATCCCCTTTTTAAGAACTGGCGGCCCATACACCACACATTGGTAACCTTGTTCAGAATCTTACAAAGGAGTATGAGGCTCTTGCATCATTAAAACATACAGAGTATATGGTCAAAATAGTTATAGATGAATTCCAATATATACAAGGAGAGGACCAAAAGATCATAACAAGAATAGATTCATTTCATACTCTGAAGCAGTGGTTTGTGCCAAAAATATTGAAAGATAATGACCAATTGAAGGACCTCAATGAATGGAAGAGTTAATTTGGCTAGATTGTTCCACATTGCATCACTCACATACAAAAGGATGGTGAGTTTAGTCTTGATAGGTTCGACTTAATCATGGATGGAGTAATAGCATTGGATGTTGGATATTCTAAGTTTATCATAGATGGCAGGGCATTACTAGACAACCAATGGAAGATTCACCTTGCAAATATATTGAAAATTCAAGAATAAAAATGGCCACATGATTATACAGTGTACGAGTGGGAGCAAAAGTATTTGGGTCCTCCCGAATAGTAGGCCTTGAGGGTAACACAGTGGAAGAATCAGACATTTAGATACACTAATATGGAGAAAGGACCTTGAATAGATCTTCAGTGATCATGGGTGCCTTATGGAGATTAATGGACTATGGTGTCACGATTGCTGCAGACTTCATTAGTTATCTACTTTCTCTAGTTTTAAGAAAAACTAATGTTTAGTTTGGTTTAATGAATAGGCATGAAATTTGAAAAGATGCCATATTTTGTAACGGTCTGAAGCTTGTTGCTTCTCTTATAAAAGAGAAACGAAGACTAAATTTTGATATCATCATCATAGGCATTTATAGAAACATATATGAGGATAATTATGTTATATTGAATATCTATTTGAAGCAATCAATGGACAACAAGATTTAATCTGGTGCTTAAATTTTGGTCTCAATTATTTGTTGATAATGATATGTATGGTTGGATTTCTTATGCATTTTTTGTTGGAATATAGGGGTATATTGTGAATTGGTATCAATTATTTATTCATAATACTATGCATGATATAATAAGTTGTGGTCTTGAATTTTGGTATTGGATATGCTTGTGTGAAGGAAACACAATAACACTAAAGTATGCTAAGCTCAATTCTTTACTCAAATGCATCACATGACCCATACAAAACACATACTAGAGGAGTGGGTATGCAACCCTTTCTAAGGTCCATTACCCCAGACAGTTTCATAGTCAGTTGCCACCCATTTAGGTGAAGTTGGGGATTGAAGACCTAGATAAGGATATGCTTGTGAAAATGTAGCCTACTTAAATACATACTCGTACTTGCACAAGAAAAGTCACAAGGCATGACGATATCCCCTTGTTGAATAGATAGCTTACAATAATACATATATCTATATTTATTATAGCTATCAACCGTGAGAAAAATAATGGTTTCATATCATTCTTTGGTTAGCAAACAACCATTAATACAAGAAAACTTCCAATAGATATCAAATCCTTGTCACTAGTCAAATACTACTCAATAAACTAATGCGTAAACTTAACCATCCAATGATACTAAATTATAAGTTACTAATTTGATTATTAATGTATGAAGATAATTCAAGGGTCATTCAAAATGAGAATAAAAAATATAATGTCAACATTTGAATTGTATGTTAGAAACATTTGTAATCATAATCAAGACAATAATCTATTTTACCTTATTAATTCCGACATATCCATAATGATAAGATTTTGATAATAACTCAAGTTAAGATTTTATTGATGTTTTTTCTAGAGAACCATTGTTCCTAATTTATCCTTGAATTTACTTCCTTAAATACTTAAATAATAAATATAAACTCTTATATATATCTATCAATAAAGAAACCTCTATTTCCAATTAAAACAACTAGAATAAAATTGGTCATACTGAGTTATTCACCTCTAAAATTTAATAATTCCAATAATTACTCAATTATTACAATTCTATTTAAATATGATATTATTCTTGTGTCCATAAACCTTTGTACTACTAGGGCTAGATTAAATTAAGATCAATCAAAAAATACATCCAAGATAAAGGATAACAATTTGATATCTATGCACTATTATGAATGCTTAATCAATAATAATATTGTAAGGGCTAATAAAAGACAACCAAGGCATGAATCATTATTATCTATTTCTTCTTAACATGCTTGTATTCCTTTGCTATTAATTTATTTTTCTCTTCTAATAGAGTACCTTCCACTCCCTCTTGAATTATTTTACCTCCTCTTGAATAAATTTTATTCTTTTTTTTAAAGAAATAATATATTCATTTGGTTCACTATACTAATTCTCAGCAACTCATTTCATATTAAATATTAAACCCCAACTTATTTTCATATTGATCTACCTTTATCCATTCCATGTTGTCCTAATTATTTTATGGTTATTTAGGAATCTTCTATAGTCCTTACATTTCAATTCTTTTCAAAGTTTTCAATCCTATAACTCCAAATTATAATTTCAAGGATAGAATTTTGCATTCTATTAGGCATTTCTCTATTTTTTTGTGACAACACTCTCTCTCTTTAATTCTCACAACCCAAGAGATATATATCCCTTAATTTTGGTCTATGCCATCCTCACTCTTGTGAATCATGAAAATTTTGATATTCAAAACACTCTTCTAACTAACTAATCTAATCAATTAGTTCTACAATTAGTAATCCAATTCCTTCACATAGATTCCTCATTTTTCCTTCCTCTTTATTATATTATACTTTAGTCATCACTACAATCCTCCCTACCATGATATTGATCTATTCTACAATTAATAGCAAAAGTATCTATCTTATTTCTAAGCTAGTCCAAAACCTTTGCAAACATTTCCTCCATCCTATTCATGATAAGAAACTCTCATTGTTGTAGAGAGCTTACCAATGAATGTCACTAGAAAATTCACACTTTTAATTTTTCTTTTAAGTACAATCTATCACAATATAACATAATTGTAGCACTTCTTACAGACTTGCAATAGCTATATATCTTTAATAAACTTACAAAATTTGTTTTTAATGTACTCATTTCAATTGAGAATAGGAAGTGTGTTCATTCATTTTTATTTATTTTCAATTAATTAATAAATATAATGCATTAGGCCCAGTCATTTGTATGTTTCTAAGCATACCAATATAGGTTAATTTTATTTATTACAAGATGAGTACCCATTCTTTTACAGAGTGGTCTACTCAAGTTTAGGGCTTGATATTTCATTTTATGGTGATAATAAATCTACTACGGTGAATAAATAATACAAATTGAAGAGTTGAGGAAGGTTTAATGCAAGGTATGTTGCATTTGGCGTACATCATACTTAAGGTTGAAATGTACTCTTCAAATCAAACATTTAGGGGAGAGGAGATGATACATAAGTGGTGCCCCCAATGTGCGATGGGACATGCACTCGTGGGGGCCCACACCTATACACGGGTCCTCCACAACTTAAAAAAAAATCATTCATACATAGGCATGATGACATCAAACATAAATCAGATTTAAAATGCACACTTAATAGCATTCATTTCAAAAAAAAAAGTACACACTAGCAGCCAAACATGATGAAGTGTATCCAACTTGTATCTGACATATAACAAGTAGTATTCTGACATGGAATTTAAACAGCCCAAACATTAAGACATGCACCCTTCCCCGTAAACTGGTAAACCCAATTGTCGCACCAATGCAGGCATCACTTTTACATCAATCATAGCTACACAACATAAACAAGGTGCCAAGTCAACAATATTCAAACCCATCTTTGACCAACTGGCTAACCCATTAAAACAATGTTTCCCAACGTAGCATAACCAAACCAACACGCAAATTCATTTGCCTGTCCCGTCAACCATGAGACCTTCAACACGTATCAACTTCAATCTGTCCCATCTCGCCAAGTAGGGTGCTCACGTATTGGAGCCAAAGCCAAATATCCCACTTGCATCCATTTAACAGTCCTGTAAGGCCACCATTATTGAAAAACAAAACATGAAAATAATTTCAAACAATCCACCAAACCAATCAAGTCAAGAATTAATGGCCGAAATCAATCAAATCTCCAATTCATACGAAACAGAATTCAAATTGAAAATAGGACAACAATTTAATTCACCACACCAAACAAGCATCAAACAAATTCAAATAATTCCCAATTCAAATAGCTGTGAAAACCAAGAAGTATTCACTTATTTTGTAGTGAGCGACATAAGAAAAGGAGGAGTGACAATCACATAATTGAACAAGTTAACATCAAGGGGAGGCAACAACTTAGATTCCAGTGCACCAGCATCCATATTGTTCCATGTTTTCCTTTCACACTCTTCCATTCATTTTACTTTATATTGTTCTTCATTACAGCCATTACTATTTTCCATTTCTAAGCTTTATATTGATCTTCACTACAACCATTACAGTCATAGGTTTTACTTATGTTTCCCTAGGGTTTATATTGCAAATATTACAATCACAGGTGTTTCTTTATCTATCGCTAGGGTTTATATTGCTAATATTGTAGTCATAGGTTAGCATATGTGTTCCATAGGGTTTATAATGCAAATATTACAGTCATGGTTTACCATTTAAAGCTTTCCCTAGGGTTTATTTTCCAAATAATACAGTCATTCGTTAGCATATACATTCCCTAGGGTTTATATTGCAAATATTACAGTCACAATCTACCATTTTTGTTTCCCAAAGGTTTATATTGCAAATGTTACAGTCATATTTTACCATTTCAGTTTCCCTAGGGTTTATACTGCAAATATTATAGTCATAGTTTACCATCTATGTTTCCCTAGGGTTTATATTGAAAATGTTATAGTCATAGTTTAGCGTTTCTGTTTCAATAGGGTTTATATTGCAAATATCACACTCATAGTTTAGCATTTATGTTTCATAGGTTATGCATTATCATTCACTCTACTTTTCGTAGTCTCATAGGTTTTGTATTATCATTCAGTCTACTTATCATAGTCTCATAGGTTTTGTATTATCATTCACTCTATTTATCATAGTCTCATAGGCTCTGCATTATCGTTTATATGGTAAATATTAGTCATGGTTTACCATTTTCATTTCATATGTCCTACATTATCATTCACTCTGCTTATCTTATTCTCATAGGTTATGCTTTATCATTCACTCTAGTTATCTTATTCTCATAGCTTTTGCATTGTCATTCACTCTGGATATTTTATTCTCATAGGTTCTGCATCATCAGTCACTAAGGTTTCTATTTTTATTAGGTTTTTTTTCATCTTTTTCATAGGTTTTTGCTTCATCAATTCACAAATATTTATGCCTGCCAATGAGTTCGTCAGACAAAATATGTGAGCTTTGTTAAACTCTTACTATTTTTCATCCATAAGCTTTTTATTGTGTCATAGTTCAAATATGAGTGTGGTTTTCACTTTGCTATGCATGAGAATGTTAATGTTGTAAATGCTTAAGAGATATGAGATGTTCTTAAACTCTAACTCCCTTGCATAGTTTGTAATTTTGTGCTTCTTACTCCTCTATTTCCTTATGTCACTCACTCCAGAATAGATGTAACTCTCTAAACTGTTAGAAAAGATGATCTCAAATGAAATGCAACAAACTAAAAAGATAACACATACAAAAACTAAATAATCTTTTGTTCAAGCATCACTCTCTTCATACATATAAAGATAATTGTTCAAGAATTTGTGTTTCATAGTTTACCAGCTATGTTTCATAGGTTCTGCATTATCATTGACTTTGGTTATCATATTCTCATATGTTCTACATTACAAACTAATTATTCTTCTGTTCAAGCATCACATCACTCTCTTCATACATATAAAGATAACTGTTCAAGCATTTGTGTTTCATAGTTTACCATTTATGTTTCATAGGTTTTGCATTATCATTGACTCCGGTTATCATATTCTCATATGTTCTGCATTACAAGCTAATTATTTTTTTGTTCAAGCATCACTAATTTGATTGTACCTATTTTTTGTAGATGGCCAAGGGCAATGCAGTGGTGACCCATACTGGGAACAAAAAAAAGAAAAGAGCCACAACAAGGTTGCCCTCCGACAAACAAGGAGCTAGATTCCCCCTTGAAATAGATCATGTTGCACAAGTAGATGAGGTTTCTACTCCTCAGATACTACAAATTGAGGTTACTACACCTCAAATACTATAGAAGGTAAAACAAATACAGAAGTTGTGGTCTTCAGATGACATGAAAAGGGCACTCTACGATGTTGAAGAGAATGAGATGTTGATAAGGGGGGCTTCCAAAAAGTGATCAATCCCAACAGCCACACTATCCAAATGGCTAGGGGTTCTAACAACAACTTCCAAGAAAGGTCCACCAACAGTCCTCACTGAAGAGGAAGAACATCTTATTGTGGAATGGTGCAAGAAAATGGTTGATATTGGTCATGGTCTTGAGATAGTCAATCTTAAGTCTGAGGTTGCTCAAATATGTTAGAATAGGCCAAACCCTTTCACCAATGCGTTCCCAAGGAAGTCCTGGTGGACAAGCTTCAAGCACAGACATCCTGAACTTGCATTATGAACTGCTGAAGGCCTAGACAAAGATAGGGAATTCAATCTTAGAGCTGATGTTGTAGCTGCATTCTACAAAAAATTGTCTGCAGCATACGAATCCATGCCATATGATCCTGCTCGCATATGGAATTGCGATGAGACTAGCATCTAAGTAGGAAAAAATGAGTCCATGAAGGTGCTCACAAGAAAAGGTAGCAAGAATGTCTCTTACATTATCCCAAAGAGCCATGAATGGATAACCATTCTATGTTGTGTCAATGTTGCAGGGCAGAGCATTCCAGGATTCTACTTGTTCAAGGGGAGTGCGAACATAGATAATTACATCATAGATTGTGAACCAGGTGCTTGCATGGCATCCCAACCCCACGCATGGATGACCAAAGAATTTTTCATAGATTGGTTGACCCACTTCAAAACCTCAATTCCAGGTGGTGTCTCGCCCACCAACAGGGTGTTGTTGATCTTTGGCGGCCATGGAAGCCATGTAGCACTCAAAACCATCCAGGAAGCAAGAGAAATTGGTGTAGATTTGTTAACATTTCCATCACACACATCACATAAGCTATATCCATTGGATGTGAGTGTGTTTGCACCTTTTAAAGCTTACTTCAAATCAAAAAGTGCAGATTTTTTGTCAAGGTTTCCAAACATTGAAGTGAGGAGGAGAGAACTTGCAATGTTAGGTAGCAAAGCAATGAAAAGAGCTTTGATAGTTGACAAAATCAAAGCTAGGTTTAAAAGGACGGGTATATGGCCACTGAATCCTAATGCACTTGTCAACGACATGCATCCCAGTGAGACATTTGTGGTCAGTGAGGATGCTGACGCAGTTGAAAACATTCTCAACCTTTCGAGACTTGGTCTGTCAAGCGATGATGTCATAGTATTATAGTCCACTCTTCCAGATGGACACTTGCAGACTGCAACAGAAACACAACACTCACCTCATAGTTGTCTTGTTGAATTAGTTGCACAAGTGGTGGTTAATGAACAAACCCCTCCCATGGTGGACAACCCTGTTGATCAATTCAACGAAAGTTTAGATCTTCCATCACAACGAAGCCAACCATCCTGGTTGGTTGAGGGAGAAATGAACTTGGGCATTAATTTGGAAGTCCCAGTACAACAGGATACCTATACTTTCCCATCACCACCACTAGAAATTGACCCTTCTCAAGTTGTGCATTACTATGCTCCTTCTTGCATTTCAGATTTACGAGGCAATGAAGATGTACCAAAGGGTTCACAGGTGGTGGAGGAGGTCATTGCCACATGGCTGAATGGGATAGAAGAAACACAAACAGTTTCACACATCAACAAGTTCCTCAAGCTGCTTGTGCACACTGTCTGTCAAAAGAAATCCAAAGATGGTGCAATTCGGATCAGCAGACAGTCTCAATTATTCACAATAGATGACTACATGATACTTTTAATGGAGCAAGAGCAAAGGAAGAAATAGGTCGAGGAGATAAAATCAAGAAAGAGACAATAGAATGAGGAGAAAAGGGCAGAAAAAATTGTGGCAGCGAAGTTGAAGGAGAATGCCAGAATTGAGAAGGTGATACTACGAAAAGAAAAAGAGTAGCAAAAATTACAATAGAAAAAGGATAGAGATGCAAAAAAGGAGCAAGAGAGGCTTTGCAAGGAACATGACCGCAAGGAAAAAGATATTGAGGAGGCACAGAGGGCTTTACAAAGAGAGAGGCAGTTAAGGAACCCTTCTAATTTTTTGTCTCAAAGTAATGGAGTCTTCCGTGATATTCTCAACATTAATATCCCTCAGTTCTCCACAACAATGAATTATTCAAGCCTCTCCCAATTTGACTTCAAGGGAACTCAATATCCATATCAATTTGTCACTCAAGATGTACAAATGTGTTCACCTCTTCCCCCAACACATGTCACTTGCACCCAATTTACCACTCCAAGTCCCACTCATGTATGCACCACTCCTCGTCGAGTGGAAGGGGATGAGAACATGGAAATTGGCACCCCAACCAGCCAAGATCCATTTCACAACAACAATAGCTAGATGTTGCCTTTTTTTGTTTTCACATGCAATTCAAGTTTCATACACTTTAGAAGTTTTGATATTTACAAATGCATCGAAATTGTGGATAGTTATAATTTTTTGATAAGTATAGATTGACCGTTATTGTTTTGGTTTGTGAAGTAATCTGATCAGATTCCAAAAACTGTTGTATGTAATTTTCAATGTGTGTTATTGTTTTGATTTGCAATGTATGCTTCTTTGTTGACAGTTTTAAATCTATGATAATTATAGATGCATCATTATTTTTTTTATTTGCAACATTTGTATTATGATCATATTGCAATGTGTGTTCTATGTAATTTGCAATGTGTCACTATTTTGATTTGCAATGTTTGCTTCTTCATTGACATTTTTCCATTTTCTATTCCTTTTTTTCCTTCATTTTTCCATGTGGGAGGACGATATTTGTCCATGCATTTTACAAATTGAAAAAATGACCCGTCAAACGATACATAGGCACCTCGGGTGCCACTTCCTACCTTGCCGTGTCAAATTCTATTAGTCTGCCACCCTAAGAATCCACTTCGTCGCATTTATCACTTGCCGCCACTTCCTATACTTCTCGACTGACGTGTTGAATGCACAAGTCTCCTCTCCTTTTCTCCATGCCACCCTACAATATTTTTCCAACCAACCTATACATATACATATACATATGTATATGTATACGTATATACATATGTATATACATATCCATATACATATGTATATACATATGCATACATATACATATACATATACATATACATATACATATACATATACATATACATATGCATATACATATGTATATGCATACATATACATATACATATATACATATGTATATGTATGCATATGTATACACATATACATACATATTTTCCTAGCCAACTTGCATTCAATGCTCCTAGTGCCTTGCTCTTGTCACCATCTTTACATCCTTTCATTCTAGCAAGTTCTCATTTTTTCTTCACTTGCACACCAGAACCTGCTCAGTTTGTCGTCTACAATCTAGAAACATTTACCAAAACTTGTGATGCTCAGACTCTAGTTAAGAGATGGATAGATGCCGGTTGGTGAACATTACAAGCAACTTCTTTCTATTATTACATATACATATATGTATATCTTTATGCACATGTATATGTATATGTATATACACATATACATATACATATGAATATGTATATGTATATGTATATGTATCTATAGATACATATGTATATACATATTCATATACATAGACTTATACATATGTATATGTATATACGTATACATAGACATACACATATACATATACATACCAATATACATAGACATAGATATACACATATACATATACATATACAATTTAGACATGCAACTATTCTATCTTTTTTAGGTGCCATTGATGAATTTGGTGGTGTTTTCTTTTTCATAGGTGATGCTTCATCTTGACTTCAATGTAAATGAATGCATATATTATTATGTTGTGGTTCAATTCAATCATGTAAATGAATGCATGTAAGCAATGCTGCAATTTTTCATTTCACTAACAAACAATATAGTTGGTTGTTTTGATGCCATTCATAAACCTGGGGTTGTTCTCTTTTTCATAGGTTCTATATGTAGTCAATTCTATATACATATGCACATATATATACATATATGTATATGTAAATATATATACATGTATACACAAATATACATAAATGTGTATATATAAATATATATACACATACACATACTAATACACATACACATATACATATACATAACATTGTATGTTGTTTCTATGTCATAGATAAATTTGGGGGTGTTCTATTTTTCAAATGAATGCATATAAGCAATGTTGCAATTTGTCATTGCAGTAACAAATAATATTGTTGGTTGTTTCGATGCCATAGATAAATTTGGGGTTCTCTTTTTCATAGGTTCTGCATGTAAGCAATTCTATATACATACACATACACATCCACATCCACATATACATATACATAAACCATACACATAAAAATATACACATAGGTTCTGCTTCATCAATTCAATCAACTAAGCAATAGAGACATAAATATATTCTTGGTAAGAAAAATAATGCATGTAAGCAATTCTATATACATATATGTTTATGTATACATATATATATACATATACATGTACATGTACATATATGTACACATACACATATACATATACATTTATATACACATACATATTGGTTGTCTTTTTCATTGGTAGTGCTTCATCAATTCAGTCATATAAATATGGTTTTTTTGTTAATGTAGACCGTATAAAATTGGATGTGCACATATCGGCTCCTCTCCCCTAGAGATTCATGTGTATTCTTTCATTTAGTAATGAATTAGGGAGACTTGATTTTATGAACGCTCGTTTGATGGCAACCTATGTTGCACAGGTCCACAATTCCATTGGAATTGTGAAGTGTTGCATAGGTAACCATCAGAGAGCCTTCACAAAACCAATTCGCCTAAGTGATTCAAATACAAAGCTACAATAGTTGCATGATTCAATTGATGTACCCTAACCTATTAAAAAGATAACACCCCAAATGATTCAAAGCACCTATAAAATAGAACACACTTGCAATTAATCAAAGGCACCTAAAATTGATAGAATTGTTGCATGGCTGATTTGATGAAGGATAACCTATGCAAAAGAGAACCCCCCCAAATTAATTGAATAGTACACCTTCATGTTCGAACCATGAAAATAATTTTAAATTCCAACCATACAAATATTAAACACAATTTGCAGTGTCAAAGTTTGTGCAATTGCTACAAGATGTAATGGTTTAGGTAGACTTGATTTTCCCAAAGTCTTTATAATGGTAATCTATGTTGCACTTTGTCCACAATTGGACCTTTCAACTGTGAAGTGCTACATAGGCAACCATGAAAGGCCTTAGGAAAACTAGGTCCCCTAAATACATGTTCTAACAAAGCTTTACTGCTCATTATTGTTCTATGGTAATACATGTGAATACTTGAAGGTTTTCATGGCTATTTGAATTGGGAATTATTTGAATCCGATTGATGGTTGTTTGGTGATTCTGATTGATTTCGGCCATTAATTCTTGACTTGATTGGTTTGGTGGATTATTTGAAATTGTTTCCATAATTTTGTATTTAATAATGGGTGCCTTACAACTTGTAAAAATGGAAGCATATGGGATTTTGGAGTTCACCACTACTACGTTCGCACCCTACTTGGTGAGATGGTACAAATTGAAGCTAATACGTGTTGAAGGTCTCATGGTTGACGGGACAAGCGAATGCATTTGCGTGTTGGTTTGGTTATGCTATGATGGGAAACATTGTTGTAATGGGTTAGCCATTTGGTCAAAGATGGGTTGGATGGGTTTGAATGTTGTTGACTTGGAACCTTGTTTATGTTGTGTAGTTATGATTGATGTGAAAGTGACGCCTACATTGGTGCGACAGTTAGGTTTACCAGTTTACAGGGAAGGGTGCATGTCTTAATGTTTGGGTTGTTTAAATTCCATGTTGGAATGCTACTTGTTATATGTCAGATACAAGTTGGATACACTTCATCATGTTTGGTTGTTTGCATGTACTTGTTTTGTTTTGAAATGAATGTTATTAAGTGTGCATTTTAAATCTGATTTATGTTTGATTTCATCATGCCTATTTATGGATGAATTTTTTTTAAGTTGTGGAGGACCGACGTATAGGTGCACATCATATAAAGTAGAGGAAACCCCCAAATTAATCAATGGCACCTAAAAAAGATACAATTGTTGCAGGTCTGAATTTATGAAGCATACACATACACATACACATAGACATAGACATAGACATAAGTGAATTAAACATGACAATAGAGAAGTATAGCAAGGGGCGGTGAGTGATAAATGTGATGCAATGGAGTGTTAGGGTGGTTGACTGAGAGAAGTAGACGTGGCAAGGTTGCCCACTTAAGACCTCTTCACACATCTATACACACACATTTACATATACACATACACATTTACATATACATATACATATTACACTCAGACATACACATACACATACACATACACATACACATACATATTTACATAGACATAGACATAGATATAGACATACATGTAGAAATAGACATAGAGACATCCAACACATGGAATAGATGTATTTGGAGTTGCAAAACAAATTCCACATCAATGTATATGTCTCAAAAGTTAGTTGCATCGACATATATGGACATTTAAAAAATTAGCATTCTAAAGTCACTAAAGCAATTGAACAATCTATGCCATTTACAAAAAGGCATTGTTGACTGCAAGTCTATAGCCCCATATTATAACCAAAGATAGAGGACGATAGCCAACAACACCTTGCAGAGTACAATTAAGTCCAACAACCTCTCGGCTAGCCAACAACCCTTCCATATCACAACTTTTCTGGCGGTCGGGGGAAAGGTGGTGGAGGTGGCTGACACACGTTGGGAAGCTATAAAACAGCTGTCAACAATGCCTTATAGAAAATAACATAAAGTGTATAGTGGTGCAACCATGAACACAAAGCCAAAGACTTCAATGACACATAGACATAGACATAGACATATACATATGCATAGACATAGACATAGACATAGACATAAACATACACATACACATATAGATTTACATAGACATAGACATAGACATATACACACACGCAGACATAGACATACACATACACATACACATACACATACATACACATACATTGCCATCATTGTGAAGAAAAAATGAGAAGTTGCTAGAATGAAAGGCTATAAAGTTGACAAGTGTGCGAGGCACTAGGAGCATTAGATGCAGGTTGGCTCGAAAAATACACAAGATGTCATGAAAGTAGTATATGTACATGTATATGTATATTTATATGTATATACACATATACATATACATATACATATATATATAGACATATTCATATACATATACATAAATATATGTATATGTATATGTATATGTCTATACATATGCATATATATAAGAAGAGGATGCAAAGACCTTAAGCATATACAAGTTGGACACACTTCATCATGTTTGGTTGCCAATGTGTAATTGTTTTGTTTCAAAATAAATACAATTATGTGTGCATTTAATATTTGATATACATATACATATGTCTATGTATATGTCTATACATATGCATATACATATATATAAATGAGTAAACATGCATTTAATATCCAATATGTGTTTGTTATCGTGCTTTTTTATGCAAGAGTTTTTTCCTTGTGGAGGACCGACGTACCACTGTGGGAAATTATTCATTGGTAGAATAGATTGCTGAATTGATGAAGTGGAACTTACAAAATAGAGAAGACCCCAAAAATTATCTATGCTACCTTAAAAAGGTACAATATATGCATGACAAATTTGATGAAGTTGAACCTAACAAAAATAGAACACCCCCATATATTTCCAAGGCATGAAAATAAGGTACAATAATTGGATGACTGAATTGATGGAAAATAACCTATGCAGAAGATAACACCCCCAAAATAATCAATGGCACCTAAAAAAAGATACAAACATTTGCAATACAGATTTAATGAAGCAACACATACGATAATCATAACACCCCTATATTTATCATTGACACCAAAAAAAGGCTACATAGTTGGCGAATGAATTGATGAAACGTAACCTATGAAAAACATAGCACCCACCAAATTCCAAATGGCACCCGAAACTAGTAGAATAGATGAAGACTAACCATGACGAAGTTGAAGTTACAAACAAGTTAACACCCCCAAAAGTATCTAGGGTACCTAATGAAGCATAACCTATGAAAAAAATAAGACCCCCAAATTTTTGTAATGCAAATAAAAAAAGCTCCAATAATTGCATGTCTGAATTGATGAATCCTAACCATTGGGAAACATAACACCCCCAATTTAATGAATGTCACCTAAAGAAAATAGCATTAATGAATGAATGAAGCAGCACGTATGAAAAACCTAAACCCTCAATTTTATCAATGGCACATAGAAATGGTACTAAACAACATTAATCGAAACATGAACATTAACCCATGACTGTAATGGCTATAATGAAGAACAATATAAAGCTTACGAATGGAAAATAGTAAGAGTATAACAATTATCACATATGTATATGACTGAATTGATAGAGCATAACCCATAAAAAAAAACACCAACATATTTATCTATGGCACAAAAACAACATACATTTTTAAAGTCACTGAATAGATGAAGCAAAACCTAAAAAAAGATTAACCCAAATTAATTGTTTTGGTTAATGAAACAGAGAACATAGCCCAACTGAATGGTAATGCAAAACCTATGAGAATAGGATAAGCAGAGTCAATGATAATGCATAACCTATGAGAATACGATAAGCAGAGTGAATGATAATGCATAACCTATGAGTCTATTTATTTTTACTATAAAAAAGTTAAAAAATGTAGCCAACTATTTTTGAAGCTTAGGCGTGGAAAATAGTAAGAGTTTAACAATTATCACAAATGTATATGAATGATTTGATGGAGTAGAACCCATAAAAAAATAACACCAACATATTTATCTATGGCTCAGAAACAACATATTTTTTTTAGTGACTGAAAAGATACCTAAAAAAAGATTAACCCACATTATTTTTTCTGGTTTATGAAATAGAGAACACAACCTAACTCAATGATAATGCAAAACCTATAATAATATGATAAGCAAAGTCAATGATAATGCATAACCTATGAGAATACGATAAGCAGAGTCAATGATAATGCAAAACCTATGAGATAACGATTAACAGAGTGAATTATAATGCATAACCTGTGAGATTACGATAAGCACAGTCAATGATAATGCAAAACCTATGAGAATACGATATGTAGAGTCAATGACAATGCAGAACCTATGAGAATAGGATAACCAGAGTCAATGATAATGGAGAACCTATGACAAAGAATACGATAACCAGAGTATATGATAATGCATAACCTATGAAACATAAATGGTAAAACTATGATTGTAATATTTGCAAAATAAACCCTAGGGAAAGATAAATGCTAAACTATGAGTGTTATATTTGCAAAATAAACCCTAATGAATGAGAAATATAAAAATATGAGTGTAATATTTGCAATATAAACCCTACGGAGCAGAACCCATATAAACAAAAATACAGCTTCATCTATGGCAAGGAAACAACGAACAATATTATTAATGAAAGAAGTAAACAACCCCAGAAATTTCAATGGTGGGGAAACAACCAACAATATTATTATCTATTATGTGAAGAGAGCGATGCTTGAACAAAAGATTAATTTCCAAAGATTCAGTGTGTTTATGAACACAAATAGGAAAGTGTTCATAAACACTAAACTTCAACCAAAAAAATGATTTCTGCAACACCAAAAGTAGCATAAAACAAACAGAAATTGCAAACAAAACTAAAAAAACCAAATAATGGTGAGCCTTAGTGAGCAAGCTCACCTGGGTTGAACGACTCGATGCATGACCTAGACAACAGTTGAATCCTGAGATGGCGGTGAGGAGGAACCCGTTCATGGCGGCGAGGAACCCATTTGTTGCTTACATGGCCGAAATCAAGCCGCTGGTAACGTTCACTAACATGCATGTACCCATCTCCTAACCAAATTCTACCCGCTTACGAACCGGTCTCCGAGCATCGCAGGTTGTGGATTGAGGTTTGAAGATTGCAGACGACAAACCGAGTAGGTTCTGGCATGCAAGTGAAGAAAGAATGACAACTTGCTAGAATGAAAGGCTAAAAAGTTGGCGACAAGAGCGAGGCACTAGGAGCATTCAATGCAGGTTAGCTCAAAATAAATGTGGGGTGGCGTGGAGCTTAGGAGAGGAGAGTTGCATTCAACATGACAGTCGAGAAGTATACGAAGTGGTGACGAGTGATAAATGCAACGTAGTGGATTCTTAGGGTGGCGGATTGAGAGAAGTTGAGATGGCAAGGCTGTTAGTTTCGAACGTCGTGCCACGCAGGAAGTGACACCCGAGGTGCCTACGTATTGGTTGACGGGTCTTTTTTTGATTTGTAAACCGTGTGGACCAATATTGTCCTCCCACGTGTCAAAATGAAGGAAAATTTAAAAAAAATGATTTTATATTGTTTATATAGTAATTTTCAAAAATGGGTAAAGGCAAAAAAGCTTTATTGGTCCACGTGCCCTGCCATGTGGACCTCGTGATTTTTGGTGCGTATTTATCGGCTCCTCTCCTCTCCCCTATATGAGATGAATTGGTAGATCATTTTAAAAATGATAGTGTTATATATATATTAATATTATTACTATTATTATATTATTTTGTTATTGAACGAGCAGAAGGAGAGACAACGACACTAGTCCTTGGAGATATATGGAACGCGAAAGCGAGTCGAATCTGAGACCATGAGGAGCCATGCCAACCACGCTACTTGTGTCGGTCATAATTTTATTTTATATTTTTATTATATAATAATATTTATATATTTTTATTCTATTTTATTTTATGTATTAACTATTATATTCACCACATACTCTCTAACATATTAACATACATATAGTTTTATTTTTCCTAATCTATCCAAAGATTAATTAAACTATGAGATTTTTTATAAATTAATTTAATTTGATCTATATAGAAATATATTAATTATTAATTATAATAATTTCATATTTATATTTAATATTGTATATTATAGAATATAATATATAACAATAATAAAATCTATATATACTATTATATATAATGATAAATATAATTATATTGTATATAATTTAATATGTATTATATAAAATATATAATATATTAATTATATTTTGTATTAAATAAGAGGATAATAATTATTAATTATTAATTATAAATATTTTATATATATATTTAATAGTTTTGTTAAAGAATATAATAATAAATAATAAATAATATAATTATATATTTATAATTATTTTTTTATTATATAAAACTTACATTATATATTAATTATCGTAATATATATATTTAACTACGTACGATAAAGGATGTCATAATGTTAAAACCTAAATGTGCTCATTATTAGGATCTTGGTCGTAATTTTCATTTTAATAAACATACTCTAAAACCCTCACCAAAACATTATTTTCAAGCTGCAGCTCACCAAATTGGAGGAGTGAAAGGTCAATACCAGTGAGGAAGAGTTTGGAGGAGTGAAAACCAATAGCAACAAGGAAAGCAATAATAAGCGGCAAAGAAAGTAGTAAAAAGCAGCGAAAATAGCAGAAAAAATGGCAAAAAATGATGAACAAATGAGATTCATTTAACCATCTTGCAAGGCCTCTCAGAGCTTTTGAACCGTTCACAGACAAAATGAGTTTATGAAACTCAAATAAAGACATGCCTTCAGTGTAATAACAATATTTCTAATGCTCATTTAAAATTGGTGTTTGTCATCTAATAAAAATTTGATCTATTTTCTAATGTTTATTGTAGCACCCCTTTGATTTGCTTATGTTTTTAGACAGTGCTTTTACTTTGATAGACCATGATACTATGTTGTTATTTGATCGCTGACATTGGAGCGATGATGGTTTTTATATTGTGATGTGATGGTACACTTTATGGATGATTATTGTTTATGAAATGTTTTTTGATTAGCATAGTTGTTTACTTGAGTTGATATTGATATATGCTCATCTATAGTTAATTGATGTTTTAGTTTCGTTAGTTTTGATGTGACACTGTATTGGTGAAGGGAACGAAATTGCATCACTCGCTTGCGAGCGCCCTGCGATTCCACGATTTTCTCTTCACAGTGTGATTGTTTATGATCTATATATATGTACGACATATGTTTTATTGCAAGATTGCAGGTATAGGACATCGACTCCACCTAGATTCATAGGTTTGAGCGTGTCCATGGCCCAACAATATTGTTGATTGGGAGCTAGTAACGAGGTTTCCTTGTCAAACCACAACCCTAGTCACAGTTTGTTGTCAATCCTTGTTTTGGTATGCTTTGTTGTTATGTTGTCCACGTTTGCCTTGTTGTTTATTTATTCTGCAAGGTATGTTTTGTGGGAAATTAATGTTAATTAATGCTTTTAATGATTTTTAGTGATTATTTAATTAAT
>VDFB02281492.1:141187270-141347794 GCA_007258455.2 Sequoia sempervirens | reverse complement strand
GGAATCAGCAAAGCAAGCAACACATGGTTGATCTGTCTGAGAAAGATAAGCATATTCAAGGTTTAAAAAATATTTTTATACAATTATTTAATGCTTTTGAAGAAGACATAAATAAGCAGGAAATTGAACTTAATGCTTCTATGAGTAAGATTATGGAGTTAGAACAGGATTTGCAAGAAAGTGGTACTAATCCAATAATGGAATCCAAAGGGACACAAACTGAACCAATTATTTTAGAATGGTTCCAGGTACGCATCCCTCCATTATTAATGAAATGGATGGAGCGATGTTATTTTCTAAGGGATGTAGAATTTGAAAATAATAGGCTGAAAAAGGAGTTAGTGTTGTTAAAAGAATCATTCCACAAAGCATATAAAGGTAAACAAGATGCTTGTGAGATTGGTGAATTACTATTAGCTTGTAGAAGACCATCTAGGTCGTACTCTATGTTCCTCAATCAACAACTCCTAAGATGGAAATTATTGAGAATTCACCATAATTAGCCACATGATCCTGATGGTAAAGAATTTGTGAAGATATTTGTTGAGTCAATTCCTGAACAAGATTTATTATGTGAATTCTTTGTCCATAATTTTCTCCTAGAAGAATATACAAATTTCTTTGTTAATTTCTTTGTGGGAGAAGTCTAATTAAGATCATTCATGTCCACAATGCACAATCAACTTCACTGGAAAGATCGGTCAAGAGAATATACACAAGCAGAGATAACTGTTGGGTTGCAAATGAGATAACCCCATAGGAATCCCTTCTATTTTAAGGCACAATTTATGGGTGTTCGACTTAGAGAAGAGGTACAAAACAAGTATAATAATAACCTTCAGCTGTGCTATGATCACTTTCAAGATCAAGGACCAAATTTGATAGGGAGAGCTTGGCATGCATGTGAAGAATGGTTTACCCCTCTTCCTATGTATCTCAAGAAAAGAGAACTAATCTCACCCCTTAATATTAGATGGTCCTACAGAAGGGTAGTAGCCTTGGCCAAAATCCTTGAAGAACTAAAGTTTAATTGGATTGGTATGAGGTATAGACCTCCTCTCCTTCTTTCACCACCTCCTTCAGCATATACTAATCTAGACAAAAGTGATGACAGTTTTGCAAGATGGGTACAAAGGGTCACTTTTCATTAGGGATTTTTGAGGGATCCAGAGGAGCTAGATATAGAGACAGATGACTTGTATGATCTCAATGCCAAGTATAAGGAGATGAATAAGGGAAATGAAGGACAGGGAACACACCAAAGAGTAGGAGAACCTGCTCGGGCTTAGGAAGGGGAGGAAATGATGAGGTAAAAATAGCCTCATCAATATAATGGACTTAATACTTAACCTTACACCTTTCAGCCAACCCTACCCTGCCAATTAATTATCTTTAGGATAAGTAATTACTTTCTTTTTGTGAATAAGAATACAATCTTTATTTCTTGAAATTAGTCGAAATAAGCTAATTTATACTAACTTAATGATTTAGTTCTTGAGTATTCCATAGGTCAACTGCCACCATCGGTTACCATTCCAGTCAAAGAAATTTTAACACAAATTTCAACACAGTTGAAGACAAATGAATGGGCATCAGAACTTCAAGAGCATACATAATGGACTGAGTTTTTATAGTTTCTATTATTTTCAGTTCTAAAGACTTTATGGCTCGTGTCGAGCCTGTTTAATATTTCATGTCATGGGCTTTAAAGTCTATTAGTTGTTGACAATCAGTTGAAGACTTTACAAACTAAAAAGTAAGATTTTTTTAGCTGCTCTCATATAAATATGTAACTGTTGAAAATGATGAATACAAAAGAATATCATTATGCTGCCACTATGTTTTCTAAGTTATACTTTTCATATGAATAAAATGAAATTTTTCCCGCCACTTTTAGAGTTATTGAATAATGTCAATGGAGTTCTTTGAATGAAGTAATTTGGAGTTACCAGCGCATGTGATCTGAGACAAGCGTAGAGGCACCCGAGAGCTGGCCACTCAAGGGTTGTAGATTAGATAGATAAGTATTTTATTTCTAATTATGTAATTTCCTTTAGTAGATAATAATTGAAATTGGAATTTATTTTCATGTGTAATTTTGTCAAGATCAATCCTGCAGGTTGTAGTTGAGTTTGTAGTCTTTGAATTTAGTGTCTACAGTTTTGGAGCACCTTCTTTCAATTATTCAGATTGTTAAATCATTTTCTGCTAGTTGTTTTAGATCATTATTTTTAAATTAGATCAATGTTTCCTAGTTTCTTTACCTGTTTTACTTCTTTAGCAATCTATACATTTCTTAGTTTAATCATTTCCATGCTTTCTAGTTTAGTGGTTATGCTTTTTAGATTAATAGTTTTCTGCTTTCAACTTTAGTTATTTCAAGCTTTCTAGATAGATGATTTTATGCTTTCTAAGTTTAGTGGCTTCTTAGTTTAGAGTTTTATTTCAGCTATTTGGTATTTAGAAAACTTAGGAGAGATAGTTGAGATGTCTTCTATTGCATACAACCTTGGGACACTACCCGGTCGGTACATTAATGTGTTTATTAACTAAAGTGTTAGGACCTGACGACAGCCTATCACATGTCATGATAGAGGCACACTAATACAAAAGGTCCCCACACATATACCACAACATTAGTCATCATCCTCCAAAACCATCAAACAAGAGGATATACGCATATTGTCAAACAAGAGCTCCAAGTTACCAAAACATAACCAACTCCATAAAGATTCATAATCATGAGCTTCCCATGCCCGACATAGATCACATTGACAATATCCATGGTTTCCAATCTCACAAATATACAAAAGAAAGTTAACTCATAGAACATTTATTGCAGCCCCACAAGCCTTCCATCAAACTATAATTCCTTCTAACAAATTCCCACAAGCTTGTGAAGCTAAGAAATAAAAAATGAAGGAATACCCAGAACCAAATTCACCTTAAGCTTTGATACCAAATGATGAGAAATAAATAGGTTCTTATACCAATTGTTAGAAAATTCAATCTTTATATAAATATGACTTCAATGGATGAGATACAAGGCTTGAACTACAACAACATGAAAATCTAAAACATATGAAAATTTGAAAATTAAGTTGGCTTAATATAGAATTACCATGATTAGATCCATCTTCTTTATGATGCCAAAAATCAACCAACATAACATGCTTATTAACACCTTCTTATGAGAACTTATAATAGTAATATATAAAGAATAACATCACCACAAGATAGCAGCAATGAGACACAAATCAACAACACAAAATCATCACATAATATGGGATTTATGTGGAGAAACCTTTACGGGATAAAACTCCACCAAAAAAAGAGGTCAAGTATGCATTATCTTCAAATAAATGAGATTACAATAAAACTACTCCCATTCTCCTCTTTTCCTCCAATATGGAAAAACCTGTGCACCTATGAAAAACCTATTTATTCCTTAAACTATCCCTATACTTGCAATGAAACTATACATTCAATTGTTGCTCATGTTTTCTACATCCAAGAGCCTAAACTTATAGACTTATGAAGACATCTTAAGCCCCAAAAAAGGCTCCCAAATATGACCATTCCAAATGTCCCCAACCCTTGGAATAGCTCCTCAAAGTGTGAAAGAACACTGAATTTGGCTCTAATACTTTCCCTCCAACTTGAGCGCCCAAGCATGGAAGATAAACATTACATTAAATGCAATAAATAATGAAATACCAAGAGACATAGGTATTGCCTCATTCCAAGCTTGCACTTGGAGAATCCTAAAAATCACTCATTAATCCTTTCCTTATCTTTTATTACCCCATTCTAGACATCCACATGTTGGGAAAATAATATTAAATATTTATGTCCACAACTCACATTTACCGCTGCTAGTGGACCCATCACCCCTTATATTGTAAAAAATGGTGAGAATTAATATTACAAAATATTTTTCCAATCCACCCTAAGTGCCTAGAGACACTTTCCAAGGATATTGGAACCATGACATAGTATTTAAAAGGTGGATGAAACCTTAATCCTAAAACATAGCACTATATGGTGAAAGACAAAAGTAATTTTATTTGTGAATTTTTAAAAAAATTATGGCCTCAAACAAAGTCCTAGAATGTGGTACCAAAACTTTGATATATATATGTGTTGATTTTGGATTTGAAATTTGTAAATCAGATCATCATGTTTATTATAAATTTGATGGTGATCGTTTCCTATTTATTCTATTATATGTTGATGACATGTTATTTATTGGTAAAGGAAAATGCATGATTTTAAAAATCAAGTATTGACTTGCAGCTAAATTTGTAATGAAAGGTCTTGATATAGCTAAATACATTCTTGGAATGGAGATTAGAAGAGGTAGAGTGAACAAAAAAATATGCCTTGACTAGAGTAAGTATATCAATTTAATTTTATAGAGGTTTAACATGCATGATTGTAAACCATTATGTGTTCCTCTTACACTTGGAATGAAATCACATTGTTCAACATTCCCATCAGAGATGGAAGAAATGAGTAGAGATCCTTACTAGAGTGTAATTGAAATTTTGATGTATGATATGGTCTATACTAGACTAGACATTGGCCAAACAGTGATAGTTCTTTCTAAATATATGTCTAATCCTTGTAGAGCTCATTGGGATGAAATTAAAAGAGTTTTTAAATATTTTTGGGGTAATCCTGGTAGAGCTCATTGGGATGCAATTAAAAGAGTTTTTAAATATTTTTGGGATGCAATTAAAAGATTTTTTAGAGTATTCCTTTTGTTATCATGGTAGTTTGATAGGAGACATGAATTCCCTTGATATTCATGGTTATGTGGATTTAGATTGGGTAGGGGATATTGATAGAAGACAATTGATCAATGCTTATGTATTTACTTTATTTAGTGGTGCAAACAATTGAATGAGTAATAAACAGGTTGTGGTTGCTTTGTCTATTATTGGAGTTGAGTATATGGTAGTCACTCACACTTGTAAAAAATCCATTTGGCTCAAGGGACTATGTTTAGATATTGAAATAAATATAGGTGTAGTGACACTATATTGTGACATCAAAGTGTGATCAACCTAGCCAAGAACTTGAAAGTTCATGCCAAAACCAAGCACATTGATGTACAGTATCATTTTGTCAAATATATGGTTGAGGATGGTAGGGTGAAACTAGTTAAGGTGGATACTTTGATGAATGTTCCAGATTTTTTAACTAAGCCTACGAACATAGAGAAGTTTAAATGGTTTTTGGAGTCTATGGACTTCTCGGACCTTAGTAATTAAATCATGGTGTTGATATTCTCTCTGCTCTTGCAAGGTATTTGAAAAGTGGGAGATTGTTAGGGAAAATGTGTCTCAACCTTGCAATTTCAAAAGGCTAATATATATAGTAAGTTTACATTTGAGCATAAATAGATCTAAATTTTCCTCAAAACTACAAAATTACAAAATAAACATGTCAATAAAGTTTTGACCCAAGATCATAGCTAGAATTGAAGATAAAAGGGTTTTTATTTTTGAAAGTTTCAAAGTCCATTTTGAGGCACTTAGAGGCCATTATTGGCTCCTAAAGTAGTCATAGATGGAAAATTGGGTTAAAGCTTCATATAACACTTCACAATCTTTCCAATGGTTCAAATGGTTCATCAAGATCAATATTTATGACATTTGAAAGCTAGATTGTTCAAATTAGGAAATGTGAAAACATGTTGGACACAAAAATAATCGTAAGAGGGAGATACATGTGTTGGTGTGTGTTTTAACACATCATAGGGCATCTTTTATTGGAGATAAGTTGGGCACCACTTTTTGGGTGGTTTTAGCTCATAGTTTTGTAAATGTAGTTTGATGGTTTCATGTATTGTATCTTCTATATATTAGGTGCTTAAGATGGACATTGTGTGTGTGATTCTTATAGATATTGAGTTACCTCTAGATCTTTGGTTGGTGATACTCCTATGAAAAATATTTCTCTACAAGTGTATTGTAATCTTGTTAATTTTTGAATAATAATTGGGTGACTTTTGGAGTGGGGTTTTTCTCTCAAAAGAGTTTTCCCCATGTCAATTACTGTGTTTTCTTATGAATAATATTTATTTTTATTTCTATTTAGTTTCTATAACTATTGTAAAGATCTAAAAAAAATTGCAGAACTATCCTCTCAAGATTAGTGTAGGAAGTTATCCCATTACCTTAGCTTCCTTTAAAAACTCTAAGAATCATTATTAACATTGTCAATCTTGGTTATTTTCTTTAATATTGGAAAGATTCCATGTGACTCCAATGCTCCAATATGCAAATAAATCCACTCATTTGTATTAGTTCTTTAGATATTATTAACCCTTTGGTCCTTCCTTTGTTTAATCACCATGAGACAAAAATAGTAAACTCTTTGATATCCCAAAAATAAAACTATAATGCTCTCTCCTTGTTGGGCCATCAAACCTCCCTTGAATTTTCTACTTTGGGATGGTGATGATGATACCCTGATAGCCCAATAATCACTTTCGTTTCATCACATATGATTCATCTTCTTTGATGATTGCACATGGGGATATGAGAACGAGACTCCTTGAGAACCCAAAATTCCAAATGCTTTGCACACTTTGGAGTATGTGAGATCGGAATTGGGAAGTGGGGAACTAAGGGAATATGTACTAGAGTAAGTGGTAACTTGAAACTTTGACACCCAAAAAACATTTCACTTAGGTTATATCAACTTCCTTAAAGTCTATTGCATATATCTTTATGTCGATACTTGGGAACTAGGATCATAAGGGACCTCAAAGTTTTGATGAAAACCACTATATTCTCCTTTGTATTAGACCAAGATGATATTATTTTCCATCCAAATATACCAAAAATATGCATTTCCTATAAAATTGACCAACAAAGGTAAAAAAAATTAAAAAATCCACGACCTCGTCAGAATTTGGTGGGATTAGAGACTTAGCCAATTATGTAAATATACAATTAAAAATCTATCCTGCAACACATAAACATATGACCAAAGGAAGATGTTGATGACATAAGACTCAAAATATTATGGGGTTGAACGAAATTGGAAAAACAACACTAGACCTAAACACACCAAAATAAAAATTCTTTAAATTTTGACAAAGGTCCAATAGTAGCTCTAGTTGGGGATGGGTGTCTCTTGCAAGCACCATGAGGATCTATGGACCAAAATTTAACACAATAAAGCACAACACTACATGAGAACAAAAAAATAACTCACCATGATGACCAACTAGGTTCAAGACTACTCAAGACACAAACGATAAAAAATGAAAGATGGAACTTAAAATCACCAATCAAGAAAAGTAACTTCATCACTTATAAAAATTAATGTTCCATATGCTAACCATGGATAGAAATCTCCATGAGGTCTCCATCCAAGTCCATAATATGGAATACATTAAGCTCATACCTTTCAACTACTCCATAAGACCCTAGCCACAAAGGATCCAAATTTTCATGTTTTCCCTTATCCTCTAACTTGGCATTGTACAAAAGAAGAAAATCACCAGCCTAAAAATATATTGGTGATGTCTTCTTATCATGCAAAAATTCATTATTTTTTTATGCCTCAAATTTATATCCTATGATTCTCTTCATTACTCATATAACTCTATCATTACCATGACTTTGAGAAATAACATCATATTGATTATCATCTATATCTTGCAAAAATAATATACATGCAATTTCATGTTGATGGGAATTTTATCCTCTATGCCATATAGGGTCTCCTTGCTATGGCTTGCTTGAAGGTAATTCTATTAGCCCAAAGAGAATATTTTAGCTTGTCATTCCATCTCTTCTTATTTTAAACCAATGTTCTCTTTATAATCTTCATCAGACTTTTGTTACTTGACTTAGCCTATCCATTTCTTTAAGGGTAGTATGGAGATGAACATACCAAGTTTCTACCAAAATTGATTCAAACACATATTTTTCACATCCTAAGATCTAAAGCACATTCATTATCAACTAAGATCTTAGTAGGCACAATAAACCCAATTATTATATATTGTTGATCTAAGACTAACTACCACCTTAGATGTTGCATTGTAAGTTGGAATTGCTTCAACCCAATTGGTGTAGTATTCATTTTCCACAAGGATCCAGTTCTATCCATTAATGATTTTTTCTTGGATTTTTCCAATGAATTAAATTCTCCATTGTTGAAAAGGTGCATCAATAGTAAGAGTTAAAAGGGAAAGAACACTAATAAAATTCAACCTACTTGAAGGCCTTTGACATGCATCACACCTTTGAATCATTTGAGCTACATCCTTGAACAATGTAGGCCACCAGTATCCAAGCCTAAGCATCTTATGAGAAGTTGTCTTAACCTTGAAATATCCTCAAAATACACCATCTTGACATTCATTTAATATTGTATTAGTCAGTGCACTATCTAGGCATTTAAGTAATACCCTTCATGATTCCTCCACATTGGCTCATTCTAGATCAACACATACCTTTGAGATCAATGTAGATCTTTTCTAGATCTACAATTTGAAAACAAAAAGGCCTTAATGACCTATTAAATCAAAATTTATAACTCTAAGAGGTTGGGCCTCCCATATTAGAAATATAAAAAACATACGAGACATAAAAGAGTTGTAAGAGGGAGTTATATTTATTTATCAACTTATAATGCATGTTATGACATGTTGTAAGGCATATTTGAATGAAGATAGTGGAGTCAAAGTTAAACACCCAAGTTGCTGAATGGATTATGATAAGCTTAAATAATTGCAACTAATGTGTTATTTTTAACTTTTGGACTAATTTTAACATTTGGGTGTAGAATTTCTAACTAGGGATTTGAGCACCACATTTTAAATGGTTTTAGTTCATAGTTTTGTAGTTTACTTGTAGACAACTAAAAATGTCTAAACACATTTCTTCCAAATTCAACATCATTTCTTGTCATCATCACTAATCAACCCCTTCATCACTATTAATTAAATATTTTTTAATTATTTGATTAAGCTGACACATTTCTCTCTTTAATTAAATATTTTTTAATTATTTAATTATTTTCTATTTTTTCTCATCCATATTAATTAAATATTTTTAATTATTTAATTGTTTCTTCAAATTTCCTTATCCACATTAATTAATTTTTTAATTAAATCTTGCATCATTCCTCTATCCACATAATTATATTTAATTAATATCATGCATTCCTCTCATCCAACATAATTAAATAATTTTAATTAATTAATAATTATTCCTCCAAAATTAAATAAATGATTTAATTTATTTAGTTTGACTTTGCACTTTCCTCTAAAAATAAATAAAATCATCATTTTTTTATTTTCTAAATATATCATTCTATTTTTATTCATCCAACTCTAAATTTAGTGAGTTGACTATAAAGCAACCTCAACTTACTCTCACTCACTCCCACTTCATCCTCTCATGCAGTCACCCCTCTTATTCATGTAGTCACTTAACTCATCATCACAACCCCGCATTTGGACACATGTCTCTTGCACATTCCTCATGATCTCTCAACAATTCTCATCCATCAATCTCATCTCACATCCTACACTATTGATCTGATATCTCTGAAATCTATAGAACACCCATCGTTTAGCCTTTCAATCTCCTCCACGAGTTTTGCATCTAAACTATACTCATTTTTACATTGCTTTTGTTATCTAGGTTATGCTAAGGTTTTATGAGCAATCTACATACTATTCAAATTAGCATACTTAACATTTTACAATGGAGTAAGGATAGATATTTTGGAGGTAAAGTAGTTAGAGTAGTTTGATTTCATTCGCTTTCATGTTTTGATTGTGCACATGGTTCATTAAGATTAGGTCATTTGATCATTAAAATGGGTTTGATATTGCTTCATTCTCCTTTGTTTGAATTCATTAATTTGATGTACCATATTCACATTATTGTTTGATGGTTTTGTGTATTGTTTCTCCTATGTACTGGGTGCTTGAGATGGAGGTATTGATAGTGAGTTTTGTAGGTGTTGTTATGCTACTCGAATTACTTTAGATCTCTAGTTGATGATACTCTTATAAAATAATAAACTCTACAAGTGTATTGTAGCCTTTGATTATTGAATAATATATTGAGTTACTTTGGAGTGTGGGGTTCTCGCATAATAGTTTTTTCACATAATTCATTGTGTTATGGTATATTATTTTTTTGTTTATTTTCTTATAATATATGATTTGTTTAGTTTTTAGCATATACCTCATCTAATGAAATAGTGTAATAAGCATATTTTGTGTTCAATTAGTTTTGAAGAGAAGGTAGAACCTCCACCTAAGCTCTTGAAAATGTCCACTTACCATGGATAACAACTAAACAAGTATAATCCTCTTGAGGGGAGGTATATTTTTGGTTTGACTACTAACATAGATGAGCCTAGAACTGCGAATGAGCATTAGGTGTGGATGATTCTAAATTCTAGAGAGTGACTATAGAAAAAGAGATGATTGTATTGAAGAAAATGATTATAAAACTTAGTACCTTTTTTGATGAATGTAAACCCTTTGGATGCAAATGGGTATTCAAAATAAAAATTAATTTTAAGATTTTTTTGAGAAGTATAAAGCTAAACTTGTTGTGAAGGGACATTCTCAAGTTGTGAGAATTGATTATGGTGACATTATCTCTCTAGTTGCAAAGATGACACGCATTCAATTCTCATTATTTATTTTAGCAATTTTTTATCTCGAGGTTGAGCAAATAGATGTGAAAATAACTTTATTCCATAATAATTTGGAGGAAAAAATTACATGACACAACTAGCGTACTACATTGAAAGAGGTAATAGCAAAAATTGTAAGTTGAAGAAACATTTTTATCGTCTTAAACAATCTCCTAGGATGTGATACTAAAAGTTTGATTCTTTTGTGTTGGGAATAAAAAATTAGATCCAAATCGGATTAGTACATTTATTATAAGATAGACAATGTCATTTCTTTGTTATCACATTATAAGTTGATATATTTTTTCAGTAACAGTAATGACATGATTTATAAATTGAAGTATTAACTTTACACACAACTTGAGAAGAAAGACTTAGAGGCTACCAAGATCATCTTGGGTATGAAGATAAAAGGAGAGCAAATATTATTTTTATTTAGACAAATCAAGTATTGGAACTTGATGAAAAGATTCAACATGACATCTTGCAAATCATTAAGTATTTCTATTTTAGTGGGAACCAAGTTATGAGTGGAGCAGTGTTTGACTTCTAGTGAAATAGAGGATATGGTCATAGATACCTTATGCTAGTGTTGAGAGATTAATGTATGTTATGGTTTGTACAAGACCAAACAATGTAGTCATTTCAAGGCTAATTCTAAAAGAGTATATTGGAATGCAATAAAAAGGGTCTTTAGATATTTGTGGGTTACCTTCATGTGCTTAATTTATTACCATGGTAATTCTACATGGGACTAACATTCAATTACTATTAATGGATTTGTGGAACAAAATTAGGTTGAGGATGTTGATAGTAAAAAATCCATTAGTGGATACGTTTTCACTATGTTTGATTGTGCTATCAATTGAATGAGCAAGCGACAAGCTATGGTTGCTTTGTCCGCTACAAAATAAAAGTAAATGGTAGTTACTCATGTTTGTAACAAAATCATCTAGCTTAAACATTTGTGTTCAAACATAGAGCTAACTTTAGAAACTATTACAATTCTATGTGATAGTCAACGTGCCATATCTCTAACAAAGAACCTGACCTTTCATGCGAGGGCAAAGCATATTGATGTCCAATATATATACTTTTTTATGACATGGTAAAGAATGAAAGAGTGATGTTGGAAAATGTTGACACTTTGCAAAATATGTAGATATATTGATGAAATCAGTGAGCACAAAAAAGTTTTGTGGCACTATGAGTCTATAAGCCTCTCAACCCTTAGTAATTAGTTGATAGTGTTGGTACTCCCTTTAATCCTACAAGATGTTTGATAAGTAGGAGAGTATTAGAAAAATTGTTTCAACCTTGCTCTTAATGTTAAGAATATAAAAATATAAGTTTTGAGTTATAATACATAAAAAAAACAGCTTTTGGATTAGAATTTGTTCTTTTCCAAAACAAATATTTTGGGTTGTTTAGCATTGCTTCAAAAGGTGCCCTATGTGTAGATATTTTCAAACTCTACAATTTGAAAACAAAAGGATCTTAATAACCTCCTGAATCAAAAGTTATAGCCCCAAGAAGTTGGGTCTCCCACATTATAAATATAAAAGCATGACACATAAGAGAATTGTAAGAGAGTTACATTTGTTGGTCAACTTATGACATGTTGTAAGACACCTTTGAATGGAGATAATGGAGTCAAAATAAAACACCTAAGTTGTTGAATGGATTATGAAATGCTTATAATAGGTGTAATTAATGTATTATTTTTAACTTGTGGTCTCACTTTAGGATTTGGGTGTGGAATTTTTAACTAAGATTTGAACACCACATGTTAAGTGGTTTTAATTCATGATTTTGTGTATTGTTTCTCCTATGTATTAAATGCTTGAGATGAAGGTATTGATGCCGAGTTTTGTGGGAATCATTATGGTATTAGAATTACTTCAAATCTTTGGTTGGTGATATTCAAATAAAAATTGAACTTTACAAATATATTGTAACATTTGATTACTGTATAATATATTGAATTGCTTTGGAATGTGAAATTTTGTTCTTTAAATTTTTTTTCCACATAAATCAGTAAATTATGATATATTATTTTTGTGTTTATTTTTAAAAAAATATATGATTTGTTTAATTTTTTGCACATACCTGTAACAGATGGTACTTCTGCCCCTCATTTATTCATGTTCTGAAAGATGGAAATATGATGTTTATATTGACTCTTAATCCTCTTGAGTTCGTAAGGTTAAGGATTTTACCTCCCAAAAAAGAAAGGGATCCCCTAAAAGGAGCATATATTAGAGATTTCATGAAAATCAGAAGTTCTGCCAGCAAATCAAGTGACAGAATATCTATGAAAACTTTCAAAAGATTTTGAGAAACTTTCGAGAGAATTAAAAAAATCTTCTAAAATTTTCAGATATATCAGAAATTCCATAATAAGCGCTCTCTAGAAGCAAATATGAGAAACGTACGCTCCAGGAAACTGATATGAACATCTCATGGGGAACATTTAGACAGAGATCTATAGGTATTTGCAGAGGCAACAGGTAAGTTATGAACTCTTCACAATAAATCTCTCTAAACATGGCTTAAGAATATACCTGCAAATTTTTAGAAAGGCCCTTGAATACTCGCAGAACTCAAATGTATTTCATTAAAGGTCCCTGAATCCTCGTGTGAGAGAAGAGACATGTACGCATTTAGGCATGCCCTCAAATTCCCTTTAAGTTCCTCTAAATGACACGATAAATTAAACCTACTGAAGAAGATCAATACCTAATCAATGGAGAATAAAAGAAATATTTTGGGACAAACAAGGGGAGGGCAAGAGACAAACGTGAAGTTACTAGATGGATGTGAACTTCAAGCACGGATATCATTAAAAGTTTCCAACATGGATGCCAATAAAATGTACAAAACCGACACAAATTTCCCTTGAAATCTCGAAAGGATGAGAGACGGAGGGATGGCCAGAGGAACTATTGTCATGACTAGGCTGCAAAAGATATGTAAGTTATCCTTGACAAGGGTAAGACAAGAAGTTCATGTACAAAACCTTTGCTTTCATGTCTACTCTCATCAATTCGCAAAAGACACATTCAGGGAAGAAGCAAGCCAAAAACAGGGTTAGGTCCATCTAAGGAAAGAAGAGTAAAATCTTCTCATGAAAAATAAGACTTAAAAGCCAACTCACAGGTCTTATTACAACATAAGTGCCATGAAGACGACGAAAATCCAGTTCTTCATTCAAGAAGAACACATTAAGGTACACACTCACTCTGTTAGAGCCTTGGTATTAGAAAAATATAGATTGGGTTGTTCAAGCAGAAGATATTTTCACATAACCCGTCATCTATAATAAAGATTTAGAATTTGAGAATGTATGGGGAATCTCTGAAATAAGCATTATGCAGGAAAGAATTATTGTTTATTAAGATGTCCAGCTGAAATCTCTGAAATAAGCATCATGTAGGAAAGAGATAATGTTTATTTAGATGTCCAGCTGAACGTGTGTTAAATTTATGTTGAGAAAATTGTGTATAAATTATAATGTCACAGGTCAGACTTATTAACATATTCTATTAGCCATAACAAACAAGTAACCCAACATGCTAACTGTCCAAAACATTTGCACGCAAGAATCCTCCATTATTGATAACTCTAATGTGATGATTCACATTTTGTAGACTTTTTCCTTCTATTCCTCTTGCCCGTGTGCAATAAAAAATAGAGCATGTCTTTCCCTACTTGCAATAGGAAATTAACATTGTAATTCTTTTAACTGTGTCAACTGACAATCATCATGGTTCAGTAGAACCTACCCACAGGACCTGAAGCATGCCTAATGCCTATGACACATCCCACAGAATATTCTAAGGCCTAATGGCAATCCCACAAAATCCTCCTTTTGGAAACTATAAATGCAAATAATAAAATATAAAATAAAACAACATCGGCATGTATAAGGCTGATATTTATTCAAATAAAAATATAAAAAGAAGAGATAATAGAGAGAATGAAACCAAACGGATTCCTGATGCCATATCAATGTCTCAATCACGGCATGGCAAGAAATTGGAAGAAAAAACCAAATTTAAGTACTTCATTCTAGAACAAAGTATAACTATAAATAAGCTTGACTAAAATTAAACACTTAAAAGAATGTTCTCTGAACTAAACAGTTCACTCATATACACAATTAACCAATAATTAATTACCAGGAAGATTATAAGTGGCTTGCCTCAATTAGACATCAACTCGCACTTTTAGAGCTGCTCTCATTTTCAAACAGGAATAGCCGCCCCTGTGCCTAGATTCAGCTGATGATATTTGTGGCTCCCCTTAAATTCAAGAGAATATAATTCTAAACTTTAACTACAAATTTCAATGGTTTACCATCCTTAGTAGGGCTTGAGGCCATGTTCAAGTAGCAATTGAATCGTCACATTATCATGCTAAACCCTAACACGTGGATTAAACTAGGACGTTATGCATCTTTACGGTAACAATTTTAAGTCTCATCATCGAAACCTAAAAATAAATGAGCTATTTACTTGGGGCCCTAACCATGGAGGAGATGGCTCATGGGAATTTCTCAGAATTAATTCACTATCATTACCAGATAACTACGTTTAATGAATAATCATTAATTTCACAAAACTCTCGTTCTGACAAGATCCCACTTCCTAGCCATTGCCACATATGCATCCTAGGATTAGTGTACCATACAGCGAACATTTATTGATAATATAATGCTTCTCTTGCTACAACCTGAATATGAAAATCATCCCCCGTTTTCAGGTGTATCAGGCCATAGCTTGGCATTTACTGGGAGAAAACAGGAAAATCATCCCCTGTTTTCAGGTGTATCAGGCCATAGCTTCGCCTTTACTGGGAGAAAACAGCCCTTCACTCTCCTAAACAAGAGGTGATGTATTTTAGAGGGAGCTAAGGACCTTATGTGATTTTCTGAGTTTGAACCTTTCTTTGAGACCAAAAAACATATGAATGTGGTTTGCAAGCTTAGTTTCTTCTCCTGTCTAGTTTTTTCCTAGGAAACAATATAACCCTGCTGAAATTTTGACCTGACCAATAGTTATCTGCCTGGGAAAATATCATTAGAAAGTCAGTTTGGTTTTTTAGGTCCAAAGTGTTCTCGAGTAATGGTAAAGAGGTGTGTTCATACAAAAGTCACCAGGTTGACCCAGAGGACATGTCATGGAGGTTGTGGAATAATGAAAATGGGTTACTTTTGAAATGTGCATCCTAGGAGGCCATGAGGCAGACACCTATGTAAACAGAAAAGCCTTGGGTTATAAGATATAAATTTTGAATTTGGATAAATTTATAAGGGAAGCTGATATCAAGCAATTAAGAAATGGTCTGCTTTGGTTCCTCGGTTGTTTCGATATTTTCATTACTTACACCGGGTGAACATTTAAGAGAAATTGTTTATATCTTCCGTGCCTGATTGTCTGATAATCCTTTAATGGCTGACTTAGACTTGCCTGATTGACCATGGATTTCGAACATAGAGAACTTCTGTCATTCTTTGATAAAAACTGTTGTTGATCCTGTTGGCAGGACTCTTGTTCATGTTCCTTCCAGAAATAATCATCTTTAAGCTGAAATTGGTGATTAGGAGAGTCTCAAAATGGATGGTTCTGATGCTGCTGTCAGGCTGTTGGGGATGGTCAATACTGAATCTTTGACATCTCAGTTGATACAGCTTTTTCCATTTTAGAAATTATGCATAGCTATCTCATAGTTCATTAGATATACACCAGTCTCTAATTATGCTACTTGTTAGGGCGCCTGGATAAGGCCACCTGGATTTTTTATTGGTTTTAGATTCCTTGAGTTAAATTGGTTTGGAAGCCTGCGAGGATGCCATGTTAAACTTCGAAGTTCAAACTGTTTCTTGAAAATTGAAATCTCAATTTTTTGACTGTTTCAAAATATATACATACATTATTTACATATATGATTTTCAAACATTAACATTTAGTTGCACAGGAGCAATCTGGTAACTTTTAAACATTGTCAAGCTTATTTCTTAGGATAAACATGATGTAATGAATAAGGAATTTCTATTTTTCACAAACAAACACTTGTACAAACATATCTAATATCGCTTTGAGATGCGAGGCATTTCATACTTCTGTTTCTTCTCATGATAAATACGTAAAACCACGGCGGCTGTCTCTTCTATAGCTTTTCCAGTGACCTCTGCACTCTCATAATAACACAAGTCAATAAGCAATTGGCAAGAAACTCGAAAATGATTTTAATTCCTATACATCAATATTAGGTCTAAGGGATTGTAGTCTATAGTACGGGGTAAAAATCAGAAGACGGTGGCCCATAACTCCAGCAGACATTATGGAATAGATTTGAGCAGGTTTACTACTTGTAATCTAGATCAAGTTTGAACAAAAGAAAAAAGAAATATGTATTACCTATAACAGGCCATCGTGGATTCTGGGCAAATAGGTTTTTGGCGTAATCTAGTTCTCGACGAATATGATCCATTTCCGAATAGTTGGTGGTTGAAGAGTGCGGCTGTAACCCCAGAGTGTTGGCCCTTGCCAGCCGTATTGCTTGCAAAATGAAAGGGCTGATGATGAGCCCATAAATTTTGTCCTGATCAATTTCATAGAGCTCTTTGGGGGGATCGAGTCCAAGAACAAGGGGCACATTTGCAACTTTGTAGCCCTTCTGTGCTAAGTAGGTGGAAAGGGGCGTCTTGCTGGTTCGCGACACCCCAACCAATACCAAGTCTGCCTTGTGGAGATTCTGAGGGAGAGCTCCATCGTCTTGCTTTATGGTAAATTCCACCGCCTCAATTGTTTTGAAATACTGTTTGGACAAGGGGGATTTCCCTCGAGGGACGCCGAGAGGGGCAACCCCTAAGTGCCTAGCAATTGCCTCTGTTGTAGGACCTAGAATGTCCGTGTACGGCACTCCCCACAGCTCACATCCCCTCTTCGCTGCTTCTGCCATGTTTGCCTCTGCCAATGTGTACAGAAGCAGAGCTTCCTCCTTTGCTGCTTGCATTATTATCTCCAGCAGCCGCTCCACCTCATCAATCTGAACATCCCAATCAGTCACAGCACAAAACTATTATGTTTTGCTTTGCTTGAGAAAAACAATGAAGGGATGAAGGTTGAAAGAAAGAAAGCACTGATCACCCACCCCAGAGAACAAATGGGTATTAACAGCACAGCCCCTGTCGGCAAGGCAGTGTTCGAATTGACCCAAGGCAGCGTTCACTGAGTGCTCTCCCGTCCATCCAGTCCCATCTGACACAACGAATATCGCTTTTCCAGATGTCAAGTTTTCCTCATCGTTATCGTCTCCGTCGTCCCTAGAAATAGGGCAGGAAGGAAGAATATCAGTATTAGTAGTATTGCGTGCATTGTCAAACCTACTCCTGGCAGAAGGAGAACGGAGAGCCCGCGCTCTGGACCATCGCTTCAGCTGTGTGCTGCCCTTCGATTTGGATTTCCAATCTTGTTTGTCATTTGCCAGGGATGGTTTGTCGTTCTCTTCTGCTTGAACACCATCATCATTTGCCACAGGCAGGGAATTGCATGGGCGAAATGAACGACTAATTGCTACTCCTCTGCCAACGAAAGTTGAACCCAGAAGGGACACCATGCTTGCCTCTCAAAACTTTACAGACCGATTAGTTTTACATTGTAGTTCAATTTGTACCCAATGATGACACATGAGATTCCATAATATTTGGATAATGTTACTGTGTGAAAAATAAATTTCATACATAAATTAATTAATTTATTAATGACAAATGGTCTTATTAAATGTTAATTTAGTAACGTAAATGTTAAGTGAATAGGGGTATTTAGATTATCATTGAAAAAGTGTGATCTTGATGAAGATTTTAAATTTGATTGTTGTTGACCTAAGAAATGATACCTTTATTTTGTGTAAGGCATGTGTTTTGTTCTAGGTCAAGTTTACAATTTTAGATCTTTTTTACATTCACAGGTTTGTTCTCTTTTACAAAGATATGATCTTGCTTAATGTGTGTCTATGTTTTTGATTTGCTTGGTTCACTTATATCTATTCTACCCTTTGGTCTATTATGAAGACTATTGATATTTAAAAATACCTTCAAAGGGTTGTCAATATGTCACCAGGTGACATGCTCTTCTAAGTCAACCCTAGAAAAACTATGCAAAAGGATTGAAGATAGCAAGTCTCATCCATGCAAATGTTTCAAAGATGAATGTGTAGATCTAATTTAATTTTATTGCACCTTGCTTGGTTCACTTATATATATTCTACCCTTTGTTCTATTACAAAGACTATAGATATTTAAAAATACCTTCAAAGGGTTGTCAATATGTCACCAGGTGACATGCTCTTCTAAGTCAACCCTAGAAAAACTATGTAAAAGGATTGAAGATAGCAAGTCTCATCCATGCAAATGTTTCGAAGATGAATGTGTAGATCTAATTTAATTTTAGTGCATCGAGTTGTTTATTTTCTCAAAGTAGTATATATGATACTTGAAAAAATGACTAGATGATCAAATAACTATAACTAAATACCTTTTAATACAAGTAGATAGTAATAACTCATATAAAATATGTGTTTAGACGACTTTAGGTGAGAAAGAAATGGGCATCTTTTGGCTAAATTTTGAATTTAAATTTTAAAATGTCAAAGGTCAAATTTATAAGTGTGTGGTCATCATCACATGCACATAATTTACCCATCAAATTATGAGAACATAGTTTAGATTTTGTCATTCTTTTTCCAATGCATTAAAAGTTTCAATTCTAATTTACAATTCAAGTTTGATCAAATCAACAAACATCTCTCTCAACCATCAAGACAAAAAAGTAGTAAAATCAAGGTGGGAATGAAATGTCTAGATATAAGTGCATGGATAGGCATAATAAATTAAGAGTGCATGAGAATATGGACAAATATGAATAAGGTATGAATAAATGATGTGAGAATATATGTAAATGGAATAGTAACAATATGGAAGAAACAACTTAACTTCATAGACTATTAAATGCAAGTTATTAATGTATAAATGTATTAAGTTAGTCTCTCAAAATGAACACAATATTAAATCAAAAATGGTATGGATATGCAAACTTCACCATTAAACACATATAATTCCCTTCAATTAAATAGATTAAAAGAAATTATAATTTTTTTTAATAAAATAAACCCTATAAATATATTTAAGAGTAAGATATAAACTAAATGTTATTTGAACTTCATCTTAGGAGTTAAGTATTATAAAACAGCTAAGTAAATTATCTTAGCATCTAACTATATATATGTGTTAAAAATAGAAAGGAGATGGGTTTAGATGTTTACCTGAAAAATTAATACAATGTGAAGTTGGATGGTTGTAATAGTATAACAAAAAAATAAAAGAAAATTAGCATTAGATCTAAGGTCAGAGGCTTGAGATGATCAAAAGTTGAGAGTTTGAGACATTGAGATGCAATCGTGATAATGTGGTTTAATCTTGTTGGCTCAATTTTGTCTTGATGGCATGATTTTGTCTAGAGTAGAGATATACTTTCAATAATTGCAAAAAAAAATCTAACATATATCACAACTTAAGGAAAACTAAATGGTGCTAAAAATACTAGTGTGACCTACTATAACAATGGGAAAGAATGATTGAATTCCTTGTTAGTATTCATGCCATAAAATTGTAAACTAGACATGGCATATAAAAATGTAAAAGTGATGACTAGTTTGCATCTCCAAAGTAAAATCTTACTTGTCAAACCTCCTCGATCCCTTTGATAGTGTTGGATGAATATTTTGTAATCCCTTTACAAATTATGAAATAGTGATTTCAACCACAATTGTGATGAGATAAATCTCTGCTCTCAAAAAGGGGAGGCTCCCTTCTTATTGTTTATTGAAACAAATGTAAACTATGCTATGCTAAGGGTATTTACACTAACTTTAACCATGTGGGGGGGTGTGTTACATTCATCATTTTCTCTTCTTTCAGAAAAGATGTTTATAATGTTTCACGGTAATATTCAATAATGCTTCTACACCTCTAATATCAACCTAAACAGTAATTACCAATATATCTTGATTAAACGTGTGAATAATCAAAGAGTACCAGTATGAAATATGTGACCAGAAGACACACAAAAGCACAAAGTCTTTTCGCCGCCTTCAATAAGAGTTCCATAGTAACCAATGATGTAAGTTGAAGTACAAAGTCTTCCAGTACCAAGTGAATAATCCCAAGCACAAAGTCTTCAAATTATCCTCTAGAAATATTTTAAAATAACCATATCACCAATTGGAGCACAAAGTCTATCAACTAATAATACCACCAATCCACAAAATGAATAATTACAAGCTCAAATTCTTGAGAATTCTCCACTAATAAATGCTTTCAACACACAATTTCAAGTAAATGATATAACAAAAAGTTCATGTAACTTATCTTGAAATTCCTCTAATCTTAATAAGAAATACCACTTATCCAATCAATAAAAAAGAATGACATAAGAATGACATAAGAATGACATAAGAACATCCTTATTCATACAAATTTGATTCAACACAAAGTTTGACACCAAAATTTCCTTCTTTATTAATCGGAATTGATTTTGCAATTTGAACTCAAAGTCTCAAAGTTGATTCTCAATTTGGGTAGCACTTTATTGCATTAGATTAAATGTAAAAATTACAAATGAGCTCTCTCATATTTATAGATGAGAGCTAAAGAGCTAATCTAGGAAAAGTCTAAGTACTTTGATTTATTCAACATTGAAGTCCAAGATTATTGGAGGACTTTATTGTTGTTACATGTATTTTCAATTTTACAAATGACATGTCAATTGTTTTTGACTAACTACAAAAACTTGTAAATGACAAAAAACTTTGAAATCTAAACTAAAGCATGATCAAACTTCTTCAACATCCTTCATTAGGAATTCATCATGTTTCTTCACGATTGACTGCACTTCATTCTCATCCGGCCCTAAAGTATGTTTCATTATGTCACGAGCTCTTGATACTAAATCTCTAACAGTGTTGCAACTTTTTCATGTCACCCAAGATATTGTTTCAGGTTCTCCAAAGTTAATTTAAGATCAAAGATTCAATCCATTAGAGGCACTGAAAATGATTGGTCTTCAAATTCCTTCTGAATCATGTTAACAAACTATTGAACAAAATTATCTCAGGGAAGTAATTTCTAACTATCATCTTGCAACTTGCATGGAATTTCTTCAATTTTATTAATAAGTTGCAAGTCATGTTCTTCACCAAGTTCACGTGCAGATAATAGATCACTGAGAAAGTTGGTAAGGACAGTGTCTTTGTGAATCAAAGACTCTTCAATTTCCACATACATGTCTTGGTTGGGAATGATCCCAAACTCCTCCAGATTTTGATCCAAGACTGTACTTTGTTTTTCATATCCTCTTTCTCTTGAGAGAAAGCATTTACAGTGTCACCCAATTTTTCTTTTATGCCTTCCATCTTTTCCAATTTCCCCATGGCGGACCATAGCATTTATGTTCCCAATGCAATCAACTGGTCAAGATACTTACCGACCACTCTACCTCTAGTATGTACATTTTCAACCTTTTGGATGATAGGATTTTCAGTGCCAATTGTAGTTTCCTTAGGCTCAATAGATTCAGAAGATTGAGTTATCTTTTGTAACACATCTGTGAGTCGCTCTATTTTTTTCCTTATAGTGGTCCTTCATCTTCTTCTCCTTGTCAAATTTCTCTATGAGATAATCTGAAGTAGATTGAACATCTACCTTTGTGCTCTCATGAGTTACCTTGCCCAGTTCTACTCTTGTGATAGAGTAGTCTACAATATCCACTTCTTCATAAGTTTTGTCAGAGGGAGGCTAAGTTATCTCTGCATACTTATTAATATCTTTATTAAACAACATCTTGGAAAGAGTCTTTGCTTTCTTTTTGGTTCTTGTCTTAGCAGACGTAAGTTGTGCAAAGTCAAACTCATCCAAAGAGATGGCTTTTTTCCTCCTCTTGGGTGTTTGTGATGACAACCATGGTGGTAATGGTGAGATCTCCTCAGGATGTGTAGCCATTGTATGGGATGTAGTAGTTGCATTCACAAAGGTAGTAATGATGATGGAAGGAGTGTTAGTCAAAAAAATCTTGGGAATCTCGGCACTAGACACTTGCACAAAGTCATTTAGGAAATTCTCTAAATCAAAATGTGACGTAAGGTCAAAATATGGTGAGGATAAACTTGGTAAAGACATAGGAGAACCAGTCACATTATCTAACCCTTGTTTTGGGCTTTCAAATGGAAACCCTGAGATAGGGGGTGAATGTATAGAATGAATCAACACAACAGGTGCAACAACACTTGTTAATGAGGGAGGAGCATTAACAAGAACATTAGACGCAAATGAGGTCATAGGAGGAGGAGCAGGAATAGACACAACATTGGTAATGGGGGACAGGGTGATAGAAGGTTCCTCAAGAATATTCTCATGAGGAGACATCTTTGTTTCCTCATGACCCTCATCCTCAATCTACCCCTCTTCTTGCACATGCTCCTCTTGGGCCTTTGTGGATGGTCCCTCTGTAGATTTCTTGGCCTTCTTCTTGCCACCCTTGACCAAAAACTTGATCTTAGGCTTTGAAGGTCTGCTGGAGCTTGGAGCATCATTTATGTTTTTGGTCCTTAGCTTTCATTTATTACCTGATTGATTTTGAGACACATCTTTTGATCTAGGGAAGAAAGATTTCAACTGTATATCCCTTTCATCTAACCCAACACTTGTATTGGCCAAGATGGGTTGAAACCTTTCTCAGATTGATATTACTCTTTCTGAGACCACTCTATGGAAGGGAGAGGAGAAGCTGCAATATGCAGGATCTAGAACAATATCTTCATCCTCCATATCCTCTAGGATATCAACAAGATCCAAATCCTTAATCTGTTCTAAAGTTAACCTATAATAATCCATTTTTTGAATATCTCGTTTCGTTCTTATGTCAACCCATATGTCTTCAACTTGATGTACATGAGAGAAATCCATTTTGATTCAAGACTTCATACCTCTGTAATCAAAATCAAATCTTTCTTTGTACAATTTTATTGTTACATGTTGCATTTTTTATTGCACCACCTTAGCCTTGTGTGAGGTTTGAATGGAGTATCTTTCAATTGCTAATGGAAATTTGAATCCGAGTTTATGGGATTCCATCTATTTACTATGCACCACAATAATCTATCTGCATAGTTCCATTAGAACAATTTTATCACTAGGATAACGTGGAAGCATATATAGATAGCTAGCAAAGCATCCAGCTCTCAAATAGGTAAAATTTGGAAATTGTAGATAAAGGAAACCATATTTGTCAAAAATATTCCATGCTTCATCAAACACTCTCTTATTCTCCAATTCAGGATCAAAGGCACACATGAGTGGAGCAAAGAAGGCATCATTTACCCTTTATAAAATGATTGATACTTCCCTTGAGAGTGATCTGCAGGAAGTAGTAAACCTATGTAACCTTCCTATCTCACTCAGTAGTTAGACCTGGAAAATTCCTCATAGATGTTGCAGCATAGAAAAAATATGAAGTCATGTAAAACTTGTGTGTTGTAAGCACTTGGGTCAATTGCTCATGGAGGGCATTACTAATTTCCTCACCCCAAAATATTTGTCGCTTCCCTTTCAAAATAATATTGATTTACACGTACATCCAATCCTCAAAAGTAAATTAAGTAGGTAAACCATGTACTCTACTAAGAAGAGTAATGAGGTCATTTACCTCTGCAATGAAATCACTACAATAGGATTTTTAGCCCAGGCTTCTACCATTTATTGTTTATCATCCTTTTGGTAGAATTAGGATCTTTATCATATTTTTCCTTTGTAGATTCTTTGGAAATCTCCACATATGGGTTAGAACCTAGGCACATCAAAAATTTATCAAAGAAATTTGAATCTAAGTCCATTACCACATTCTCGTTTGAATCACAGACCTTCATGTCATCCTAGTTGTAGTGAGAGGAAACTTGTAGTACAAATTCAAGATTCTGAGTAACTACTGGAAATGAGGCCACAAGATGTATGTTACTGTGAATAATTGACTTCATTCCATTGTCCAAGGGTTGTTTCTTAGTTCTATCAACAAACTCGGACATGTCCACATGACCGATCTTTGTATCCTTGATTTCATCCACATTTGACGAACCAACTGTAGGAGGAAGCACACCCTGGTATTTGTACTTCATCACTTTCCCCTTAGAAGGAGAAAAAATTGACATTCGTAGAAAAATGGCCTTATAGGAGTGCAGATGCAAGACAACCTTAGAAAACATGCACATAGAGCTACATGACAAGATTAACATTTTATAGATGTTAGGAAAATTTTGCATTTAGGAAATAGCAACAAGGGTGAATAATAGAATGATTGCATGAAAAATGGGGTTTGAGCACGATGAATGCAAGAAACAAAGTGCAAAGGATTAACTTGGCAAAGCGGGAAAATTTCCAGTGTTAGGAAAATTTTGGTGAAAATCTGTGTATGTGTTGCAAAATGACGAAACTACAAGTACAAATTTCCTTTGTAAAAAGGTTGCAAAGTCGTTAAAAATTAATGACATTGCAAGTGGGAAGTTTGCTTTGTTGCAAAGTCAAAAAATATTATCGATTTTGCAAGTGGGTAGAATTTTGATTTTTTGCAAATTCGGAAAAAATTGCCGACTTTACAACTTGGGAATATCACTTGTTGGTTTTTTGTCAAATCATTAGAATTCAACGATTATACAAGTAAACCTATGTTTTTATTTTTCGGGTCAAGGAAAAACCCCAATCCTACAAATATGGGAGTAACTCAAACTCGTTAATTCATTAAATTTTGACGAACTTGCAAAGGCATTTCAATTTGTTTGTTGTGTCAGGGAAAAACCCCGATCCTACAAAGGAGTAGTTCAAGCTGTCACATGCTTGGAAAAAATGTTGATTAAACAAACCTTTTAAGTCTTAAGTACTTTTTATGTGTGGGGAAATTTCCTGCTCATACAAAGTAATATAGTGAAACGTTTGTGGGGTTGGGGAAAAACCTCGACCCTACAAATAAAGGCAAGGATATAATATAACTTGCATCATTAGTGAATTTTGTTGATGGTGCAAATCAAAGGTTTGTTTTCACACACAGTCGGGAATAAAACCCAACGATGCAAGTTGGAAATGTTTGGACTTCGTTTGCATCATCAGTGAAAATCATTGATGATGCAAACCAAAGGTTTATAGCTTATGGTAGAGGTTAAACGATCAACCCTATATGTTGGAAACATTTGTTCATTGTATGCGTGAATGAAAGCCTCACGAATACATGAATGAATGTGTTCAATGTTCATTTGTTTCCTACAAGGTTTGGGTAAACCCACGTCCATACAATAACAAAGATACATATGTGAAAATACATGGGATCTAAAGGCGAGTATAAAAGAATGATTTAACACCAATTTCAAACATGGGAGAAACCATTAATGGCACAAAATAGGGCGCGCCTGATAATGGGAGAAAACCTTGATTTAACATGAAATGAAAGTCTATGCTTCAAAAATAGAAACCCTAGGGCACATATGAGACAAGAAAAGAAACTAAAATTTAAAAGCAAACACGATGAACTGACATGAAAATCATAACAACTTAAATCAATCAAAACTCTTTAAAATAACAATAGCATGATTAAACGAAAACCCTAAATAAAGGAGAATGAAATAGAGAATGACATACCCAAGAAACTCGAAGGTGAAAACAGTAAAAATCCTAGCTCGAAACTCAATTGAAATCCAACACGAACTCCAAGTACAAATGATCAAATAGGGTTTCAAATAACTCGCAGAAGGTAGAGGAGGAAGAATGATTAATGAAATGAGGAGGAAAACAAGATAAAACTAATTATAAACCAATTTAAAAAGATATTAAGAATAGCAATATATGCATGCGTGCAAAGCCAAAATTGTAGGAGCGAACTTTTATGGCACTCTTACAAATTGGATTTGTCATAACTTGTAAAATCGACATCTTTGATGATTATGCAAATGAAACCTATGTAACTTGCAAGGTCAGGGAAAAACCCCGATCCTACAAGTAACTTCTCATTTTGCAATCTTGACTTGTAGGGTCGGGAAAAAACCTCGACCTTGCAAGTATAAAAAAAATTCTAACTCCTGCAAACTTAACTTTCACAATTTGCACAAAAAGATGAATTTTGACGAACTGACGGAGGTAATTGCTTGGAAGACATTCTGAGTCAAAGGACTACGCATGAGGAAAAATTGAGATTCACCTCGTTTTTCATGCTTATAGTTCATGGGACTACAAAATAGACAAGTTTCATAGGGGCTATCTCATGAATCAAGCGCAACTAGATTCAAGGATAACAGTTGGCTCTAACTGGGGAGCTTCCTTTGGTCATTCTTTAAAATGATCAAAGGGAGAATAATTTCAATCTCTAAGTTCCTTCATCCATCCATTGGGCATAGAGTCAAGAAAGAAAAATAAAAAGACAAAAAAAAAGATGCAAAGACTATACAATTATTTACAAAACACATATGTCACCTCACTAAGCACCTTCTACTTGAAGTGTTTCAAATGTTTCCCACTATGTGGAAGCGAAAACAAAGTGCAATCTTGATATGCAACCAAGAAGCTATTTTCACCGCAAATTTGGTGAATCTAAAATGGACCTCTCCACAATGAGCCAAATTTCTCGTGCATGCATTTTGGCTCTCTTCTTCTTGTCTCGCAAGAGAACTAAATCTCCAACTTGTAAATCTCGAGACTTTGCCTTCTTTCAAAAAGATTCTTTACCTATTCTTGGTGTTCCACAATACAATTCACCACTTCAATACGCTTCTCCTCCAATTCGAAGAGATACACAATACGCTTGTCAACAAAATTGTCAAATGTCTCATCCTCAATGGCCTTAGCCAATTTGAGGGTGAACAATTCCAATGTGATCAAAATCTCCACATTCAACCCATACAATAGTTGGAATGGTGACATTCCTATCACCCGCTTGGGGTAATTCTATCAACCCACAAAGCATCATACAATGCCTTGTGCCATGACCATTGATTCTCATCAACTAACTTGCAAATGATAGTAACCAGGTTCTTGTTGTTGGATTATGCCTAACCATTACCTTGAGGGTAATAATATGATGAATGCACCAATATGATTCCATCTTCGAAACATAACTCTATGATCTCACATGATGAAAATGCAGTAGCATTATCTGTTACAATTTTGTTGGGCACACCAAACTTGGAAATGATATTCTCCTTCAAGAATCTACAAACTACCTCTGAAGTAGCATGTTCCACTGGTATAGTCTCCACCCACTTGGTGAAGTAATCAGTTGCAGTGAGAACATAAACATGTCCCGCACTTGAAGGGGGATTTACAATGCCAATGAAGTCAATGCACCATTGTTGAAAGGTCTCTTCAATAACAAATGGTGATGAAGGTCGTTGCAATCCTCATCATTTAATTAAAAATGTCAAGCCAGAGCAGTGTCCATGGAAATATGCAAGAGGGAGAAGATATCATTTGCATGACACTTTTTTTCTACAAATTGCTGGAAAGAAATTGCATGAAAGAAATTGTTGGAATCAAATCTAATCTAAGAGCTTGTAAATGAAAATGTTAGAATCAAAACTATCTTAAGAAGCATTCAAAGGAAAATTCTGGAAATGTAAATAATAGGGAATGGAAAGATTGTTGGAAAATAAATTATGAAGTGAAAACTACAAACAACTACACTATTGTTGCTAAAAAATTGAACTCTATTATTCTATAAAACTCTTCCCCCCTTTGATTCCTTGATTACAATGAATTTATTGAATTCTTACTTCAACTAATCCGCCAAGAATGTGGATCTGAGATCCTATTTTTGGGGAGAAAATCTAGATCTTCTTCCTCAAATTTCACTGCCTTCTTTCATGCCACTTTTGTTTCAGTCAAATTCAGTCACAAGGTGCATGTTTATTTTGGTGAATATCTTCAAATGGTTTTTGGGTTTTGTTCCCCTCATTCCCAGATTTCCAAATCATTTTGAAAATCTAGATTTCATTGAGAAATGATGGAGATATCATTGTTTTACTAAAATTGTGTTTTTTTAACTTCCTCTTTTAAGGCTTTTGACGTTTCAAAATTTATGCTTTGAACTACTAATTGTTGATTACAAGGAAAACCATGTAATAGAATTAATACATGCAATGATACTAATTAAGTGAAATGAATGCTTTTATTTAGCTAATAGATGGGACAATTTATTGTCTCATCAAATGGCTTTAGTGGAAGAGCAACCAACTTGGGATTTCCTGCAAATTATTGACCTAGTTCGCATCTACACACCCAATTATATGCATCTTGAAACAAGGTAGGAAAATAATAGTTAGCTTACAATTTTTTTTGAGTTGTAACCAGTGCTGAAAATGTCCTCCACACACCAAGTTGTGGAAAGATTCCATTAGCTTTCTCTATTGAGCCTTGTCAACATGACATAGAAAAGTATCGTCCAAGCTCCTTTTGTACAAATCATTATCCCATAAGAAAAAAATTGTTTCCTTAAGCTTGACTGTCCTTTTCTCCTTATGTGTCAAATGCTTCAAACATTCTCCATATGTTAGAAAGCAGGCGATATTGGAATACCATTCGTTAGTTGTACTAACGAATAGAGCAATTAGAATATCTTCAGAACTTACTCCCTCAGAATCGAAAACTTGATTAGGATTATTGTCATCCGACACAAAAATTTACCATGCACCAACTTGGTGGGCTTTATGTCCATGTCATACCCTTGAATTTTGGCAATCCAATTTCCCCTTTTTGTACCAAAATCTTGCTACGTCAAGATGGACTTGATAGTATAATTAGGCACTAGTGCAGTGACATGACTATTAAGTATGTAGAACCAAAAATGCTTCATTGCCTTAACCACAGTGAATGCATTTGTTTCCATTTGAGATTATTTCAATTCATGATATTTTAATGGACAACTCATGAATGCAATAGTGGACTCAAACCCCTCACTATTCTGTTGCACCAAAATGGTTGAGAGTGTATGCTCGAAAGAATAATTGTACATAATGAACTCCTTAGTGTAATTTGGGTAGAATAACACTAGTGCATGCACAATAGCTTCTTTAATATCATTGAACATAGCTTTTCCTTCTATAGACCAATGAAAAGTAGTATTTCCCTTCATCATATTCAAAATATGATGTGTCTTTTCCATGAAGTCAGGAAAAAACCTTCACAAGAAATTCACCTTACCAAAGAAAGAGTGAACTGCTTTCTTACTCATAGGAAGAGTAAGAGCTTGAATTTCTTTAACCTATTGAGGATCAATTTTGATACCCTCCTTAGACACGACGTGACCAAGAAGTTTACCCTTTGTTACCCCAAAAATTGACTTCTTGGGATTCAAAGAAATTCCATCTTGTCGGCACCTCTCTAATATTTTTTTCAAATGATTGAAATGATCTTGACATTTTTGTGGAAAATATTGTTAGATCATTAAGATAAACTACAAGGAACTTACCCATGACATCACGAAAATCCAAGTCCATAGCTTGTTGAAACGTAGCATCAATATTAATGAGACCAAATGACATTCTATGGTAGGAAAAAGTACCCCATGGTGTGGTGGAAGCAGTCTTATGTTGATCATCTGGGTTGACCTCCACTTGGTTGTAACCCAAAAAACCATCCAACATGGATAGCATCTACAATCTAATTGTCATTTGCAAGACTTGATCCATCACTGGTAGAGGATAATTATCTTTCAATGATAACTAATTTAAATTCTTGAAATCCACACATATGTGAATTTCCCCATTCTTCTTACGAACTGGAACAACATTGGCTATCCATGTTGAATGGTGGATAGGAAATATGATCCTAGCATTCAACATCTTCTAAATCCATAAAAGAATGGTTTCAAAAATCTTAGGATTGCACTACCTTTGCTTCTATTTATAAGGAAATGATCTCACCTTTAGTGGAATCTCATGGTGAACCTCCTTTGGGCGAAAAGACTTCAAATCTTCATATGAGTATGCAAGTACATCAATGTGTTGCCATAATAATTCAACAAATTGATCTTTCTCTTTAGGAGTACAACATTTTCTGGTGTTCACCATTTTAGGATCCACTTTAGTTCCTAAGTTGATTTTCTCAACCTCATTAGATGATTTGAAATTGGACTATTGTTGCTTTTTGACATAATGATCATGTTTGTGAATAAGTCTTTCTAGAGACACCAATCCCTTGGGAATCTTATTCCCTTTAAGCTGCAAAAACTCCTCACCAATAATTGGATCAATTTCAAAAATAGATTCTTGGTGAGGAGAATCACTACCTTCAAAGTACAATTCATCAAAAAAAAATCCTTCTCTAGAAAGGCCATGATCTAGTGATCATCATTGAAAAATTGTCAATTATCAGAATTTTCTGGAACACTTGGACAAAAAACTAGCTCAATGGTATAGGTAGAACCATGGAAATCTTTGTGTGGAATCAAGAGTGTGGCTGAAACTGCCAATGAATCAGCCCTATCATTGTAGTCTCTTGGGACAACAAAAATATTAAAAGCTTCAAACTCTTATGTATTGTCCCAAACCAAGTTACAATAATTCCTTAGTCATTCTTTCTTAGTTTGATACAAGTTTCTCACTTGGAAAACGAATAATTTAACATCACCTTAAACATGTAAATTTCTTATCCCTTTCCTTCATGTAACTTCCATTCCCAACAACAATGCTTCATACTCTGTATTATTGTTAGTGTTGTCAAACTGAAGTTTAAAAGAAAAAGGAAATAATTTTCCTTGCAGGGAAATAAAAAAAATCCCTACTCTTGAACCTGTGGATGAGAAACTTTTATCAAACTCAATTATCCAAATGTCAGTTGGATCACCAAGACTGGTAGTTTCAAAATATGAAACTTCTTCAAACGCAATTTCACCATCTGTAAATGACATTTCATCTGAAGAAAATCCTTCTAAAGAAGATGCTTCTTTCTCCAAAATGGATGAGCCGTTAGTTTTTGACTCATTACTTGTCTTTTTATTTGAAGATTCAACATCTTCATCTGTCTGCAAAAATTATTTTCCCATACCTAAAGACTCAAACATGATTTGAGATCTTGGATCATGTGACTTGGTCACAAAAAATTTTGATTCCCTTTCAGGAAGCAAATTTTGCATAACACCCTTGACAAGTATTCAAGCTTCAAACATATCCATATTTAATTCACCTCCTACATCCTTGCAAAAAAATTGTCCAAGAAAAATACCATAGGACACAAGAACATCTACAACCAAGACCGCCATCTTGATTTTCTTGTTTGGGAATGTGACAAAGGCAAACTACACATCCTTGATTTGTCCAATCAAAGGAACTTTCTTTTTTTCCATTGAGAAACAACGACCAAAAGTCTTAGTAAGGTTCAATCCCAAAGAAATAGCTACCTTAGTGGGCATGACATTATCAAATGCACCAAAATTTATCACACAGTTACTTAACTTAAAACGGTTAACAAGCAAAGAGATGTAGAACGGTTCTATTCTTCCAAGAACGGATGAAGGAATAGAAACTAAGTTACTCTAAGGAAACTTAGATCTTGGAACAACGGGGATATCTGAAGATGAATTATACTAGGGTGAGTTTGCTGGAAAAACAAGGACAAACAACTAAGAGGGGGGGTGAATCAGTTGTCACAAAATAATAAACTTTTCAAACTTAATTTAATCTCAGATCTGATGGATAAGCAATTAACCATAAACAATTAACAAATCAGAGAGACAGATAACACCAAAAAAAATTATGTGGAAACCTTGTTAGGGGAAAAACCACGGTGGATGTTAGTCCATAATATTATACCCTGTTAAAAGTATAATAAAAACAATAAAGGGGAATGCACACGCATTTAGGCACACTACCTAGAGATCACTACTCAGTTACCAAAAGGGCTCACTGCCCAACAATACAGAATAGGATTAAATCTGAAGGGTACGAACTGAGAAAATAACTTCTGCACAAGCCTGATTACAGTTCTAATTAAGCACAAAAAACTCCACTTTTCACTCAAACTACTTCACACTTCACTCAGTCTTCTTCACACTCTGCTCTGCAATTAAATGATATTCACACATACACACATAGGAGCACACCCAACACACATTACACTGATGAAACAATCACTCTTATATATCTACATCATGGATTACATCAACAACTTAGTCGGCCAGAAAAATAAAACATATTTGCAATGTCGGCCCAAATTTATAATTAAATTTTCAAATGTGGATCTAAACACCATTGACCAATACAATGATGCAACCCAAAACAATATTCACAAGCATGCCAAACATTCAAATTTTACTTTTCAAGGATCCACAGTATGTCACCACCATCATGTCGACCAGGAACATGAAAACTTGATCGTGCACAAGAAATATATTCAACCACGAGCACACCGATCAATGTGGATGTACAAGAATGATGGAGAATGATCTAGAAGCATCCAAGAACACCATGAATTGACAGAGAAGCATCTGCAACAACTGAGATTATCATAATCACATAATCTTCACTCAGGAACACTAACAAAGACCACATAAATATTGTCAGACCACAACATGATCAAATCAACATGCAGACCTTTGAAACTTCTGGTAGATGATCTAGATACTCTAAAAAATAAACCCTTTAGTCCACAATAATTGATCTCCAATGTACAAAACATGACACCTTCATGACCTTCATAGTTCCACTGGCAACAGGCAACTCTGTAACCCTTCCTTTCACAAATTTCTCAATATCCTCGACATATACAGCCTTTAATACAATGATGCTAATAGTGTTGACATTAATGACAACCACATATCAACAACACACCCTCAACATCCAACAATCTCCCCCTTTGGCATTGATGGCAACACATGATGTGAAAAATACCATCAGCACAGTTGTACTAACTCCCCCTTAGATTATGTCTCCTCTTCTCAATTGCTCTTCTCTCCCTAAAAAATATTTTTCACATTGCTCTTCTCCCCCTTTGACATCAATGGAAAGGGTAGCCATGACCTTTCCATATACATGCTTTGAACCACATATCTGCACATCTGACTACTCCCCCTGAGTAGCAGCCACAAAGACATCAATCCAAATCAAAATATAGCAAGGAGGCTCACAGATTGATGCAAGTAAATGCATCTATTAGTTCTTATTAGGAGGGGTAATCACCCCTAGCATTCCTCTGAGATACTCAAAATTATCTTTGGCAATGGCTTAGTAAAGATGCCTGCAATTTGTTCTTTGGTAGGCACATACTCCAATTTGAATTCTTTCTCATTCACCTTCTCCCTCAAGAAGTGAAACTTGATTGATATGTGTTTTGTCTTAGAGCGCAGTATTGGATTCCTCAAAATATTTATTGCACTTGAATTGTCACAATATATGGCAATAGGTTCTTCATATACCACCTTGATATCTTTCAGCATCTGTTTCATCCATATCACTTGAGTACAATTATTTGCAGCAACAATATATTCTGCTTCAGCAGTAGATAGAGAAATGGAATTCTATTTTTTTCTCAACCAGGACACCAACTTCTTCCCTAGGAAGAAAGCACCACCACTAGTACTTTTCCTATCATCTACATCTCTAGCCCAATCCGCATCAATATATGCACTCAAAGTGAGATCATCATCCTTTAGATACCAAATGCCAAAGTCAATTGTTCTCTTCAGATATCTGAAGATTCTCTTAACAGTAGTCACATGTGATTCTTTTGGATCAGCCTGAAATCTAGCAACCATGCATACAACATTCATAATGTTTGGTCTAGTCTGGGTCAAATAGAGCAATCCACCGATCATTGACTTGTATCTAGTTTGATTTTCCTTAGGAGAATCATCATTCTATGTTAGCTTGCATCCGGTCACCATGGGAGTACCAACTAGCTTTGATTCTTCCATCCCAAATTTCTTTAGTAGCTCTTTCACATATTTGGATTGAGATATGAAAATTCCCTTGTCTAACTGGGTAACTTGCAATCCCATAAATAACTTCATTTCTCCAATCATACTCATCTCAAATTCCCTCTTCATTTCAGCAACAAACTTCATACATAGATTAACATCTCCTCCAAAAATAATGTCATTAAAAAAAACTTCTATAATTAACGCTTTATCATGATCCAACTTGAAGTATAAATTGCTATCAGCAGTACCTTTATTAAATCCAAGCTTCAATAAGTATTTATCTAATCTAGCATACCAAGCTCTGGGAGCTTGCTTAAGTCCATGTAGAGCTTTCTTCAAGTGACAAACCATGTCTTCCTTGTCAGTCAGTAGAAATCCATCTAGTTGTTCAATGTATACTTCTTCTAGTTCTCCATTCAGAAATGTCGACTTCACATCCATTTGATATACTTTATAGTTCTTATATGCAGCATAAGAAAGAAATAATCTAACAGCTTCAATTCTGGCAATAGGGGAAAAAATTTCCTCAAAATCAACACCTTCCATTTGAGAATACCCTTTACATAATAGTCTTGCTTTATTCCGGACCACTTCACCTTGTTCATTCAACTTTTTCTGAATCACCCATTTAGTATCAATCACATTTTTGTCTTTGGGTCTTGGAACCAGTGTCCATGTGTCATTCTTTTCAATTTGTGTCAGTTCTTCCTTCATAGCTTCCATCCAGTGTTCATCTTGGCAGGCTTCAGTGACATCTTTAGGTTCAATCTTGGAAATAAGGCAACACTCTTCTGCAATCTTTCTTCTAGTTTGCACACCTTTACTCTTATCTCCTATAATTTGATTTTTAGAATGATTTAGCTTTACATACCTTGGAACTTTAGGACTTTCTCGAGCTTCTTTTTCTTCTATTATTTATTTTTTACTTGCACTTGTTTGTGCTTCCTGACTTACTTGATTTACCGGAACGAATTGAGATTTCTTTACCGGAACATATGGAATAATCTAAAGTTGGTTATGTGTCTGAGAATTCTTCCCTTGGCTTGTATTGTCTTCATCTAAATCATAACCATGATATCTAGATGATTTGGAAGATTCCTCATCAACTATGACATTTGCACTCTCAACCATTTTTCTCAGACTTTTGTTATAGAATTTGTAAGCCTTGCTCTTAGTTGAGTAACCTAGAAAGATTCCTTCATCACTTCTTGCATCAAACTTTCCTATATCATCATTTCTCTTGATATAACACTTGCTTCCAAAGATCTTGAAATATTTAACAGTAGGATTATAACCAAACCATAGCTCAAAAGGGGTCTTACCAAAATTACCATTAACATTTACCCAGTTCAAAGTATACACAAAAGTGCTTACAGCTTCACTCCAATAGATTTGGGCCACATTTCCTTCTATCATCATTGTTCTAGCAGCATCCAGAATTGTTATATTCTTTCTCTTTACAACTCCATTTTGTTGAGGGGTCCAGGGAGCAGATAATTGTCTTCTGATTCCATGTTCTTCACAAAAAGAGTTAAACTCTCTGGAGGTGAACTCACCACCTCTATCAGATCTTAGGCATTTAATTTTCAGGACTTTCTCATTCTTTGCCATAGCCTTGAAACTTTTGAAATTTCCCAGTGCTTCACATTTTTCTTTTAGTAAAGAAACCCATATCATTCTAGAATAATCATCAATAATCAACATAAAGTACCTTTCTCCATGAATAATTTTGACTCTGGAGGGACCACATAGATTATTATGTAGCAGCTCCAGCAAATCATTTGAATGGAATTGTTTGCTCTGGAAAGAAACTCTAGTCTGTTTACCCATCTAACACTCCTTACAAATTGCGTTAGCAGGTTTTACTAACTTAGGTAGATCTCTTACTACTTGAGTAGAACTTACCTTGACAATGTTATCAAAATTCACATGACACAACCTCCTATGCCACAACTAGCTTTCATCTACTTGAGCAATTAAACAACTCTCACTAGCAGTATTTAGGTGAAAAATATTTCCTTTTGTCTATTTACCTGTAGCAATCATATTGCTAGAACTTCCACTTATCTTGCATCTCCCATCTTTGAACTGTAGATCATATCCTTTGTCCACCATTTGTCCAACACTCAAAAGATTGTTCTTCAGGCCTTCAAGATAAAGAACATCATCAGTGTTATGCTTACCACCAAGACAAATAGAACCTCTACCACGAATCTCACCAGCATTGTTATCTCCAAACCTTACAACTCCACCATCATACTTCTCTAGACTTACACATTTTCTTTTATCACTAGTCATATGATGTGAGCATCCACTGTCAATAACCCATTCATCCTTTTCTTCAACTTGGGCTACAAGAGCTTTCTCATCTTTAGCAAATTCAGTAGCAACAAGACTATTTTCAATGGTAGCAATGAAAACCCATTCATCTTCATTTCCATTATCTTTATCAAACTCATCATCAGTCACTCCTTCAACAAAGTAACATTTCTTTTGGAATCTAGACTTGTTAGGCTTAGATCTAGGAACTCTTTTAGGACACCTTGATGCAAAATGACCTATTTTACTGCAAGAAAAAAATTTAATAGGCAATACACCTTCATACTTACCTTTTCCTCTGCCTTCTTTCTTTACAATCAGTGCTTCCAACTCTTCTACCTCTCTTTCTTTATCTTCAAGTTGTTTCAATTCTTCATCATACTTGGATATCTTTCTGGAACACTCTCCCAAATTATATCTTTGCTTGTTACTTCTGGATACAGTTGCCTTGAATGTAGATTTAGTCTTCGAAACAGATTCACCAAATTCACTTAATTCAAAAGCAGTAAGCTTACCAACCAGCGTATCTCTTGTCATCTTTGTTATTGATCTGAGCTCTTCAATAGCATGAGCCTTCACTTTGTAAGAAGGAGGCAAGGATCTGAGTATCTTAGCCACAATTTCATCCTCATCCAGGGAACCACTGACAAATCTAATACCCATCACTATTTCATTTACTCTTTGCATAAAAGATGTGATATTTTCATCTTCACCCATCTTCAAATTCTCATACTTTCCTTTCAAACTTTGTAGCTTAGCCATCTTCACCTGTGCATCTCCTTCATACAAAGTTTCCAACTTCGTCCAAATCTCATGAGCTATCTTCATACCTATCACATTTGCCATCTCTGAATCGGTCAGAGCACTCATCAAAGCTTCAATAGCCCTGATATTATTTTTAGCTTCTTTGATCTCATTAGCGATGGAGGGACCATTCTAAGGAATAACATATGGATCTTTTGTAATCTTCCAATAAGCTTCACCAATACACCTCATGTGACATTCCATCCTGACTTTCCATAGTGAGTAGTTAGTTCCATCAAATCTAGGACTGTCCTTCTTGTATGATGTCATCTCAGATTACCTCAAGCTTTTAGACTTCTTCAGAGGAACTTGCTCTAATACCAATTGTTGGAAAAACAAGGATAGCCAACTGAGAGGGGGGTGAATCAGTTGTCACAAAATAATAAACTTTTCAAACTTAACTTAATCTCAAATCTGATGAATAATCAATTAACCATAAACAATTAACACATCAAAGAGACAAAGAACACTAAGATTTTTTACGTGGAAACCATGTTAAGGGAAAAACCACAGTGGATGTTAGTCCACAATATTATACCCTATTAAAAGTATAATGAAAACAATAAAGGGGAATGCACACACATTCAAGCACACTACCTAGATCTCACTGCTCAGTTACAAAAGGGGCTCACTGCCCAACAATACAGAATAGGATTAAATCCAGAGGGTACGAACTAAGAAAATAGCTTCTACACAAGCCTGATTACAACTCCAATTAAGCACAAAAGACTCCTTCACTTTTCACTCAAACTACTTCACACTTCACTCAGTCTTCTTCACACACTCTACAATCGAATGATATTCGCACATACACACATAGGAGCACACCTGACACACATTAAACCGATGAAACAATCACTCTTAAATATTTGCATCATGGATTACATCAACTACATAGTCGGCTAGAAAAATAAAACATATTTGCAATGTCGGCCCAAATTTATAATTAAATTTTCAATGTGGATCTAAACACCGTCAACCAATACAATGATGCAACTCAAAACAATATTCACAAGCGCACAAAACATTCAAATTTTACTTTTCAAGGATCCACAACACGTTACCACCATCATGTCGGCTAGGAACATGAAAACCCAATCGTGCACAAGAAAAATATTTGACACGAGCACACTGATCAATGTGGATGTACAAGAATGATGGAGAATGATCTAGAAGCATCCAAGAACACTAGGAACTAATAGAGAAGCTTCTGAAACAACTGAGATTATCATAATCACACAATCTTCACTCAGGAACACTGACATAGACCACAAAAATATTGTCAGACCACAACATGATCAAATCAACACGCAGACCTCTGAAACTTCTGGTAGATGATCTAGATACTTTAAAAAATAAACCCTTTAGTCCACAATAGTTGATCTCCAATGTACATAACAGGACACCTTCATGACCTTCACAATTCCACTAACAACAGGCAACTCTGTAACCCTTTCTTTCACAATTTTCTCAATATCCTCGACATATACAAACTTCAATACAATGATGCTAATAGTGTTGACATCAATGACAACCACATATTAGCAACAGACCCTCAAAATCCAACAGAGCTCTCTTTTCTTTAACAAATTCAACCAGTCTATCAAACTGATTTGGATTGGCCTTTAGATATTCAGCTTCAGACATTTGTATCTTTGTCTTTTTTGCGTGATCAATAATATCAAAGGATTGGGAATAACTTTGCAAAGAGGATGAGGTAATCTCATTGGTAGGCTTTGAAAATGGAACATTGGTCTTTGGAACATAAGTATTAGCCTTTGGTGTTAAGGAAACTACAGGAGGATGAGTGGTACTTACTTGCTTATTGGTCGTTGTATCTTTGGGTTGCACTAGAAAAGGAGTTCTCCTTTTAGCAATAGTCATTGGTGGTCGTGAACTATCCTTTGCTTTCGTCGCATCAACTTGAGGTTGATCAAGTTGATTTTTTTGCAACGTGTGAACGCAACATAAGCATCAGTCACAAGATCCTCTTCATCATATTCATTTTCAACATGTAGATAGCCAATATTTGAGTCGCTAGCTGAATCTACTTCCTCCTCCTGGAATTGATCAACATTTTCCTCTGTAGGACATTCTGGTTGCGCATAATCATCTTTCTCAACTTCATAATAACCCACAGTTGCATTGGTGGGAGGAGATTCAAGAGAAAGTATTCCTTGTGGTGCAAGAAGTCTGTTATGATTTCTATAATACCAAAATAGTTGGAAGAATTTGGAAAGGTTCTCCTTGGAACATCCTTGTATGGAGGATTAGATGAACCTTGATAAACTTGTTTCTTTAATGCTAGCAATTCATTTTATAGTTTCTTCACCATAGGATTAGTGCTTGTATTGGTATACAAAGATGAAAACGCTTGGAATTTGTTCCTGTTTATTTCCTTTCTTATTTTACCAAAAAGAATCAAAAAATCTTCAAAGCTAGTAGCCAACTATTGTGCTACTTCAAGATCAGCTAGAACTACCCTCCACAACAAGAAACTTACCTCTGGTAGTTGCGTGTTAATGAAGAAACATTTGAGATTATGATTCATTGGCTTACCTCAATAGGAATCCTTGTTACCAACTTATTGAATTTAGCTACAAACTCACTCATGGGTTCATGTACTCGTTTCTTCATTATAGTAAGTTGTGCCAACAAGGCATGTGCATCCTCAGCAAGCTTGAAATGTTCTTCAAATTTGGTATGGAGTATCCCAATTGGTAACATAACCAAGAGCAAGAGTGTAAAACCATTTTGCTACTACTCCTTGTAAGGTCTCAATGAAAAACCTTATGGAAACATCCCCATTTTCAACACCAAAAACACCACAAACAATGTAAAAGGCAACAATATGTTCATCAAGATCCTACTTACCATCACCATAGAATTTTGGGATATTCTTGCATGAAACGGGAGGAAGTTTGTACAAAGGAGCTACCAAATTTAAAGGGCCAAAGGCATTACCCCAAGGACCAATAGGTGGTTGAGCTTCCATAGCACCTTGAACAATAGTCACTTGAATTGTTGTGATAGATAAAGCCCTTAGAAAATTAGAAGATTCACTTGGAAGCAGTGATCTAATTCTTTGAGGTGGATAACTACCTGTATGTTGTAATGGTGACCTTGCTCATGGAGGAGAGGGAATAATATTATGGCATTGCAACAACTCAAAAAATGGATCAACTTGACCTTGCACCCTTTGACTGTAAGAATATCTCTTGTATGCCAAAATGTAGTCCTTGAAACAAAAAAAAATCAGCAATAAAAGATATTCACAAACTTTGCAATAACACACTGGAATACTTGTCTACTACAACCGAAAGCATGAGGCTTTGGTTGTGTGCTCATATCCCCAACAGAATCACCAAAAACTATTGAGTGAATATTTTCCAATCCCTTTATAGATTACAAAATAGTGATTTCAACCACAGTTATGATGAGATAAATCTCTCCTCTCAGAAAGGGGAGGCTCCGTTCTTACTGTTTATTGAAACAAATGTAAACTATGCTACACTAAGGGTATTTGCACTAACTTTAACCATGTGGGGTGGTGTTTTACTTTCATCATTTTATCTTCTTTCAGAAAATATGCTTACAATGTTTCACAGTAATATTCAATAATTCTTCTACACCTCTAATATTAACCTAAACAATAATTACTAATATTCTTGATTAAATGTGTGAATAATCAAAGAGTACTAGTATGAAATATGTGATCGAAAGACACACAAAAGAAAAAGATCTTTTTGTTTCCTTCAATGAGAGTTCTGTAGTAACCAATGACGTAAGTTGAAGTACAAATTCTTCCAACTCACTTTACTAAAAGATTCATTTACCAAGTGAATAATCCCAAGCACAAAGTCTTCAAATTATCCTCCAGAAAGATTTTAAAATAACCATATCACCAATTGGAGCACAAAGTCTATCAACTAATAATACCACCAATCCACAAAATGAATAATTACAAGCTCAAATTCTTGACAATTCTCCACCAATAAACGCTTTCAACACACATAATTTCAAGTAAATGATATAACAAAAAGTTCATATAACTTATCTTGAAAGTCCTCCAATCTTAATAAGAAACATCACTTATCCAATCAAAAAAAAAGAAATCAATAAGAATGACATAAGAACATCCTTATTCATACAAATTTGATTCAACATAAAGTTTGATACCAAAACTGCCTTCTTTATTAATTGGAATTGATTTTGCAATTTGAACTCAAAGTCTCAAAGTTGATTCTCAATTTGGGCAGCACTTCATTGCAATAGATTAAAGGTAAAAATTACAAATGAGCTCTCTCATATTTATAGATGAGAGTTAAAGAGCTAATCTAGGAAAAGTCTAACTATTTTGACTTATTCAACATTGAAGTACAAAATTATTGGAGGACTTTATTGTTGTTACATGTATTTACAATTTGACAAATGACATGTAAATTTTTGTTGACTAATTACAAAAATTGTAAATGAAAAAAAACTTTGAAATCTAAACTAAGGCATGATCAACCTTCTTCAACATCCTTCATTAGGAATTCATCATGTTTCTTCAGGATCAACTTTACTTCATTCTCATCTAGCCCTAAAGTATGCTTCATGATGCCATGAGCTCTTGATACTAAATCTCTAATAGTGTTGTAGACTGTTTCATGTTGCCCAAGGTACTATTTCAGGTTCTCCAAAGTTAGTTTAAGATCAAATATTTTATCTATTAGAGGCACTGAAAACACTTGGTCTTCAAATTCCTTCTGAATCATGTTCACAAAATGATGAACATTATTTGGGGGAAGTAGTTTCTGACTATCATCTCACAACTTGCATGGAATTTCTTCAATTTTTTTATTAAGTTGCAAGTCATGTTCTTCACCAAGTTCATGTGCAAATTATAGATCATTGAGAAAGTTGGCGAGGACAATGTCTTTATGAATCAAAGACTCTTCAATTTCCACATACATGTCTCAGTTGGGAATGATCCCAAACTCCTCTAGTTTATCTATTTTGAGTTTCCTCATTTTGATCCAAGACTATACTTTGTTTTCCATATCCTCTTTCTCTTGAGAGAAAGCATTTACAATGTCATCCAATTTTTCTTTTATGCCTTCCATCTTTTCTAGCTTCCCCATGGCAGACCCTAGCATTTTTGTTCCCAATGCAATCAAGTGGTCATGATACTCACCGATCACTCTACCTCTAGTATGTACCTTTTCCACCTTTTTGATGATAGGATTTTTAGTGCCAACTGCAATTGACCCAGGCTCAATAGATTTAGAAGATTGGCTTATCTTCTATAGCACAACTATGACTTCCTTTGTTTTTTCCTTATAGTGATCCTTAATCTTCTTCTCCTTGTCAAATTTATCTATGAGAGAATCAAGAGTAGATTAAACATCTGCCTTTGTGCTCCCATGAGCTACCTTTCCCAATTCTACTCTTGTGATAGATTAGTCTGCAATATACACTTCTTAATAAGTTTTTTTCAAAGGGAGGTTGAGCTATGTCTGCATACTTATTACCCTCTTTATCAAACAACATCCAAGAAAGAGTCTTTGCTTTCTTTTTGGTTCTTATCTTGGACTTGACGTAAGTTTTGCAAAGTCACACTCATCTGAAGAGATGGCTTCTTTCCTCCTCTTGGGCATTTGTGATGACAACCATGGTGGTAATGGTGAGCTCTCCTCAGGTTGTGTCCATTGTATGGGATGTAGTATCTACATTCACAAAGCTGGTAGACACAATGGAAGGAGTGTCAGTCAAAACAACCTTGGGAATCTCAACACTAGACACTTACATAGATTCATTTAGGAACTGCTCTAAATAAGAATGTGATGTAAGGTTAAAATATGGTGAGGAAAAACTTGGTAAAGAAATAGGAGAACTAGTCACATTATATAACCCTTATTTTGGGATTTCAAATGGAAACCCTGAGATATGGGATGAATGTAAAAAATGAATCAACATAGCAAGCGCAACAACACTTGTTAATGAGGGAGGAGCATTAACAAGAACATTAGATGTAGTTGAGGTCATAGGAGGAGGAGTGGGAATAGACACAATATTGACAATTGGGGATGAGGTGATAGATGGTTCCTTAGGAATTTTCTCATGAGGAGACATCCCTATTTCCTTGTGAACCTCTTCCTCAATCTACCCCTCTTCTTGCACATGCTCCTCTTGGGCCTCTATGTATGGTCCCTCTATAGATTTATCGGTCTTCTTCTTTCCACCCTTGACCACAAACTTGATCTTAGGCTTTGAAGGTCTACTAGAGCTTGGAGCATCATTTCTATTTTTGGTCCTTAGCTCTAATTTCTTACCTAATTGACCTTAAGATTCATCTTCTGATCCATTGAATAAATATTTCAATTGTATATCCCTTTCGTCCAACCAAACATTTGTATTGGCCAAGATGGGTTGAAACCTTTCTTAGATTGATATTACTTCCTTCCGAGACCACTATATGGAAGGGAGAGGAGAAGTTGCAACTCTATTTCTCTTATATGCAGGATCAAGAATAGTGTATTCATCCTCCTTATCCTCTAGGATATCAACAAGATCCAAATCCTTAATTTGTTCTAAAGTTAACTTGCAATAATCCATTTTTCAGATATCTTGTTTCATTCTTATGTCATCCCATATGTCTTCAACTTGATGTACATGAGAAAAAACAATTTTGATTCAAGACCTCATACCTCTGTAATCAAAATTAGATATTTCTCTGTACAATTTTATTATTACCTGCTACATTTCTGATTACACCACCTTAGCCTTGTGTGAAGTCTGAATGGAGTATCTTTTGATTGCTAATGAAAATTTTAATCTAGTTTTATGGGATTCCATCTGTTTACTATGCACCACAATAACCTATCTACATAATTCCATTAGAACAATTTTATCACTAGGATAATGTGGAAGCATATATGGATATCTATCAAAGTATCCAACTCTCAAATAGGTAAAAGTTGGAAATTACAGATAAAGACAACCATATTTGTTGACAATATTCCATGCTTCATCATACATTCTCTTATTCTCTAATTCAGGATCAAAGGCACACATTAGTGGAGCAAAGAAGGCATCATTTACCCTTCTAAAATGATTGATACTTCCCTTGAGAGTGATTTGCGAGAAGTAGTTGTAAAACCGTATAACCTTCTTGTCTCCCTCAATAGTCAAACCTAGAAAATTCCTCATGGATGCTATGACATAGACCAAATATGAAGTCATGTAAAACTTGTGTGTTGTAAGCACTTGGGTCAATTGCTCATGGAGTTCATTGTTGATTTCCTCACCCCAAAATATTTGCTAGTTCCCTTTCAGAATAATCTTGATGTACACATACATACAGTCCTCAAAAGTAAATGAAGTAGGTAAACCATGTGCTCTATTAAGAAGAGTAATGAGGTCAATTACCTCTTTAATGAAATCACTACGAGGAGGATTTTTAGGCCATCTAGTAACACTTGGTCTAGGGGCCTTCAACCATTTACTGTTTATCATCCTTTTTGGTAGAATTAGGAACTTTATCATATTTTTCCTGTGCGGATTCTTTGGAAATCTCCACATATGTGTTATCACCTACGTGCATGGAAACTTTATCAAAGAAATTTGCATCTAATTCCATTACCACATTCCCATTTGAATCACATACCTTCATGTCATCCTTCTTGTAGTGAGAGGCAACTTGTAGTACAAATTCAAGATTCTGAGCAACTACTAGAAATGAGGCCACAAGATGTATGTTACTGTGAATAATTGACTTAATTCCATTTTCCAAGGGTTGTTTCTTAGTTCTCTCAACAAACTTAGACATGTCCACATGATTGATCTTTGTATCCTTGATTTCATCTGCATTCAATGAAACCACTATAGGAGGAAGCACACCTTGGTATTTGTACTTCATCGCTTTCCCCTTCGAAGGAGATGAATCTGACATTGGTAGAAAAATGGCCTTGCAAGAGTGTAGATGCAAGATAACCTCATAAAACATGCACATAGAACTGCATGACAAGATTAGCATTTTGTAGATATTAAGAAATATTTTGCATTTAGGAAATAGCAGTGAGGGTGAATAACAAAATGATTGTGCAAAAAACTGGGGTTTGAGCGCGATGAATGTGGGAAACAGAGAGAAAAGGATTAACTTGGAAAAGCAGGAAAATTTCTAGTGTTAGGAAAATTTATGTGAAAATGTGTGTATGCACTACAAAATGAAAAATTGCAAGTGGAAATTGCCTTTGTAAAAAAGTTGCAAAGTCATTAAAAATTAACGACATTACAAGTAGGAATTTTTCTTTGTTGCAAAGTCAACAAAAATTATCAATTTTGCAAGTGGGTAGAATTTTGATTTTTTGCAAATTCAGAAAAAATTGCCGACTTTACAACCTAGGAAGATCACTTGTTGGTTTTTTGTCAAATAGTTAAAACTCAATGATTATACAAGTTGACCTGTGTTTTTATTTGTTAGGTCAAGGAAAAACCTTGACCCTACAAATATGGGAGTAACTCAAACTTTTCAAGGCGTTAAATTTTGATGAACTTGAAAAGGAATTTCAATTTGTTTGTTGGGTCAGGGAAAAATATCGATCCTACAAAGGAGTAGTTCAAACTATCACATGCTTGGTAAAATTTTTGATTAAACAAACCTCTTAAGTCTTAAGTACTTTGTATGTGAGGGGAAATTTCCCACTCATACAAAGTAATATAGTGAAACGTTTGTGGGTTCGGGGAAAAACCTTGACCCTAAAAATAAAGGCAGGTATATAATATAACTTGCATCATCGGTGATTTTTTCCGATGGTGCAAATCAAAGGTTTTTTTTCACGCACAATCGGGAATAACACCTAGTGATGCAAGTTGGAAATATTTGGACTTCGATTGCATCATCGGTGAAAATCACCGATGATGCAAACCAAAGGTTTGTAGCTTATGATAGAGGTTAAACGATCAAACCTATATGTTGGAAACATTTAGTCATTGCATGCATAGATGAAAGCCCCACGCATACAAGAATGAATTTGTTTAGTGTTCATTTGTTTCCTACAAGGTTTGGGTAAACCCGCATCCATACAATAACAAAGATACATCTGTGAAATTACACAGGATCTAAAAGCGAGTATAAAAGAATGACTTAACACCAATTTCAAAGATGGGAGAAACCATTAATGGCATAAACTAGGGCACGCCTAATAATGGGAGAAAACCTTGATTTAACATGAAATGAAAGTCTATATGCTGAAAACAAAAACCCTAAGTCACAAATGAGATAAGAAAATAAACTAAAATTGAAAAGTAGACACGATAAAATGACTTACAAGGTCGAGGAAAAACCCCGACCTTGCAAGTATAAAAAAATTTCTAACTCTTGCAAACTTAACTTTCACAATTTGCACAAAAAGATGAATTTTGACAAACCGATGGAGGTAATCACTCAGAAGAAATTTCAAGTCAAAGGACTACACACAAGGAAAAATTGAGATTTGCCTCGTTTTTTATGCTTAGAGTTCATAGGACTATGAAACAAACAAGTTTTTTAGGGGTTATCCCGTGAATCAAGTGCAACTAGATTCAAGGATAATAGATAGCCTTGTACTAGATCTCCTTTATCCTACAATGTTTCTCTTAAATATTACCTCTTTTTTCTAAAGTGATGTTTAACTACTTCCTATAGGTAGTGAAATTGAAATTATTGTGGCAATTTTTTTCACTTAATGAAATTGTAACAAATTATGGTGTGTAATATCTCCTTAAAAATGTGAATTTCTTTTTTGATTTTCCTCCAATTTTACCAAATCAATGTTGAAAAATGAGGTGTTTTCTTAGCTTAATACTCTGTAAAACTTTAATATTGCTGATATAAATAAGCTTTTTCTTTGTTACATATATTATTTGTGGGCAATTGTCTTGATTAATCCATTTTACTGTTGTAGAATGTAGACAGAAGTTGATAGAAGAATTAGACAAGATATTAGAAAGATTACACAAGATGTAACGTGGAGAAACCCTTTCGAGAAAAAAAATCCACCAAGAATTATTCTATTATTCAATCTCTGAATTACAATAGCTCCAATTCTTGCATGAGAATGCTTCTTCTATCTTCTCTAGAACTTCTTCACAACCTACAATAAAACTGATAACCAACTCTCTTCAACTTTCTTGAGATAAATAGGCTTTAATCAGCTTTGTACACTCAACATGAGTTACAATTACAATGCTCAAGCCCTATCCCTAAAAGGTACGCCTATCTCTTGAAAGTGGAGTTATGTTGTGAAGAACAATGCTAAAACAAGTGCTTCATCCATTTGGGTGTCCCAAACTGAAGTCACAACTCAACCTTCATTCTATTGATAATTCCAAAGCTCTTCCTCAAAGTTGACGCCCATAAGTAATCATACTTAATTGAGCCTTTAGAAATATATCAACATGCAAAAGAGGTAAATCCAAGAAAGCATCTTGGGCGCCCAAGTTGGCTCCAAGTGATTTCTTGTTAACTAAAACATTTACTCAACACCATTCATGCAAGAATGGTCATCCCCTATTAACTGGAGGTAGTCCCTGTTATCTGTCATACAACTCAAGTTATTAGCCATGCATTCCAAGTTAACCGAAGTCAACTAGCATTCAACTAAAACTAACTGAAGACAATTGAACCATAACTGAACTGAACTAAACTAAACTAAACTAAACTAAACTGAATTGAACTGAACTAAACTAAACTGAACTAAATTGATCTGAACTGAACTAAACTGAACTTCATGCATGCAAACATCAAACCCTAACTCCTAGGATCTTTACATGCATTCAGAAGTGTTATCTCTTACTCCAAATAGTTAACTGAACTTAAGGTGAGTGTCACCTTACCATGTGGGTGCCCCATGTGCCCCTATTATTTAGGAAATCACAATGGATGCCCTCACATGCTTCTAACAGCTAGAATTAATCACAAATGTCAATAATCATTATTATTTCATCAATTATTAATCTCATCCTAATCTTAGTGTTGTTGAACACATTCCAAGAACTTAGGAGATACCTGAAATAATTAATGTTTAGGTTTTGCAATTAAATGACATCCTATTTCCAACAATCAAGACCCATCTTTCACATTTCTTCATCCTTGAAGCATTCTTATACAATAGTGAAAACAATTCATTTAAACATGTGCAATGATTTTGAAACAAGCAACCTAGATTCTACCAAAATATTTTACAACCATAATTAGTCAATCAAACTCAACCAATTTCATTGCTTAGAATTTTTATTCACCATTTTATTTTATCTACCCTTAAAGATACATCATAGCCAATTGTACACAAAGAAATAGGAATCATTAGAAGGGATTTTCTTTTGAGGATACAACTCTAGATCAATGTTGATCCACATCTACAATATTCAACTTTAAGTGTAGACTTTCAATTTATCTATTTAACTAGATTAAATATATTGTTTTATTATATTATAGTTCTATCTTTATTTATTGTATATTTATTTACCTAGTCGAAAGGAAATTTGTATCCATAATACAATATTTCAACACAACCACATGAGAAAAATATATACACAAGTATTTAAAATCTACAATTTAAAAAAATAGACAAACATATCATCAAGACGACACAAAATGTGCCCTAGAAAGATTCCCATGAGGGAAAAACCTAGCCTCTAAAAGCACTCATACATTCAATGTGTTATCTCATGAACAAATATTACAATACACTTGTAGAGTCTCCATACAAAGCTTTCAAAATTTTAAGCTCCCTTATTGCACTCCATGTGAACAAGAAAATGATAATCATGTAACCTAACATCTTAATCCATGCTTCCTCTCCACACATATACAACTTACAAGAGATACACAGTCAATCTTAGCCAATAAGCCAAAAGTTATGATAGCCAACCTCAACAACTACTCATGTGCTTGATTTTATAGATATAAGCTTGTACAAAATCATAAAGTGGTATTATAAAACCAAGTGCCTCTAAACCATGAGCTTATAAAGCCATGTACCCTTCATTTATTTTTTGGTACTAAGTTTTTCTCATTATTAAATATTTTGTCAATGTGTAACCAACATAAAATATTTATCCCAATGTTACATACAACATACAAAGTGGCCTCAAGAATGTCTAACCCATTTGATGCATGAATCCCTAGATTCCTTAGGTGCATCATAAATAATATTGATTTACATTACAAATATTATGCAAGATGGCCAACACACATTTTATCAACACTATTTAGATTATATTATTTGAATAACTTAGATTTGAATTTTTTTATTAGCTTAGAATTAATTGAAACTAGATTTAAGTTAGTTTCACTTATACATTTACAAAAAATTGTAGCATTAAAAATATAAAAGATTTTGGAAATTTTGGGTTGGGTTAATTCACAATTCAACCCCTATAATCCTCTTCCTCACGAGAAGGTTTGTTTATATTAGGGTATATTGAATTTATAGTTGTTATTTATTTATTTAATTATTTTCAAACTAAGCAATATTCCAATTCAAGACTACTGGGAAAGCTTGCATCATTAAAAAATATCATTCTAATTCCCAAGAATATTTCCCCTACATATTTATTTTAGAAACCTTTATAGAAATCCCAGTAGAAATTTATTTTGTAAGGTTTTTAGAGGAGTTATTAGTGAAATTAGGCTTTAGGTTTTCTAAAACATAATTTATTTGGATTAGGAAAATACTTTTTTGGAAATATTTTTGTTTTGATATATCAAGAAATACTTGATATCTTAGAAGACTTAGTCTCTGTTATAAGAAAAGCTAAATGATTTTCAACATTCAAGGGAAAAAAATTATATTGCAAGATATATTTTAATTAGTTGTATGTATTTGATATTTTATTTCAAAAAATAGTTAAAAAAATACATATTCAACATTTATTTATTATTTCTTAATTTAGTATAGATCACTTTTAATATTTATTTTTTGTATTTAGATCATATTTAGTTTTATATTTTAATGATTAAACAAGTGTTTATAACTAGCTTTTTTCAATAAGCAATACATAAAATTTCAAACAGACACATTACAAATGTTTAAATTTGAATCTAAGTTTCCATACAAAACCCTTGCAATTTCTTGTCTTAAAAACAACCTAGGCTAGATTGGTCATAATTAAACATTGACATAAGACTATGGGAGTTGGATTCCACTTCTACCAGGTAGTTCTTCTAGTTATTGTGGGTCAACTAAATGTATTGAATGAATAAAATAAAATTGTAAGAGGTAATTACATATTGAGTGTGCTCACTAAGCCTAGATAAAATTTGAGTTGCTATCTAACCATTATTCCTCGTGATCTAAATGATCCATAACCCCATCAATAATATCTACCTCAGTCACATCCACACCAAAAAAAAAATCACAACCCATCAACTACGTAGATACTTGACTTGGCTTGACCCTAAGAAATCGCATGCGATGTTTTCCGTGTATACATAATTAGTGAACTTGATGTGAAGTAATTTTTGTATTCCTTCTTCATCCTCCCCTTTCTCCTCACTTATTTCCTCAAACTTAATCTCTTCTTCCATTTTATTAAATGGTTCTCTACAACCCATGAATATGTTTGAATTTGAGAGAGCTAATGTGGAGACAACTCCTTCCCCAAATAGAGATATTTATGCTTCCACAGTAAAATATTAGGATAAGGTGTTTGATAGACCTTTCAAAGCACTTTTAAGTGTTATCCCCATCTATATAGTTAATAATAACATCTTTTGAAGGGGTACCAAGGAGGTTAGGACCTCCATAGAAAAATAACATCTAGCATCCCCCTTCAACTAAGATCACTCTAATGACATGGCAAGTCCTTACCACACCTACTAACCCCTTCTCATATTTTCCTATGAGATCCTTTAGCATGAGGGAGGAATGAGTTTAACCATGTATAGTGATATATTTACACCCATAAAATAATTGTTCAACCATATCAAAGATTAGATAGCTCATTTCATGATTCATGGTATGACTCATAATACGAATCTCACTCACAAGCTTCAACTAGTCATGGAACCCAGGTCAACATTATACCTTAATAGATCTAAGGTCACATAATCCTCCATAAGGTTTTTGAACAAATAGTGTGAGCCAAAAATTATAGAACATGACCATTTATAAGCCTTTTGTTGTCACTCTAATTAAGAGAATCACGAACCTAGAGGCCAAGTAAACCCAAATGTAACCTCCTTGTCAAAGTCCTAATCCTAATGAAAAAATACCACCATCCATTAGAATTTATAGAACCTATTCATGAACCATCAAAATGATGTTAATTATAGAGTTAACCAATTACTACCTTATTATAACTACTAGTCTAGAAATAATCAACAAGACAACTAGCAATAATCATATCCCCCTTTAATCCTAATATTAGACCTACTCACATTCTCATTTAAGGGATGTCTCATCACTTTATCCACCCAAGTTTTTAGTGCTCCTTACAAACCCAACATCCCTCTATACCACTCATTTGATATTTTTGCATGTATCTAAAATATATCCTCTTAACCCACCTTTGCAACATAACCTTATATACCATGTTGCAAATGGATAAGATACTCCCTCAATTGTCAATGATCCCATAACTAGAACTTAACTAGGGTAGCTCAAGGAACTCCTTGAGTACATGATTAGGGGTGTTATCTTACATAGGTTTCTACTTGAGCTACTAAAGTTTGAAGGAAAAGGGGATCCCAATTCTTATGTTAAAACATACTAATTTTATGAGAAAGATCTAAACTTAGGATATAGTTATTGCAAAAAATATATAAATACCTTCTAAGGTATTTCCTTATATTGGTATTACATGCTATTTGAGACTTCCATCCATTGTTTCAAACAAGACATAAGAAATATTTTTGCAATTTTTGACTTGAACAAACTAATTCAATTTAGAATGAGGAAATTGTCACACATTAAGAAAGATTAAAAAAATTAGTGGTAAATTTTATAATATGGTGGATATAGGCCTTATACTACCCACACATAGATCATCAAAATTTATGTGACCTCCTCTTAAATTCACTAAATGTAAGGGAGATAAGGTAGCAGAACAACTTCCATTAGTATAGAAACAACAATAAATGACTGAAAAAACTACTAAAAACTGCTTATAAACAACTAAACATGGCTGCGTGACTATTAGTAATTTATTGCCAGTCATTTATAATGTGACCAAATTGATGAATAAACCATTTTTAGTCATTTGATTGATTGATTTGGTCATTAATTTAGTCGTCTGATTGACCGATTTGGTCATTGATTTAGTCATCTGATTGATCAATTTGGTCATTAATTTAGTCGTCTAATTGATCGATTTGGTCGTTAATTTAGTCATTGGTTTGATCAATTTGGTAGTGTGTTTAGTTGTTAATTTAGTCATTGGTTGTTTTAAACTGGTCACTTATTTAGTCATTAATTTAGTCATTGACTGTTGTTAATTGGTCACTTATTTAGTCATTTTTATTCACTAATTTTCGTCCATTGCTAGTGTATTTAGTCATTAATTTTAATCATAATTTTGATCAATTTGGTATTTTATTTAATTTTTTTTGTTCACTGATTTCTATCAACTGGTAGGTATATTGATACATTGTTTATTAATTGCATAATCATTATATTTAGTCATTTTATTCACCGATTTTTGTCAGTTGGTGGTATACTTAGTCAATTGGTAGTTTATTTAATCTTTTTTGTTCATTGATTTCTACCTATAAGTGCTAGAAATGAGAATGATTTAATTGAGGTTTAAACATATAAAAACATAGAAAAACATAATCAATCATTCATTCATTTTCATATAATGACACGGTTATTAAGAAGGAAAAATACTAAAATTTTATTGAGAAAACGTGTTCTTACAACAAATACAAGACAAAAATGTGTCTTTGCTTTAAAAAATGTACTATTACAAAGTGTGTTTCTCAGTGTTGTGACTGAGAAAATTGAGTTACAATGCCTTTTTCTTCCTTATACAAGATATTACAATTTTGATGATTCTATGTTGCAACTTATTTGCAACTACACATACATGTATGTTGCACTCTCTGCAACTTTTCATCTTCTCTGCACCTCTTTATCTACTATGTATTTACTTCATTTTATGCACCCTTGTTCTCTGCGCCTACTGCTTACATAGCAACATATCCCCGCTTCTATAATGCACCGATTTGAATGAGCAGAACCCAAACAAAAAGAGAAAAATCAAGGGATTTTACATTACAGGTGTAGTAAGATTGAACATTCTTTGTTCTACTCACAGAATGTACACCCAAATCAAATTCTTTGGTTTTTGTTGGGGTTCAACTTATTTAGGCTCAGTACATTCTATGTCTACAACTTCACTCTACACACTCTACTGCTACTAACCCTTCTTTTTCTCTTCTGTACTTACGGCTAACACTCTGTCATTTTTTCAAATATTTTAGTGGCCACCGTGTGAAGGTCCCTTCTTTCCCTTTTAGATGGATAGCTCCATCTATTTTTTCTAGATAAGCAAGGGGTATGTTACTTGTGACTTTAAAATACTTCTATTTGCATCTCTTATTCCTTTCAATTTGACTCCATGTGCAATAGATAGTGAGTGAATCTATCCAATGCCCACAACAACACAATCAAATGGATCCAACACCTCAACTTTATCCCCTTCTTGGAGTTTATGAATAAATGTCTGTAAAAACAAAAAAAATACACATTATATTGTTTTTGACAATTGTATGTAATGTCTTATGTCTTGGAACAAATTAGTTTTTATCTGTGCTTTTATAAAACACTCTATTATAACTAAGCTCTATAAAATAGGTAATGATTACCCTTATTTACATAATAAAACAACCATTACTTACTTGAATAGTACTTGCATGTGGTTTCATAACACTCAACATGAATTCAACACAGCTACCACTATGAATATCATGTGCATGCTCATTGAGTTCATCATCATAATCACTATCAATATCATTGTAGACATGAAGTACAACTCTGCAGAGAGTTCTATTGACATGGCCTTTTTCTTTTTGTCCTGCTTTCATATAATTGCTCTACATCATGTGGTTTTTGATTAGAGGTAAAATACGGGTTTTGATGGGGCCTGGAACCCAATAAAAAGGAAAGCAGACTACATTTAAAATACATCATAAACCACTAGCAGCCCCACAACAGCCTCAAAAGCTATACATGACTACACATGCTGCATATTACAAACAAACAAGGGCCCGAGACCATTGAACACCATGGTTTTAACCGGGACCAAAAACCCTTTTACACAAAGAACTCGCTTGCATCTGCCAGGCATAAGTAAACCAATCGCTCATGGAAGACACCACTGAGCCAAGAAAGATAATCAACACTAAAAGAGCAAAGAGCACAATGGTATGAACCACAAAAAAGACCAAACACCCCACCTCAATAGGGGATTTTTGATCCACCACAAAAGACTGTAGTAAATTAACTTCCTTGCAACTCAGACTCACCTAGTAATAGGAAACCAACTCCAACTCCACCTCTAAAGGAGTGAGATCCCCTCTATTGGAGAGGAGGATACAATCAACACAACCATCGCAGCCAGACATCACCAACATCCTCAACCTCCACCTCCATAAGAGAACTGCCCACCTCAATAAGAACAACTGTCAAGGGGGGACCACCTCCATAGGACCAAAGGAGAAATCCAACCCAGTGGCCAAGCATGCAACCATAGCCTCCTTAGGAAAACCCTACACAAGGAACAAAACCAATTGGGGTCTAGGAATAAAACCTAAAAACCACCCAACTAAGAGAACAAGGCCACAATTGATCTAAAAAGAGTCCAAAATAGCAGGGCCCTTCAGCCAACAAGTCAACAACAGAAAAGAACCCAAAGCCAACACTGCATCTAGGAAAAACTTTAGCAGCAACCTCAAGCCCAAAGCAACCGGCTCCAATATCACCTCTAACAAAATGTGAGCATAGATCCCATCTAAAGAATGCAAAAGCTATAAATTAATATAAGTTAAGTAAAGAATGCAAAAGCTATAAATTTTTGTCCAAAAGAATGTTTTAAGCATGAAAAATGACAAAACATTGGGACAGATTAACTTACGACTTAAAGAATGCAAAAGCTATAAATTTTTGTCCAAAAGAATGTTTTAATCATGAAAAATGACAAAACACTGGGACAAATTAACTTACGACTTAAAGAATGCAAAAGTTATACATCATGTGGTTTAATCGTCATGCAAAAATTAATATAAGTTAAGTAAATAATGCAAAAGCTATAAATTTTTGTCCAAAATAATGTTTTAAGCATGAAAAATGACAAAACATTGGAACAAATTAACTTACGACTTAAAGAATGCAAAAGCTATAATTTTTTGTCCAAAAGAAGAATGACAAAATATTGGGACAGATTAACTTACAACTTAAAGAATGCAAAAAATATAAATTTTTGTCCAAAAGAAGAATGAAAAAACATTGGGATAGATTAACTTACAACTTAAAGAATGCAAAAGCTATAATTTCTTGTCCAAAAGAACATTTTAAGCATGAATAATGACAAAACATTGGGATAGATAACTGACAACTATTATATTAATTACCTCAACTTCAAGGCAACTAAGATGACTGTGTTGCACATTCTTGTCTATTTCATCACTATCAATATCGACAACTCTATTGACATCATGAAGGAATTTTTGTTTTCTTATTGCTTTTATAAAATTTCTTTGCATGTGGTTTAACCATCATGCAAAAAAATATACAAAGCATTCAATAGTCAAATAAAGAATGCAATCTATAAATTTGTCCAAAAGAACATTTTTTGGATCACTCCAACAATAAAGAAACTGGTTTGGATTCTCTTACACTCAAATTTCAGTCATCTACATATTAAGATGCTTTTTTATATAGAATTTCCAAACAGGAAGAAATAAGATCAATAAAGCCTCTTACCTCATTTAAATCCATGGATTTATGCTCATTCCATGTAGAAAATATAGGGTTAACAAATTCAACCAATTGTGTAACTTGCTGAGTGAGACTGAATATGAAACTCATTACCTTTTGGTACCTAGTTCATTTGAGTTGACATGATCTACAGAGGCTCCTACTGGGCATTGAAAATATGACTGTGAAATATTTGTTGACGAACTAGATTTCCACTTCATCCTACTCTTAGATTTACTAGCATCTAGTGCTGCCATATAATTGACAATATCTTCTGCACCTGCTTCTCTATTACTATTTTCCACCTAAAATATAATGTCAATTTCAAAATATAGTTAGCTCAATAAAAAATCAAAATAAAAAACACAATGCAAATTGAACCAAAAAGTCATACACTTACTACAATTTTTTTCCATTTTGGTGTGCAACTTGTTAGGGTTAGAAAGGCAGATATCTATCAATTAAATGCATATTTAAGTAATAAAATAGAGAAACTAAAAACACACAGAATAAATTATAACACAGAGAATTTAACGCGGTTCACCCAATCTGGGCTACATCCACCAAACCTCAACCATCCAATGATTTTATTATCTAGTACAAAAACCTATTACAATCTTGCGAATAATCACATTTTTCATTATATTGTAACACCCATCCGAACCCCTTTTCAACAAGCTTAGAAGCTTCTAGATTTTGGGTTCTACAAAGTTGGATTTTTCTTTTTTCATTGATTTTTTCCTTTTTCGATGATGACGCAAAAAAGTAGGAGGAATTTTTTTCTCGGGGGCTGCCGCCTTCGGACCCCGGCAAGGATACATGTCGGGGTGTACAGTATAGCATGATCAGTCACCACATACCAACACAACTTGCCTCACCCAAATGTATATCCAAACCTCACATTATCTCTTGCTCTCTTGCCTCTATTACTCTTTTCCAAATATTCTTCGAAATGCATACTTTCTCTCAATGTCTCCCACTCTTTGGGAGATAGAGTGGAGTCTAACCTCTCTTTTCCCTCCATGATTGTTTTTTATGCAACTACATCTATAATTGTTCATCATTTAAATCTCATGATCATTTGCTTGTAATATTTTCTAGAGATTTGTCCACCAGTAGTCTCAAAAGAATATAAAATTTTCCACAGCTTGTGGATCTTTCTTTGCAAAACTTGATTTGCAAATATCCAAATAGCCTTACATCTTACACCCAACTCAGTGGACCACTTTGCAGCATTTGGCCCAATGGGCTCACCATCTCTTGATACCTCAAGCAAGAATGACTTCTTTCCTTCTAATTTTCTTTCTTTTGCATTCCTCTCTATAGATTTGTACAAATATTGACTCAATCTTTTTCTTTTAACAAAAGCATCCACATCTTCTATTAAATTACCACTACCAGTATTTCTGGCTGATCCACTAGTTCCATCAAAAGTTCTAGATGCAACAGGTGCACTCTGAGGCATAACAGATGCAAGCAGTCTCTCTTCATGACTTTCATTAACCAAAACTTCATGCTCCTTGGCCACATCAAGTGTGGCATGAGTAGGTAGATCAGTACCAGTCTCTGCATATTTCACATCAAACACATCCCTTAATATTTAATAAAGCATCTACAGACCTGTTGTTCCTTTTCCCTACTGTTTATCAATAATCTCTCTCAGACTAAGTTCTAAGAGATCATCACAACGTTGCACATCACCATGTGCTATACTAGGCTACACATCATCACAACTATTGTTTTCACCAACTGCATTTTTTGAATCACAAAAGCGCCAACTTCTATGAGATGGTGACAGTGTATCTTTTCTTTCCTTTTGATTTTTCTCTGTATTTTCTTTACACTCTTTTTGTTTCCTATTAAACAAACAAAAAATCATATTATGTCTTATATACATAAATCTCTTGCCTATAAAATTTCATTAAACACTATTAAACAAATAATATACTACTTAGTGGATTTACAACTTGCCTGCTTGTCAAACCAAGACTCAATAAATATTCATTATTCTTGGCCACTTTTTCACTATGCACACACTCATATTCTATCACTATAATTTCAACATTATGAGCGCCTAATAGTCCTTGTCTTCATTTCCTGAAGTCCAAATAAACAATAATGTATAAATCAACAACTTGAATTAGTAAATCTTTATTGAGTTCATAAGTTGATAACCATTGACTTTCAAATCCACTGATAACTGCAAATGGAAAATTAAAATAGAATTTAATTTACAGATTAAAAAGAATTTTCAATCAAAAACCAAGAAGATGTTTACAATTACAAGTATCAGACAAATTTTCCATAGGGATATATTCACAAGAAAAGAACTCATAAAAACATAGCACAAGCATGATGAAGGAAAAACATAGTCTAGTTCATCATGAGGTGTGTTAGAACCTTAAAAAATTTCCTAGTTCCATCATCACAATTAACCTTGAGCTCCATGACTCGAGCCTTGACCCTTATATTCCTTTTTATTTTTGACTAAGCCTCCCTACTATAAACAAACATATAAATTTTTTAGGTCTGACTGACACTGAAAGACTTATAAAAAGAAAAAAACTCATCATATATACTTAAGCAAAAACATTTCTAGCTAAAAACATTCCAAATCCCTTAACAGTTTGTTACCGCGATCCCTCAACAGTAATTTGAACCCTTGGTGGGTTGGCGGTGTGTAACTGACAACATGAAGATATTTACCACCATACCGTGGAAGTATTATGATGAGGACGCAGTTGGGTGGTATGAGAGAATTTAAATACATCACAAACTACCATACCGTGAGAAGGAAAATGAAGGGTGCGGTATAGCGAGGTAACCCTCCATCCCGTGAGGAAGATCATAAAGGCATGCAGTAGAGCGATATGAACCGCTTGTTACCTAATTTTTTTCTTTCAGCTGAAATTAGGTTTAGTGTTTATTCTTTTGTTTTGTTCGTTTAAACATTTAAAAGATAAACCATAAAACTGCTAGTTTCAATATGCATGAAAGAGTGATTGTCAAATGAAACAGATTACATTTTTTCATTCCAATGTTGCAATTACAACAAATGAGAAAGGAGAATCATAGATATACAAATGTAATCTTTTATTGATAATCCTGAAGTGCACATGTCCCTCACAAGCCAAGGGACTAACTTATTCCATGGAAATGGAAATATGAAAACAATCTATACATGAATAAGTAAACAATAAACAATGTGCATGAAAGAATTGAGACCAGTCATTGCCTGGGAATGACTGGTTACAAAGTTGCCCGATTTCCCTACTGCTGCTGCCCCAAGCTGATTGTTTCCTCCATAGATCCATAGTGCCCCTAGCTCCTGCATCTGAAAAGACAATGATATTAGAGCGAGGCTCTAAGAAATGAAAGATCTCAATCCTTACATACACACCTACCTATGCATGTATAAATTGATCCATAAGTGCATAAAATAAGCATGCAAACCTTGGATGTCTTGGAAAACAAATAATTCATCAAAAAAATCCAACATATGCATTTATTTTCTAACGGTTTGCTTCATGTGCAGATTTAGGACAAGTTTGGTTATTGTTTCGATTCAGATTAAATACAACATGTGGGGTAAATGTGGCTCCCACGAGGGTAGAGCTCAACATGCTTTGAAAGGAAAAGGAAATTGAGAAAATTGATCAAAGATTTATCTATTATCAATGCATTAAATCAATATGGAATCACACCAGTTGATCAACTTTCATTATTAGATTCAAAAGATGCAACACATTTTGCTAGATATGTCTTTCAATCTTCTTAAGTGGACCCTTGATCCATTTTATAAAAGAAGTAGGTGACTTCATAGATGCATCAAGTTCAATTATGCATCTCTTGAACAATGAGGAAGCATTTCAAGATGTTTTCAAGCCCCTCTCACCATAACCCTATTGGGCAGTCACACATCACATAGGAAGGTGAGCTTTAGGTCACCCACATAGGTGACATGTGGCTATCCAATAAAATTAAAATGAGGAGACAGTGTGTATTTATTACACATAACCAGAAAGAGAGCAATGGTTGAGTCAAGGTCATGATACAAGTACAAGGACAACACCTTTGCAAGAGCTAAAAGAGGAAAATGGAATTAATAGTGTTCATTCATAAGTGTACTTGTGAAAATGAATGCAGTAAGTGAAGGTCATTATCATTGATAAGGACAATAAACAATGCATGCTACAATGGTCTCATGAAGGACAATAGTAATAAATGTATGCTACATGATAGAAGGGGTAGTTACTATATTCAAAAAATGGAGCAAATGAGCCATGTTTCACCTTGGTGGAAAATAATGAACTATGATATGAGCCATGCATTGAAGAGTACAACCAACTAACAAAAAACATTAGCTGCATATACATCAAAGAAATTACAATTTGACAAGTATGGGTGAGTACTCAAAACAAAGCAACAATCTTTCATGGCAAAGAAACATGGCCACCTATTTTCAAAATCTGCCTATGAGATCATGGCCCGAAAGAGTGAAAGGATAAAATCAAAGAATCCATGACTTGCTGCCCTCATAAGTGAGATAAATGAAAGTTATATGTTGTCTTCTAGATTGGGAATATGATAAGCTTGAAAGCATTCCAAGCATGTCAAAAATGACAACAACAAAAAAAAAATTTGAAGCACAAGGCTCTATTCAAGGCCTTCTCAATCAAACATTAGGCAAACAAGTTTCCAGATAACATTCAATGCATGATGGTTTAAGGAAAGGCACAAAAGGAAAAGACATTCAAGAAACATCAACTCTAGTTGACACAGATAATATGCCTATTATGAACATGTCATTACAAGAAGTCATGACAACATTGGAACCCTCATATGATGTGATCAAGATATAATTGCTATTCCATAACACAAGGAACAGGGGTCTGCTATTCTCTATACTCTTATGTTAATGATTGAGCAAGTTGCCAAATGGTTTCCTCTGGAAATGATTCCTCTAAGCATTGACAAAGGATTCAAAGAAGAGCACTAATATTAAAGATGGCAGTGATCTTGATTGAATTAGAGAAGCTCATGAAATTCAATCATAGAAAACATCATAAAACATGGTGCTTCAAAGGAGCAGAGCATAGTCATGAATAAGAACAGTGCCATTGAAGGTTATAGATTTATCTTCATGATTATCTATGAACTTGAAAAAACAAATCAATAGTGAATGATAAGTTGTAACTAAGCCATGTAATGCAAGGTGCAGTCATTACACAGATGGAAATAACTCTTACAGTCTTGCTCTGTGTTGCATTATGAAGACTTTGAATCAATAGCAACATTTATGACTACATAAAGTTTAGAAATAAGCATGATTATTAGAGGACATGAAAATATAGTCCATTCACAACAAGGTCAGAGCACAAGTAAATGATAGTCAATATGATCAAACCTTAGCATGTCATCCACCAATATGAAGAGCTATTGCATGAGAAAGCAGCCTATTGCCAAGTCACAAACCTATGGAAAGAAAGAAATTTCAAGGCTGGTAATGTTTGCATGTTAAAGGGCAGTATCAAAATCTGCCTTGTGATAGCAACAATCTACAAATTACAGTCATATTAGGGGTTCAAAGATAGTCAATAGGGAAAGTAAGAAAATGGTAGGATGTTAAAGTGGCTTTCAACATTATGACAACATGCATCCATATCAAAATCCATGACAGCCAAAGAGAAATTACAGGGATGAGACAAAATTAGGGCAATTATCATCATGAAAGTAAATAATGATAATTCAAATGAGAAAATTGAGCTTTCTAGAATGCTCAAGACATCAAATACTGATCAAAATGATGTTCTCTCATTGCCATGGAAGAAAAGGAGACTAATCACATCTATTGACTGTAAAGGTCATATGGCAGATGCCAGTTTGATAGTATTTGACAGCTCTAAAGTTCAAGGAACAAAAATATTACAAAGAAAGGAAGAGACTTCTAAAGCTTCTTTATATGCTAACCCATAAGAAAAATGCAATGAGTTATACACTTCTAACATGTAATGCATGCTTTGATGGTTTAGAAACTAAAGGAAATTCTCATTATGTTAAAGAGCAGTCAAAGGAGAAAAGAACCCAACAAAGGAAGAGTATGGTACTCTCAAAAGAATGAAATGCAGAAGCTATTCACAGTGACAAACCCACTTTGGGGCTATGTGTTTTAAAGACATTCTACAGAAATGAAGTGCATTGACAAAACCAATTTAGATGCTCACTGGAAAAAGCACACTTTGCTACAAATTTGAAGTTTTCATTATGCTCACACTATGCAGTGGCATTGAATAATTTTTTGACAAAATTTGAAGTTGCTTTCAAATTGGAAAAAATACCCATCTGGGTTCATCATGAAAATCTGATATGGAAATGGCAATATGGTGAACATCCTATAGGAATCAAAAAAATGAAAGCCATTTCATGTATTATGACAGGTCATAGTTAAAATTGACCTCTTTCTACAAAATATGGAAAACCCACTTGGGTTTTTTTTTTAAATGGAGCCACATTGCTTTTTTCTACAGGAAAATGGAATAAACTTGCAAAATCATCTACATTTTTTGCAACAAATCTAAGCATTTCAAGAAAATAAAGAAACCCACTTGGGTTCTTTAACAAACAGTTGCAGATTCAACAAAATATATGCTACAGGAAACCCAAAACAAGGGTATTACAAAATGGAGAAAAGAAAATGCAGTAATGTGATAAAACCCTATTTTATTGCTTACTAGGCATGACCAAAGGCTTGTTTTTCTTCACCAAGTCAATAACCCACTTGGGGTTCAGAAAAATCACAAAAAAAAGTCTTTCCAAAGGCATTTGAAGTTTCTTAAGAGCAAATCAAAACTGTGGTACCATCTTTCACTATGTTATAGGCCGCGTCTAGAAGATTTTTTTTTTTACTACAAAAAGAAGAACCCATCTGGGTTATTTTACAAATTGCAAATGCTAAAATATTAAAGTGAAAAAGCCATCTCTTCTTTCCATGGCCGCGGCTAGAAGGTTCATTCCTTCATAAAAGCAACATAAACAACAATAGAATGTCGCCATTGTCAAATGCAGAAAATACAACAAGCATTTCATGTTTTTTTTCTCAAGATAGAAATGAAAACATGGGTTTTCTTTTGCTCAAAGTCAAAGGAGAGTCGATTTAACTCACCTGGAACTTTTGCTCACAAATTTTTTGCAAAATTTCAAGCTTTTTCCTCTTTCAAAACTTCATTTGAGTTCTTATGTCGGTTGTGAGCAGTTTGAAAAAACCCACAGGAAAAAGAAGTGAAAAAAAATGTTCAGAAGATACTCTCCAGGCTGCAACCTTTACTCATCAAATGAATCCAAAAGGTGGAAAAAAATGCAGATTCTAAGCCACAAGAAAGAATTTTTACCTGCTACTTGAGATGTTTCTCAGAAATTGTCAAAAAATCAACAAAATCGACCAAGGATAGCACCATTTCCTATGTTTTCTCGAAACCCCAGGACGACATGGAGTGTTCCAGATTTTCTTCACCAACAAAATGATGTCTTTTGCCTCATGGTTGGTATGTTTTAATAGTTAGGGTTTGACCTTGTTTGAGTGCCGATGGGGATTTTTATCCCATGTTTTAAAAATCAAAACATGTGGTAAATGATGGGGCCCGAAAATCATGTGTTATTGCTTAGGCATTTTATGCCTTAGGGATTTTTCCCAATTTTCAAACTTTGCCAAGTCACATGGAGTGTGCCAAGTATAATATGATATGCCTTTGTTTTTTACCCCAACATCACACGACTTGGAATATGCTTTCCAAGGGGTTTGTAGGTCGTCCCTTTTGGCCAGGTATTTTGGAGACTATGATGCCTTTGCAAACATGTGTTTTGCCATGTGTGATCAAGAATGTTGAATAAGGTATGTTGATATAGTCAAGTGCCTTTGAAACTTTTGGAGACTTTTAAGATAAGATATTATATGTTGCATTTGTTTTCAACTTTGAAGATATCATGTAAGTGATTTGAATACCACTTTCAGTTTTCTTTTAAATGCAAATGTAATACATATTAATGGTGGGGTCCCTTATCTTGTGCTTAATTGTAAAGTGACTTGTTAAGTGATGTTTTATGAATCACTTAAACAAGGTCATTATCTTTAATGTTTTTTAAAAAGCTGTGTGTTTTGAAAAACACACATATTGCATGATGGAGAATGTGGTCAAGTCTTGTATGAGAACCAATGATGACTTGCAGAAATGAGAAATGTGTGGGATGCTGTTTTGACTGATTTTGGTGGAAAGGGGGCTATCTGGAGGCATTTTTTGTCACATTTTTGGGGTGACTATTGACTTGGCCTAATTTTTCTTCATGTGGAGGACATTTTGGAGAGTTCTAGAAGGTTCTTTTTGGCCTTTTCTGTTGTATCTGACCAAAATATTCTAGAAGCACTTGTGTGAGGGTTTTGGTGGGTTTTGGCTTAAGTATGTTCATTTTGAACATTTGAGGGAGTATGCTCATTTTGAATATTTGAGGGAGTTCTTTCTTTTCCTTCCTGTAGGAATTGTAGCTTTTGGAGCTTTTTCTAGTAGAGGACAACATTGTAACTCAGATTTGTAGACTTATGCAGCAGTGTAACACCTTTTGATCAATAAGTTAACATATTTTACCTTCTCATTATGTTGTTTTATTGTGAAAGCTTTATAAATGGTTGATGAAATCTTATGGAAGAATTGTTTTCCCTTTGATTTTGTCCTATTTTCTTTTCCTTTATGTAGTTAGTATGAATTTGTAGGTCATAACATGTGTTGAGTTAGTTTAGGATAAAGTATAAGTTGTGAGGATGCAATTTTCTTCCTTCTAGATGTTGTCCATGACATTTTTAGCTTGGTTATGAAACACTAATGCAAAGGCATATGGAGTTTTGAGTTGTGTAAACCACTATTAAGTTATTGACCATTCTTGTGTGTAGAAGCAGCTATATGGGTCTAAGAAATATCATTAGGTGCATCACCATAGGGGTTAGTTTTCTTTTCATGCTTCTTTCTCCCCTTTTACCAGCAAAGAATAGTTTAGGTGACACCATCAAAAGGGGAAGTCCACCCATAATCCGGAGGTCTACTTTCGAAAAGGTTACCCACAACCTGAAAGAAATCCCATGTTCGTCCAAATCTGCTGAGTTCATTTAAAAGCTTGGCATTTAGGGTGCATATTTGGGAACCTAACACTGCTATACCGTGAAAGGATGTGACGAAGCATGGTTTATGGTGGTAAGCCATATGTGACCGTTAATGTAAACCACAATATTGCGGGTTAAACAAGTCAAGCTTGTAGTATAGAGGTAGTATCCTGCTACCACATGATGAAATGCAAAGAAGCATGTGATATAGTGGTGTATACCCCTCTATCCCATGGTAGTTTTAGAAAGTGGTGGCGATAAATCGGTATTAAATGCACAAATCACATCAACCCTCCGATCTTGTAAAATCAATGGTGCATGTTCAAAATCAAACTATGAGCAAAATATTTGACGTAAGGTTGATATTAATGTTGACATGACTAAGCTCAAAAGACATTAAACCAAGAATTTGACATTCTCTTTGCACTCTTGTAAGAATTATCGTGCGAGGAGTTGGGAGTTTTAGGAGGTTAATCTCTGCAACCATTGTAACCCGGGTAAGTGCACAAAACTCATTGTGAAATAAGTTTTACAAGTATAAGATTATTTGGAATTTTGCATTTCATAAGTATAGGAGAAGATAGTTAAACATCATGCCGCCCAAGAAGAAAGAACCTGAAACTAAAAAGGAAGAATCTAAGGTTAAAAAGAGGTCCTTACAATAGTCTATCCTGGATATACTCCCTGAATCAAATGATAGAGGATTTAAGAAAGTTTTTAAAGATGTGGCTCATGGTTGTAGAGATGCCCTTATTCCTATCTCTGGGTGGGAACTGTTTTGGTAATTTTATGACAAAAGGGAAGACAAAATTTCAGTGTCAAATCCATGGGAATTAAATTTGGACAAGTTAATTTTCCAAAATGTTTTTATATATGTAGAGTTCATCAAAGTATTGGCTCAGAGTTATCATCCTACTACTAGGTTTGTGAGATTGCTAGATAGTTCACCATTAATTGTGTTGACTAAAGCAGCCATCGTTGAATGTTTTCACCTAAACAAAGAAGTCCTGACTAAAATTTATTTGAAAAGAAGTGAAGAAGAATATACTAGATTGAGGAGAACCTATAGAAGTGATGAACTCCCCATTTACATGAAAAGGGGTGTGAACAACAAGGTGATTCCTATATTCCCTTCTGCTATTGAACCATTTGCTGTCACATTTTCCAATTCTATTGAAGAAAACCTACTTTTCTCTCTATCAAGTACTTGGGATAGATGCACAAGAGCAAATGATAGTTAGTTTAATGATGATGGCTATGAGGATCCAAAACCTTGAGACAAACATTGAATATGATTTTTCCTCATATCTTGAGAAAGCATTGCATGAAGGATTTCTACAAGTCAGGTAAAATAGAGCCCCCATAACATTCAAGCAATATTCTTTGTTTTGTCGCCTGATATTATATGAGAATAACGATAGATGGATGAAAAGGATGTGTTTGGGTAAGATTGACCAGTAGGGGAATTTTCTACTAGTGCAATGATGGTGTTATATATGGGACAACAAATGTAAGAATTCAATTATGTGATATTTCATGACGACTTTGTGTACAAAATTATGAGAGTGCTTGGCCACCCACCACCAAGACTACACACACTTGTGCTACAACTATTAAGACCTTTGGCTTTGAAACCCGAGCAAGGCCATACTCATAACTTCAGTGATTGGTTTTTTCTACCAAACATCACAATAATTAGGATTTATGGATGCCCATAGGCCCCACATATACTACCAAAGTTTGTCCCCCTTCGATTAGCCTTTTTAGAGTTCATGTGGTAGATTCTATGGATGGAAAAGGATGTCATGCATAATCAAAGGAAGGGTACATTTCTACCCAATTTGAAAACATGTGGGGAACTATTAGTGGGATCTGATACACTTGAAGAGTTGCAGAATTATCTAAAAACAAGGTACTCTTTAGAGTCTAGAAAGGAAAGATCTTTTGACCCTGAGGATCACATGAATTTTGTAAGACACACCATCCCTACCAAGGCTATGGTTATTCACTAGATTGATTATGAAGATGTAATCAGAAATTGTTTCACTCCTCAAGAGGTATATGAGAGGAGGAGAAAATGGGAAATTATGAAAAGGATTGAGGAAGAAAGAAAGAAGAAGCATAGTGATTTCTTGGGGTATTTTGTACACTAGTAGAATTTGGCAAATAAATGACTACGTGACTAAAAAATTTAGTCACAAAAACTAAAGGTGAATAAATTCTACTCATTTTTTGCAACACAACTATAAATGACTAAATAAATGAATAATTTGATCATCATAAGTGACTAATTTGATTGTCAAGCAAAAAACACAACTAAATAATTAGTCACACGACAATATGATATTAAAGTGGATAATTAAAAAAATATTTTGAATTGAGGGAGTGGGTGGTATTATAATGTAATATGATAATAATATATTATAATATATTATATAACATTATATTATTATATATTATATGTTATATAATACTATATAATAATATAATATAATATTTATATTATAATATATTTAATATTATACAATAATATAATATTATTATGGATATAAATTTCCTCGAGCTCCCTTCGGGTTATTTTTATTTTTATTTTTCTAAGTACCGTCCCACGCCCCATCTATTTAAATATCCTTGGGCCCCTTGTTAATGAGCTTCACCCACTATTGCCACATGTCTACCAGGCGCTCTCCGTAGGGATTTCTTCCTTCGCTCTTCTATTGGCCCCCACCATGCTTCCACGTGTCAACACTATGGGCACTTCAAGGTTGCTTCCCTTCGCTTTTCAACTAGGCCTTGTCCATGTGCCACATAACATCTATCTACATTCACTTTTGGGTGGACCCCACAATCAACACTAACAATGAAGACTTCTCCACATGTCTTCCCCGCACGACTTTTGATCGCAAGGAGTGAGGAATGAACCACAAGCTCCAACTTGCCGCCATGTGTCTCCTCTACGAGGTTTCCATTGAAGGGAAGGAAGGAACAAGCAACGTGCCCCACCATGTTGCCACGTGTCCTAACTACCTTCATGATGAAGAGACACATGTCTACACAAGGTTCTGTTGGGGCCACCACCATCATTCGTAGGGGATGCATCTAGCTTGAGGATGACTGAGTTCTATGGCTCAAATCTTTTTTGTTGCAACGACCATCGGAAATCATTGCTCTGGGCATCATTGCTCATAATGTAGGAATCTTTTCTATTATTGGCCTGCTAGGCGATGGGATTATTTTCTATAAATACTGCTTCTTCCTTTCAAAAATGAGTTCGAAAGATATAGAAAAAAAAACTGTGAAAGACACCAGGCCTTTTTGTACTGTTTTAGATTATTGTATGAGACTCACAGACTATGCCATTGTTTGGCCTTTCTTTTTTCTCAAGTTACTTGACAAAACATTATACTATGTCATTATTGTACTGAGTTATTTATTTGTAGAACTTCTATGATTTCAATACAAGTTTGTTGATTTAGACCATGTCTTTAACTCTTCTTTTCAGTATATGTGTATGGGAATTATTTTATGTTATTGGATAAATTATTCAGGTTTTCATCTTTGATTTCAGTTATTTTGGGACTTAGCAGATTGTTGAACGAGCCCTTAAATCGCATCCCAAAGATAGATTTACCATGCCTAAATCTACATCTTGGTACATTGCCTTAGTTAGATCTTTATTTTTTATATTTGCTTCATTTTCCCATTCTAAAACACCAAATATAGAAGAAGTCAACTTCTTTAAAAACCCAGAGGTCACTCAGTTTAGCACAATTGGTCCCTCATTAACTGAGTTTCCCATAAGGCTGTTACCTTGTCAATTTTTGGAATTAACAGTTTCTTTTTCTGGCATTCCTGGTGGGACTACTTAAATGTACCTAAATCTAAAGTGGGTGTATGAGCCATCAACCTATTACTAGATCCCAAACAATGAATAACCTTGGTTTGTTAGTGCCACCACTAAGAACAGTACAAGCTAGAACCCATATAGTGAACGTTTTGCCCCCTCCACTAGCCATGTTATCAATCGCTAACATAAATTATGTGGTGTGGGATGCCGGAAGTCCCCTTGTAGAACCAGTAGCACCCGTTGTTTGGGCCCCTATCCCAATATTTTCTTTAAAAGTTGTACCTAAATTTACCGAGGATGGCTCAAGAACACCATCTGAACATTTGCAAGATGTGGCAGACATGTGTTTGCTGCATGGAGTTACCAACCAAAACATAGCGCTAAGGTTGCTTGTAGCCTCTTTTAGGGGTAAAGTGTTGGATTGGTACCGTACTTTGCAAGCTAACACTATTGGTACCTAGGATCAGCTCGGAGATCCTTTCTATGAAAGATTCTCAAATGATGGAGACAGGTCTTCACAATATCATCAACTGTCAATCATAAAGAGGGCCCCATATGAAGCCATGACTAACATCAATGCCCTATTCCATATAACTTGGCAGAGAATTTAGGTTGATATCCGCCCACCGGCTGAGTTGGCATTCATGTTCTACTTAAAATCCATCAACGTCAACATTTCGATGATGATCTAGTCTCTTGGTAGAACTACTCTACTAGATGCATACAGTGTCGCTGTCAAGGCAGAGAACAATTTGATAGATGTCGAGAAGTTACCACCTCAGCCCATTATGCCTATATTCCTTGAAATATCAGTTCCCGCCCAAGAGATGCTATCTACTAGTGCATCTTCTCCTCCCTAGTCTATGTACACGTATCTAGGCATGGCAAAAAATGTTGATTCTACATTTGGCTCTTCAAAGGATGAGATGAGCGACATCAAGGAAATGTTTCAGACCATCACCAACGAAATAACTACCATCAAGTGGAACCAGTATGTGCCTTCGAAGCCAACCTACCAAAATTATCAAGGCGGATGATCTTCTTACCAAAAAAACCAGTTCCAAGGAGGCTTGCGCACAAATCCGCAGGCTCAAACAACTAATCAACTAGTGCCAGTGCCTACTCCATTGCAAGGTGCTCACCCAAGCTCGAGTAGAGAGCTGACAGAAGGGAAAAACAATCTCACCAAAGATATTAATCCTTGGTGCTTCCCCTATGGCAAAGCACATATGCCCCGAAACTGCCCGCACGGAAATCTACAACAAAAGGTGGTAGAATAGCACAACCAATGCGCGACATCAGACCATGGAGGTTATGTATATGCCTCTCCGCAAATGGGAAATGTGGTACTCACCGTGCAAATGCAAGGGATGTCCCTAGAGAAAGAAATAGATATTTCTCTTGATTACATGCTCTTCTCATGGATGGAGGGAGAAGAGGCGATGTTTGTGAATGATGCTTATACATTCAAAGCCCCGCAAGTGCAATTGGATTACAATACTCGCTCAAAAAGGAGATTAACGAGCGAACCAATCATCCTGCAACCCAAAAGTGCCTCTAAATAGACTCCTAATACCTCCGCAATTACACAACAACTTCATTCACAAAGGAAAATTGTTATAACTAGAGCTACGAAGTAGAAGCCTTCAAATCCACCACCATTCAATGTGGTGGAACAATTGAAAAAATCATCCGCTAATGTGTCCCTTTGGGATATCTTACCTATTCCAGAAGAAAATACATTGTTGTAGAAGGCTCTTCGGGAAGATCCAATCATTGAGCCAACAGAGCAATCACTCAAGGAAAAGGTCGTTGATACATCACCTCCTACCAAAGTTCTCACAAATAGCATAGAGGAAGCCTCTACCGAGGTTAGAGATAAGCTGAAACCGAAACCCTTTTTCCTAAATCTTATTATGGGGAATAAAATACTACATAATTCCATGATGTAATATGGCGCTAGCACCACCGTCATGCCCAAGCAGATAGCTGAAGCCTTAGGCCTTAACTACAAACCTTTTAAAAGGGGGGTTATGCAACTTGATGGGAACTAGGTTGAAATCGTAGGTGTCATCAAGGACCTTCCCTTGACTTTGTTCTCCTACCCTAGCATCACAGTTCCACAAGATACTATGATTATAGACGTTCCCCCCATGTTCAGTCTTTGCTTATCCCGGGAATTGACTTCAAAGATAGACGGGTATCTTTCTTTGGATTGGTCGCACTTGATCCTCAGGACCAAGCACGGAGCTAAAATGAAGATAATATCTAAACCTCTACATTCGAAACATGTGGTCAATGAAGCCATGATCAACTTTGAGGTTGTCCATACCTCTTTCACCAAAGAGGAAATATATTACACCGAGCTACTAGAGGATGAAAAAGTGACCAGAGACTGGACGAATTCAGAGGAAGTTCTCTTGAGTGAATATATAGACATTGATACTTTCAGAAACTATCATGCTACTAGGATGGGGACTTATGTCATCTATGATGAAGATCAAGTTCTTCCGAAGGTCATGAAGGAACCTGAAAATGGTCAAGCCTCAGAGCTATGGATGCTACACTTTGATGGAGCAAGGTGCAAAGTTGGTGCAGGAGCTGAAATACTTTTGATATCCCCACACAATGGAAAGACACTGAGATCATTTCACTTCCAGTTTTCTTATTCAAACAATGAAGTTGAATATGAAGGCCTAGTGCAAGGTCTAAGCCTTGTGGAGCAGATGGGCATCAAGCAATTAATGGTGTTTGGAGACTCTGAGCTGATCGTAAATCAAGTCTGAGGGCTCTCCATAGCTAAGAACACCTACATGAGATCCTATAGAAATAAATTCTGGGACCTGATTGAAGGCTTTGAGGCCTTCAACATCCAGACAATGCCCTGAGAACAAAATGTTGATGTGGATCGCATGATCACAATTGGATCTCAGTTTGACCCTACCTCCAACCTAATTCATAACAAGCACTCTATGTGAGTGATAGTCCAACCGAAAATTCTAGATAATGATCAGAGTTGGAAAGTGTTTGAAAGTGATGAACACATCACCTCATTCATCTAACAGTCGAGAGAGTTTGCCGAACAAATCCAATCAAAGATTTCCAAGGCCTATGACAGACAAATCATTCAAGTAAAGTCCATTCAACTAAAGTCCAACAAGCTTCCAAAGGGGTTGGTCACTCTCAAAAACCTATTCAATTGTGAGGATGTGAGGAATGACAAGAGGAAGTTTTTAGCAGAAAAAAGTGACTATGTTGAACTTCAGGTCGAAGATGGAAGAAAGCTCAAAGTCAGGAAGGATGTCCCACATCATGATAAAAAAAGGCTCATCAACTTGTGTGAAAAGTATGGAGTAGTGGCCTGGTCATATGATGACCTCAAGGGATATAATCCCAACATCATCCAACATACAATAGAGCTGACAGAAGGTGCAAAATCAGTCCACCAAAAACAAAGGCTAGTGAATCCCAAGATTGAGGCACTAATGGCGCAAGAGATAACAAAGCTAATTCAGTCTCATATCATCTTCTCGATCAAGCATAGCACATGGGTATCCAACTTGGTCCTAGTCAGATAGAAGAATAGAGATAACTGCTTATGTGTTGACTTTCAGGACTTGAATAGAGCATCCCTAAAGGACCACTACCCGTTGCCTTCTATGGAGTCAATCTTGCAAACAGTGGCAGGATCATAAATGTTTTCTCTACTAGACAGTTTCTCTAGATACAACCAAATATGGGTTAAAGAAGAAGACCAACACACAACAATGTTCACTACTAAGTGGGGAACATTTGCATATGCAAAAATGCCTTTCGGCCTCTCAAATATGAGAGCCACTTTCCAACGGGCAGTGGATATCGCTTTCAGTGAATTGATCAACAAGATTATCTTAATCTATTTGGATGATTTGACTATATTCTCTAAATCTAAGGATGATCACTTTGATCACCTAGAAATGGTTTTCAAAAAAATCTAGGATTTCAAGGTATCCTTGAACCCGAAAAAAATTGTCTTCGGAGTACTGTAAGGAAAATTATTGGGACATGTAGTGTCCAAAGAAGGAATTGCAATTGATCTTGAGCGGGTAAAGGCAATCGGGGAACTTCCTCTACTGGTCAACAAGAAAGGAGTCTAGTCTTTCTTGGGGAAGGTAAATTTTGTGAGAAAATTCATTTTGGATTTTGTAGGAATAATTAGACCAATCACCCTAATGCTACAAAATGATCAATTATTCAAATGGACAAAAGAAGCTAGAGAATCCTTTGAGAAGGTTAGGGATGTTATTTCTTCAACTCCTGTGTTGGTCAATCTAGACCTATCAAAGGACTTTATAATGTACGTATTTAGTAGAAAATCCAACATTGCTACTATCTTAACTCAAAAAGATGATGAAGGAAAGGGAGAGCATCTGATAGCATTTCACTCCCGGACATTAAAAGATTATCAGAAGAACTACAACTTCATCGAAAGGCAAGTGTTCTCCATTATTAAGGGACTCAAGAAGTTTTGACATCTTATATCTTGCATTCTAGTGTGTGTGAGTACATCATGGAAGGAGAAATCCCTGAAAAGAGGGCCAATTGGATCACTAAGATCCTTGAATATGACATTGAGGTCAAGCCTACAAATACTATCTGAGGAAGAGGACTATGTGAATATTTGGCATGCGACAAGGAAATGGCAACCAAAGAAGAACAACTAGAGTTGGTTCTAACAAATGAGTTTGAATGTGAAGGCTACTGGCTAACAGATAAAGTGAGATTCATGCACACTGGAAAGTATCCGTTGGGCCTTCCTTCTCAAAAGAGAATATTCTACCAACTGTAGAACAATGAATACACACTTATTGAAGGGGTCCTCTTCAAAAGGAACTTCAATGGTGTTCTATTGTGGTGTGTCACCATAGAGCAAGCGAAGAGAATCCTTGACACTTTCCACAACAGTCCTGCAGGCGGACACTTCTCTGCAAAGACCACTGCCATTAAAATCATGTGCACTAGATACTTATGGCTTACGCTATTCAATGACTCATACTCCTTGGTGAAAGCCTGCAAAGAATGCCAATTCTTCATAGGAAAAAGAAAAAAATTCACAATGCCTCTCAATCCAATAGTGGTTAATGAGGCATTTGCATAGTGGGGCCTTGATTTCATCGAGATGATCAATCCCACCTCTAGTACTGGACACAAATGGATCCTCATGACCACAAAATACTTCACTATATGGACCGAGGCCATGCCCCTAAAGAATGCAATGAAGGTGGAGATTGTGGACTTCCTTGAGGAACTGGTGACAAGATTCGGCCCGCTAAAGACCATCATCTCTGACAACGCCAAGGATTTCCTAGACTCTAAGGTATGTCAATTCACACTCATGCATGTCATATTCTTGAAAACATCATCAAATTACTACCCATAGGGGAATCGCCTAACTGAGCTGACTAACAAAAATTTAGTTTGACTCATTAAAAGAATCGTGTTAGAACATTAGAGAGAATGGCATAAGAACCTTCAGGTAGCGCTCTGGGTAGACCGCATAACTCTCAAGCAAGTCCTCAAGACTTCGCCGTATGAGTTAGTATATGGAAAAGAAGTGCTATTGCCCATCTCCATGGAGATTTCTGCGCTACAACTACTCAAATCCTTGGAAGTTGAAGAAAATGAAGCCATGGAGGTTCGGTTGGCTGAGTTGCTGGAAGTACAAGAAAAAAAGGGAAAGGGCCCTAATAGCCATGTCTAACCACCAATAGGTAGTTAAAAGATGGTTCAATAAGAAAGCCTCAGACCCAGGTCTAAAATGTAGGGACCTAGTATTAAAGTTCAATGAGAGGGCTACAAAGTTTGTCCAACACGAAAAATTTGATAGTCTGTGGGAAGGCCCTTTTAAAATAATTCAATTCAAGAAACACAACACGTTTGAATTAGAAAACATGGAGAAGGAAGCATTGGGGATTCTGGTTAACATAATCCACCTCAAATTGTTTAATTAAAGCTTCATTATTGTTCTATCTATGTAAATATGTAAGTAGTGTAATTATTTTCCTTCGTGTTCTTGTTGGCCAGTCTTTCAATATTTCCACAGTGAAAGCAAGCAGGAAAATAAATGGAACCCATTATTGCAAGAAGCACAAAGAAGTAACTTATAAAGCATGAAGCAGAAGCGACACCCATATGCAAAATTGAGAGGGTGAAATGAAGTAGAGACATTAAAGAGAACCCACAATGCAAAATTGCAAGAAGCAAGCGACAAGAAGTTGATATAAGCTATTGATTCATTATATATATACTTTGGTAAATACATTTTCAAAATGGATCTAAGGCCATACTTTTAAAAAGTATATCTATACATTATGCAATTTCTTCACATATATATATATATATGGTAAAGGCCTTTTTCAGGCATATATACAAAAAATAGATTAAGGGTGATTTTCTTTGAAATGAAGAAAGAGGAGTTCATCTCAGGTAGGAGCATCATTATCAACAGCAACATCCAAGACAACTTCATCATTAGCATTAGAAGGAGCAGCAGGACCATGAACAACAACAACAACATCAATAGGAGCAATGGCAAGTGTTGGAGGGAACACCAGGTTCCTGAAGTCAGTATACTAGTCAACACCGTAGAAAAGCACCACAGTGTAGCAATGAAGTAGGAAGTGGCAAGCATGAGTCATCCTTTGATGATGCTCTTCATGTGATAGGAGGCATAACCCACTCAAGAATGGTACCCATGACACTACTGCATCTTCCTCAATATGCTTACGAAGGTCACTCGCCGTTGGAATGCCCAAACCATGCACAACATTCACCACCACCTCTCCAAGGCTGCCTAAGTAGTGCTTCATAAATATTTCAAGTGTAAGGTGTAGGATCATTGGCTTGGGAACCTGGATTTCAAGCAAAGATGCAACAAAATGAGAACAGACGTTGGTATTGACTCTGTACTTATCTTCATATTCTACGCAATCTCGGCCTAACACCCACTTCATGGCTATGATAGCCAATGAATGCTTGTTTTTGGTTATGCTTTTCAAGCACCTATTGGAGATCTCACCTAGAAAGGCTATTTGAGACTTGTTGCAAACTATCCTAATGGGAGTATTCATGATGCTTTAAGCTCCACTCAAACTACCTAATGCAAACTCTACTTGACTGTCTAATTCTACCCAATTGATTCTTTTCAATTGCTAAGTGTGATTTTGCTACTGTCTTAGGGCCTATTTATAGAAATATGTGAGGTATCTATGTGCTATAAGCATGATTTTAATCGAGTACAAAATCGAAAATCCCACCAGAGGTCAACTCAAATTTCCCACCCAGTTGCGTTTGTCGTGTACGAATTGTTGCGTGTGAAATTAATAAGAGGTAATTAAGTAGCACAAATTGGTGGCGTTCCCAAGTGATTGTTTATACAGTCAGGTGTTGATGTGTCAACTGTAGACGCTTCTCAAACTCCAAGGAGGAACTCATATCATTTCAAGTATTCATTGCATCTTTGGCTTAATTATTATTTTTTAGATATTAATTGCTAGAGCATGCAAAAGCTTAAACCGCCTTCAAATCACCGGCTCAATTTCCAAGGAAATCGTGCCGTACGACATGATTATCAATTATCATTATGATTTTTTGTTTTTTCAAAATAGCAAGAAACTCATTTCGCATGAGTAAAGGAGTTGGCGGTACATGTCGAATTAAATGCTAAAAGGAAACTGTTGTCTACCACTCCAAGAAAGAAATCACTAAGTATTGCATGTGAAAGGCTAACATTGTAAAAGCTTCCTAAGTACGCTATCTAGAGAAAAGAGTTTTGAGCATAGACAAATCCAAAGTGAATTGCAAAAAATTTGAACGTTGTAGAAATTTACAGTACCTGAAATGGCTGAAAGCTTTTAGATGGATGCACAGGTCAAGGCAACCCAAAGCTTGTTTGACACCATGGTAACAACACCAGTCACCAACATTTTTGATGAAATCTCTTATGCGTTGCCTAGGATGCCAGAAAAACCAAAATGGATTCACACGCGGGTCGTGGAAAAGAAAAAAACTCATAGGGACCAGAGCCAAATAAAGGAGGAATGGGATAACATTCATGATCTCGTCCTCGCAAAGAACCCTAAGACTCTCAGGGAAGGAGCTTGAAAAAGAATGAAAGTGGTTGATAACCAACAAAAAATGGCGTACAAGTTATGGTTCAATGGTCTTCCATAGTATATGGTCCCCTTTGTGCATTACTACCCAAAGCTCGTTCACAAGGGCATTGAACATTTCAACCCAAATACCAACACCATCAAGGGTCGGGAGCTAAGAGTTAACATCAACATAGATGCTATCTAGAGCATGCTATGCATCCCTATAAGTCACTCTAAAGTGGATAGAATGGAGTCATTCAATTCAAAAGATGGGTGCACCTTTTGGAGAGGTAGAGACAAAGCTTTGGATTTTCATAATCAGGAAATACGGAGGCCCCAGGAAGATTGCAACAAGCTGCCACAAATTCTAGTTGTGCACAACGATTTTAAACAAGATATGTAGGATGCGCTCTCTGTGATGGCGTTTGTTTGCGGCATGGACAAGGACAAATGGGTGTAGGAATTTCAACTAGGTTTGGGTTTTCAGTTGTGTAGGCAACAATCCTTGTTCTAGTATGACTTTGTAGAAGTCATCTACCGTGAAATGATGAGCCAAATCAAGGAGTACCACATGCATCATAAGTTCAGGTTTCCTTCTTTCCGTTCTCATATGTTTTTATACCAGAACCCTGAATTTTTCAATAAAAGGATGTCATTATCTATTTTTATTGAGAAGGGAGCCAAAAAGCTAGTTTTTGTATGGACTCCCCTCCTTTCTGCAACACATGATTATTATGCATTTTCATAATTTTTCTTAACTTTGATTCTGCAAGACTTGAGTAAGGATGGCAGTCTCTATTAGCTTTCCACCAAGCAAATGGGGTGGAAGCAAGGTTTCACTCCTAAATGTGACTAGTTCCTCTAGAGGGATTTTGCATTCATCCTCATGTGTGGCTTTACCGAGAAACCATTCTGGCTCCTAGAGTGCGTCATAGATAGGGTATTGGCCCTTGAGATGTTTCGACAGATGGAAATTGACAATAATTTTTGTGGAGGAAAGGGCAAGAGAGGATTCTTCAAATTCCCACTAACCTTCAAGTGGGTGGTAATGGCAAAAAAGCAGACACATAAGCTGCTTGAAGCAAATTTGGCTCATCTGGGGTTAGTGTTGATCTGTGACAAATGGCAGTACAACCCCTTCAATGACTTAGGAAACACATTCATCAAGGTAACCCACAACCCCTGACCTTATTGGGAAAAGTAGTGGAGTCCCTTGGAGAACTAGGATGATCTGTTGGTGGACCTATCTCATATTCCTACATAAGCTATGAGACCGCCATGGCTCAAGTTCTATTTTCCTTTGGTGAAGTATGATGAGAAGCGCAAAATAGGGGGTTCCCTTCGCAATGATTTAGTAAGGAATTTTAACTGGAGCAAAGAAAGGATTAAATATTTTTGGATTTACCACCAAGAGATCAAATGTCCTAATGCCCCTTATCAGGATGTAGAGTCGGATGACAAATTTGATAAGTTATGGAACGATGAGCATGAGGATACCAACGCAAGTGGTGACAAAGATATCGACCCGGAAGAGGCTAGAACGTATACAGGGAAGGGAAAGGAGAAGGAAAAATAAGTACAGACGGCCCCAACACAACAGAAAGAAAAGGTGACGAAGCATCTTAGCAAGGCTCCTTCAAATGTGCAGGTGAATATATCATGGTTGGGAGCCTCACATACACGCACCTAGATTGCAAAAAGGTCCAAAATAACCCAGTAGCAACAGTTGGAGGCTATAGAGGTGGAAGATTCGCCACCCAACAAAAGGCAACATGCGGATACAACTCCTGGAGAGGTTTCGTAGTAGCCTACAACAAGCCAAGAGCCTACAATGAGCACAGAGCCAACAATGAGCAAAGGATCACAATCATCTGCACCATAGGTATTTTTCACTCCCTCTTTTCTTGCTTCACAATCTTTGGTGTCTCCAACTGCCTCCGTGTCACCCATCACTTCAAGTGTAGGCCCTTCTTTTTCTGCTTCTACTGCAATGATCGTGGGAGGTTTCTCCCAGTTCTCCCAGGTGAGACCACTTTCCTTTACTCCTCTATGAACCTTTCCACCTTTTTTCGGAACCTAGTCTGCATCTGCTATCGCTTCACCTTTTTCCTCTGTAACCGCCATTGATCCCCTTCTTGCTACTACTATTTCGGCCCCAACCCAGTCCGCCCAGTAGATGGAATCTGCCATGACTCTGCTACCGCCATCACACCTAATGAGTCCTACCACTGGTTCATAGGATGAGCTTTGGCATATTCCTCCATTCTCCTCGCAAACAATCTCTCTTCCAAGGAAAAAATTGCTCGAAACCACTACCCTCTCGTTCCCTTTCGCTCTTCCTCCCGGTGCACCTTTCACAGGTGATCTCATTAAGTCACTAGCATATTTTTTGTCGGAGGGCGATAAAACAAAAAAAAACACGAGCTCTTAGGATCCAGAAGCAAAAGGCCAAGGATGCTAAAAGGCCGGTCGATCCAAAGGTACAGACTATTTTCAATGAGGCTCAACAATCATTGCATTTTGCAACCATGTATCCAATCATCATCAAACCATAAGGAGAGATGTAGCCCAATGATTATAACCTCTATGCTATCAGACTCGATCTAAGCATAGCCTGGTTGCAAGATAAAGTTGAGCTCATGGAGGAGATGCAACAAGTGGTGACCACCGACTTCCTCAAGTTTGATCGTGAGCTGAAGAAGAGGGAAGAAGAGCTGAAAAATGTGAAGGAGAGGATAAAGGTCCTACTAGAAAAGGACAATGCAAAGGATGCAGAAATTGCACGCTTATCATAGCAAGTGCAGACAAAGCAGGCTAAAATTTGGGAGGAATTTTCAAAGTTCCAATCCTATGACCCCAACTTGGTCGCCGAGCTGCAGCAGAAAAACCAATAATATCAGGACTAGTTGGCTCAGGCGGAGCAGGAGATGCAACAAAAAAATGAGGAGTTTGAACATCAACATGCTCAATTAGAGAAAAAAAATGCAACAAAAGGACATGGACTTTGAGAGTCAACAGGCTCAATTGGAGAAGGAAGTCCAGGAGATGAAGATTTCCCTCGAAAGGGAATCAACAAGCAAAAATAGGGCCGAAGAAAACTGGCTTGTTGAATTGAGAAACCTGTAGGGACAACTTTCCACCGCAAACAAAAAGATTGTGGAACTGACATAGGATGTTGGTTCAAGGGATGTAGAGATCAGCTCTTTGAAGAATCTTTCCCAAACCCCTGCTACCCAGTCGGACCTCCTTCAAGTAGCCCAACAGCTATATGTCTCATACTAGGGAAAGGTCAATGAATTCTACCTGAATCTTTAGCCAATGCTTTAGTTTATGGTGGAGGCAACAAATTTAGGCAGAGTAGTTCATGGAACTATTAATCGGTTGCCATAATTCATCGCGAAGAAGGTTCCTAAGGCAAAAAAATTGTTGAATAAGCTATACACGGTGTTAGATGAGGACTTAGCGAATGCGAGGATCAAGGACCAGAAATCCGCTGCCAAAACAACAAAGGAGTTCATCCACTGCCACGCGGCCATCCTCCATGCTAGTGAATGCACTGCCACATTGGGCCAAACTACGAACAACATGCGAGCAAGGTTCTCCCAGCTAACTTAGATGGGCTTACCCTCCCTATTTCTTTCCAACAACTTGGTGGCTATAGTAGAGCAGATTACGGTGAAGATTGAACAACAACAGTAGGACACATCCACTTTTTAGAGCTTCAGTCAGCCCCCTACTACAGATGATATTGAGGGCATCACTCATCAGATTGTGCGGTTGCTCTTCCAACTCAAGTCCAGGGTCGGTATATCCATGATGCTGCCATACAAAGAAATGATCGATATCCATGAAGTGCAAGAGAATCTACATGACATATCGACGCCATTTGAGGCCAACTGGATACCTTTGCAAACTGCTCTCTCCAAGCTCTGATTGAATCGCCCAATGGACAAGGCTTTGGTCTGTGAACCATAAATTTTTGGGTTCCTCATTCCACAGGCGAAACGCCCCTGGTAGTCACCAAAATTTGTGGATATAAATTTCTTCGAGATCCCTTCGGGTTATTTTTATTTTTATTTTGCTAAGTACCAACCCACACCCCATCTATTTAAATATCCTCAGGCCCCTTTTCAATGAGCTTCACCCACTATCACCACGTGTCCGCCAAGTACTCTTCATAGGGATTTCTTCCTTCGCTCTTCTACCAGCCCCTGCCATGCTTCCATGTGTCAACACCACGGGCACTTCAAGGCTGCTTCCCTTTTCTTTTCAATCGAGCCTCGTCCGCATGCACTTTTGGGCGGACCCCGCGATCAATGCTAACAATGAATACTTCTCCATGTGTCATCCCCACATGGCTTTTGATCGCAAGGAGTGAGGAATGAACCATAGGCTCCAACCTACTGCCATGTGTCTCCTCTGCGGGGTTTCCATCAAAGGGAAGGAAGGAACAAGCAACGAGACCCACCATGTTGCCACGTGTCCTAACTGCCTTCATGATGAAGTGACACATGTCTACACAAGGTTTTGCTAGGGCCACCGCCATCATTCGCAGGGGATGCATTTGGCTTGAGGACGACTGTGTTCTATGGCTCAAATCTTTTATGTTGCAACGATCATCAGAAATCATTGCTCTAGGCATCATTGCTCATAATGTAGGAATCTTTTATGTTATTGGTCCACCAGGCGGTGGGATTATTTTCTATATATACTACTTCTTCCTTCCAAAAATGAGTTCAGAAGATACAGAAAAAAAAATTGTGAAAGACACTAGGCCATTTTGTATTGTTTTAGATTATTGTATGAGACTCACAGACTATGCCATTGTTCGGTCTTTCTTTTTTCTTAAGTTACTTGACAAAACATTATACTGTGCCATTATTGTACTGAGTTATTTATTTACAAAACTTCTATGATTTCAATACAAGTGTGCCGATTTAGACCATGCCTTTGACTCTTCTTTTTAGTATATGTGTATGAGAATTATTTTATGTTATTGGATAAATTATTTAGGTTTTCATCTTTGATTTCTGTTATTCTAGGACTTAGCAGATTATTGAACAGGCCCTTAAATCGCATCCCAAAGATAGATTTACCGTGCCTAAATCTACATCTTGGCGGATTGCCTTAGTTAGAGCTTTATTTTTTATATTTGCTTCATTTTCCCATTCCAAAACACAAATATAGAAGAAGTTGACTTCTTTAAAAATCTAGAGGTCACTCAGTTTAGCGCAATTGGTCCCCCATTAACTATGTTTCCCATAAGGTTGTTACATTGTCAATTTTTGGCATCAATAATTATAATATTATATACTATATATTAATATTAATATTATATTATATTATATTATATATTATATTATATTATATTATATATTATATTATATTATATTATATATTATATTATATTATATTATATATTATATAATATTATATTATAATATAATATAATATTTATATTATAATATATTTAATATTATATAATAATATTTATTGTAAAAGCGGGAGATTTATATATTGTAGTTTATTTACTTTCAATTCCATTTTGAAATCTTTTTTAGTGGGAAAATCTTGATGGGAAAATCTTGGCCGTAATTTTCAATTTTATAAATAGACTCTAAAACCCTCATCAAAACCTTATTTTTAGGCTACAACTCGCCAAATTAGAGAAGTGAAAGGTCAATACCAACGAGGAAGAGTTTGGAGGAGGGAAACCAATATTGGCAAGAAAGCAGTAATAGAACAAACTGTTGAAACTTTCGTTCAACTTCTTAAAGTTCCCTTTATCTTGCTCTTATTTGAAGTTGTAAGTATATGCAAATCATAGATAGAAAATAAAATGTAATCCAAGCTTTGGTTATTCAATCATTGAGCTAATTGTTTGTTTTGTGTATAACATGAATCCTTACATAGCAATCATGTATCTCATGGATTACATCAATGAAAATGGAGAAAAAGTTTATACCTTGAAGGTATTTGGTTTTTTCTTTATAATTTTCTATCCTAAACTGTCAATTTAACTCCAATTTACAGTTCCCCTCAAAAAAGGATGACGTAATGTTAAAACCTAAATGTGCTTATTAGGATATTGACCATTATTTTCATTTAATACACATACTCTAAAACCCTCATCGAAACCTTATTTCCAAGCTACAGCTTGCCAAATTGGAGAAGTGAAAGGTCAATACCAGCAAGGAAGAGTTTGGAGGAGCAGAAACCAATAGCAACAAGGAAAGCGGAAAAAAAATGGTGAAAAATAGCCTTCAGCATAATAAAGCCGCCAAACCCTTATGGAAAACAGAGATATATTATTAAAATCTTGAAGGGTTTTCAATGGTGCTTCATGAAGCAGAATGATGGGGATCGAGTTTTACTCCTCATTACTAGTATGGGGAGATGACAGTTCAAAATAGCTTCATGATCCTGGTATTTCCCATCTATACTGAATCTCTTTGTGTTTTCTCTTTCTCTATTTGTTACCTAAGCTATGCTTATGCCACATAAAGTGTACATAATGTGCTTGGAGAGTGTTCACTGTTACAGATAATTATGCATATCAAGGTATACTAAATCTCTTCGTGTTTTCTCTTTCTCTCTTTGTTACCTAAGGTACTTTATCTTTCATATTTCAAAGTTTCATAAATCTTTTAAAAATACTAACAAATTTTGAATTTTTTTATTGTGGGAAGGTACAGAGCAAGGAGAAAATGCAAAACCAGTGCCTTCTAGATGCATTTATAGCCCACCCCATGTGCAACAATGGCACCACTGAAGACACATGCATTCACACCAATGGATTTTTAGCTTTAGCTTTAGGTTTTTTTCATTTTTAAAAGCATAATAAATTAGCGGTTTGCATACTGCAAAAGATTATGTCTTCAAAACTTTATATAAAGAGTTCTTTGAAACATATTTTATATATAGTTTGAGTATACAATGAATTATTTTACAACATTGTTGTTTCAATCCTTTGAGCAAATTTGTTGAAGTTTTATGATTGTTTCAGTTTAATTTTTCCATTATAACATAATAGCTTTAAATTTTTTATATCTTGGTTCATAAATGACTACCATGACTAAATAAATGACTAAATGACTAAATAAATTACTAAAATGACTAAATAAATGACTAGGTCATGACTAAATAAAATGAATACCATGACTACATAAATGACTACCATGAATAAATAAACAATTACGACTAAATAAATGACCAATTAACAACAATCAATGACTAAATTAATGACTAAATATACTACCAAATTGATCAATCAAAACAACCAATAAATGACTAAAAATGGTTTAGTCATGAATTTGGTTGCGTTATAAATGACTAGCAATAAACTACTAATGGTCGTGTGACCAATTTTTAGTATCTTTTTAGTCATTTATTGTTGTTTTTCTACTAGTGGTAGAGGAAGAAAATCCTTTCAAGAGGATTGATATGATGATTGATAAGTTTCATGAATTATATGATAAGTTTGTAGCAGAGATGGGGAGACCTGCAAAATTGTCTCCCAAAAGGCTGAGTGGTATTGTAATTATAGAACCAACTCTGGATACTGTTTCAGTATGTCATGCTTCTCTAGGATCACCTCCTGAACAACCACCTTCTGAAGAAGAAAAGACATAAGAGATAGACCCACTTGTTTCCTATGAAATAAGTGAGGAGGTTGGAGATATAGAAGAAGTAGTTAATGTGTTAAGAATTTTGAAGGATGATGTTGAAGTGGACCAACCTATGCTTGAAATTGAAGACCACAAGCCTGAAGCTAGAGTCGATATTCAAGTACAAGGAGAAAGAGAAATGCATGAGGATGATAGGGTAATTGTAGCTCTCAGGTTCTTGGAAGATGACGAATTTATCAAAACCCCTAAATTTAAAGACTTTTGGATTAAGATGAAAATGAGAGAGTTTGAAGTGAGAGTTGAAATGAACAAGATGAGGGTTGAGGAATCCCAGCATGACCAAATAGTAGCCCAAACTTTTAATGAATTAAGGATTTACAATATTGATGTCAGCCCACAAGAGGCTAAGGAGATGATTTTGAAAATTAATATACTTATTTTTCCTGGTATGGAATTAAAGAAAATGTTTTTACTTGATCAAGTGAGAACATAGGAAGACCCAATGTTGATTACTGAGTTTGACTCAGATGAAGGGGTAAGTGGCACAAGGTATAACCCTGAGATTGAAACCTTGGCATTCTGGTCCAAACAAAAGAGTACACAAAAACCAAGGTTACTAGATGTAGTGCAGGAAATGAAAGGGAAAACTATGGTGAAAACATTAAAGGATGCATCTCTAGAAGTTGCAACCATGATAATGCATTCAACTATGTGCACCTGAGCTGCAGTTAAGGAGATGGAAGCTAGATTGGGAGAGTATGAAAAGGAACAAAAGTTTTTAAATGATGAAGTCAATAAATTTTTCATGTAAAATGTGAAGTTGAAGGAACAATTGAAAGGAGCAAGCCCCTAATAGATGTTATTGTTAGGTCACCAAATCTGCACCCTATTTTCCAAGCTTGCAATGAGAACTTAGCAGATTTGGGCTAACATGGGATTGCTTTTAGGTTGTGGGTAACCTATTTGAAAGCAGACCTCCAGATTATGAGACGACTTCCCCTTTTGATGGTGTGACCTAAACTATTTCCTGCTGGAATAAGGGAAGAAAGAAGCATGAAAAGAAAAACTAACCCCTATGGTGATGTACCTAATGATATTTCCTAGACCAATACAACTACTTCCACACACAAGAGTGGTCAATAACTTAACAGTGGTTTACACAACTCAAAAATCCATATGCCTTTGCATCAGTGTTTCATAACAAGGCTGAAAATGCCACGGACAACATCTAGAAGGAAGAAAATTGCATCCTCACAACTTAGACTTTATCCTAAACTAACTCAACACATGTTATGACTTGCAAATTCATACTAACTGCATAAAGGAAAATAAAACATGACAAAATCAAAGGGAAAACAATTCTGCCATAGATTTTATCAACCATTTTTAAAGCTTTCACAATAAACAACATAATGAGAAGGTAAAATATATTAACTTATCAATCAAAAGGTGTTACACGCTGCTGTAAATGTCTGATAATGAGTCACAATGCAGTCTTTTGCCATGAAAAGGTCTCCAAAAGCCACAATGCCTACAAGAAGGAAGAAAAGAACTCCTACAAAACTCAAGTATCAAGATACTTAAGCAAAACTGAAACCAAAAGCCCACACAAGTCCTTCTAGAAACCCTAAGTTGGATGAAGCACACCAGCCAAAATAGAAGCTTCCAAAAACACTCCAAAAGTCCTCCAAATGCAGAGAAAATAATCCAAGTCCAAGGTCACACTGAAGGTGTGACAAAATAGCCTCCAAAACAGCCAAATACATCCTCCCACACTTTCTCCATGTTGACAAGTCATCACAAAATCTGGACCCACACACAAGTCATGCAATATGTGTGTTTTTGAAAACACATGGCCTTTTAAAGCATAAATATAGTGATTTTGTTAAGTGATTTATAAAACACCACTTAGCAAATCACTTTACAATTAAGCTCAATTTAAAGGGCCCCACCATTTAAAATGTATTACATTTGCATTTGAAAATGATTTTCAAATCACTTATAGCTATTTCAAAAATTGACAACAAATGTAACATACAATGCCATAGCTAAAAGCCTTCAAAAAGCTTCTAAGGAATTTGACTATGCCATCCTACCTTACTCGGCATTCTTGGACACACATGGTAAGATACATGTTTACAAAGGCATTATAGGCACTTGGCCAATATGGCCAACCTCCAAGTCACTTGAAAAGCATATTCCACCATGGTATTGGAAAAAGAAAGGCATCACTTAAGGGTCTCATGGAAACAAATTGTATTGCACACCTAGCATAAGTAAAAATAAGGGAAGAAATCCCTAAGGCACAAAGTACCTAAGTGATAACATATGACATAGTATGAAGACTTGGCAAGGCCTTCAAAGAATGGGGAAAAGAAATAAAGGCATAAAAATGCCTAAGGCAATAACATGTGGTCATCGGCCTTTATCACATTTCACATGAGTTTGATTTTTTTAAAAGAAAGGATAAAATATCCCATCAAAATGCAAGGAGGTCAAACCCTAATTATCAAAATATTGAAATAATGAGGAAACACCATCATTTGGTCGTGGAACATTTTGGAACCAAGATGCAGCCGCCATGGGGTTTCAGTGTTGAGCTTTGTGATGGTTTTCAGATTGGTTTCTTGGACGATTTCACGATGAAATTTTGCGAATCCCACTAAGAACAATATGTATCTGTGTTTTTTGAACAAAATCTACGTTTTCTCCATCTCTTAGAGGCTAGTTCATGAGTTAAGGTTGTGGCTATAGACATATTTCTAATGATTTTATGTTACTTCTATTTTTTGTGGATATTTTGTTGTCTTCAGCTGCCATCAATGATGTTTGTTTGAAGCTTTCATGGAGGCTTTTAGTAGAGCCGCGTGGGCTGGGTAAGCTTCTACGCACAAAATCTTGCACTCTTTTCCAATTCTCTATAAATATAAGCTCAATTTGAGTTCATTCTGGAAGCAAAAGGTAAATATGTCTGAATCTTCTGTGTGCCTTCTTATTTTCGTATTCACTAAAAATGATGATAAATACCCTGTATTTGGTTTCCATTTTGCACGACCTCTGTATTCTTCTTCTCATGAACTGAGAAATCGAGGGCTTCCCTTTTTTTGCATTTCTCTTTTCCCTAGAGGGTTGTTTTCGTTTGATAGTTGAGCTCCTCTATGATTTTTATGTGGCCTTGGCCTCCATATGGTTTCCTTTACAAAAAAATTTCCCCTGGTTTCATCTTCTGCATATCACCGTATGGTTGCCTTCTAAAAAAAAATGATTTTCCACGTGATTCGATGCCATTGCACAACAAAGGTATAACCTATAGACTTCACACATTTTTTCATCTTTTTATGATGGTCGTGACTCGACCTTTATATGCATTCTGCATTTTCCTTCAAGAACTGTGCTCCATATCAAGTTGATTTCCCGAATGCTTTTTGTAGCTTCCTCCACCAGAAATCTACCTCTTGTTGCCCTGTGACAAATGCTAGTATACCACCTGGTGGCAACTTCTTGTGAAAAGCTAAAATATTTTTGTAAGTCCTTTCCAGATAATCTACCAATTATGTCTTGGCAGAGAAATGAATGTTTACAAGAAACTATCTTGTAGGCACTTCTATTACAGGCAGTATTACAGGAAATAACTTGTTATTTGAAACAAAACGCTCAATCCTCAGTGTTGCACTCATTAAAAAAAACAAGTTTCAATGGGTTAACCAAGCTTTCAGGACTCACTGCTTCTCCACTAGATATTTTTGTTTGTTGTTCCTCATATAGATTCTACCGCAGAGGTACAATTCAACAAGCTAGCAATAATAATTTTCCATTCCATTTACTAGTGACATTTCCTTTGTCATCATATTAATATTGCTCGTAGCAAGATAACTGGAAATGCATGTTCCTCATGCAATGAGCTATATATTACTAAGCCAACAACCCTCAATATGATATTCTCATGTCCATTATTCCCAACATGTCAGATACTTCCATTTGGAAATCCCAATTCACGAGCAACTGCCATCAGTTGTTTAGTCCATTCAATTGCATGTTTGATAACATGCTCTAGCATTGCAACTGCTGGGCTTGGGCATAGGAGATAAGGTTGTTCTGTGAGCTAAGCTCTAGCCACTACTACTCCCTGAAACCTGTAAAGTCATGCCATAGGCACTTGAGTTTCCATCATTATTACAAGTCTTAATGGCATATCTTTATCATTATCCACACCAAATTCTGACAACAGAGGCAACATTGCCTGCATTATTAGTGCATGCTCCAACCAAATCCCTTTATAAATGAATGGACTTCCCACAACTACAATGACAAATTTTGTCAAATTAGAACCAAATCCTCTCTCTCATGCATAGCAATGAAATGTTCCACTTTTGAATACTTAAGCTCAAGATGAATCTCATTACCAAGAAAAATCCTATTCTCCATAAAGAAATTCATACATTGAATCCCCACCCGTGCCCTTTCCATTGGGATTACCAATCTGGGCAATGGAGTCCTTCTGTACTGAATGGAAAGAAAATTGTTGGAGTACTTGATTGTTGTAACTCTTAACTCAGAATGACCGCCCTTGTTCATTTGTGAGGGCCCCTACTTTAAATGACTGTCTTTTGCTATGTGGAACATCTGTTCATCTATAAGTAAGTTGCCACAACACTTGTGCCTTAATAAGTTGATGAAATTTATTCAAAACAATGCACCCCATCCTGACAAGTCTGCCAATGTGCCAAGTTCATGAAAATTTGAACACTTGCATACTATTATAATCATGCCCTCATTGCATCTGTGTTCATTTTGATCTCTCTGCTTTATGAACACGTTTATTGTCCTTGCATTTTGGCCTCATGATATCTGCTCTAGATCTTTAAGTAGGGTTAAGGATCATTACATTGCTCCTTGTTGTTTGTTGATTGCACTACAAGAATTTGCTTTTCATGCCTTAAGGTCATTGTGACTGGTACATCATCATGGGGCATGTGTATGATCATTTTGACACATAGTCTACATTGTAGGGGTATTGTATTATGACTTTAGAGTCCTTAATGGTACTGTAGTATACATTCAGTATTGTTGTCCTTCCATGAGACCATTGTAGCATGCATTGTTTATTGTCTTGTTTACTCCCTTAGGACTGCCCCCTGTTTTGGAAAAGACTGTACTCATTACTCGTCAAACCTATGGAACTCTTGTTTGATAGTCTCTCACATGATTGTCCATGTGGCATGCATTCGTGGTGAACTGTCCCTATAGCTTGTATGAGATCCCATAGAGAGCGACTTGTTGGTACAATGTCATTGTCCTTTAATGATACTCCAATAGCACTGTCTTTGATTTATATTTGCTCCTCTATCACTTTATTGTTGAAAGCATGACTACTAATGCATATGTTGATCCCATGCACTTATGGGCTGAAAGCTACTGCTCCAACCTTCATGATTGCTCCAACCATTGCTTGTTGCTTTGTAGCATGAGACTATTGTGGACTGCTCCTTATCATTGACAATGACCTTCACTTATTGCATTCATTTTCACAAGTACACCTATGAATGAACACTATCAAATTCAATTTCCTCTTGTAGCTTTTGCAAAGGTGTTGTCCTGGTACTTGTATCATGAACTTGATTCAATCATTGCTCATATTTTGTTATGTGTAATAAATACACAGTCTCCTCATTTTTACTTTATTGGACAGCCACATGTCACATATGTGGGTGACCTAACAACTCACCCTCCTATGCGATGTGTAACTACCCAATAGGGTTGTGGTGAGAGGGGCTTGACGACAACCTAAAATGCTTCCTCATTGTTTAATAGATGCATCTATGAAGACACTTGATGCATAATTGAACTTGATGCATCTCCAACATCACCTTCTTTTATAAAATAGATCAAGGGTCCACTTAAGAAGATTGAAAGACATATCAGCATAGTATGATGCATCTTTAGAATCTGATAATGAAAGTTGATCAATTGGTATGATTCCATATTGATTTAATGCATTGATAAGAGATAAATCTTTGATCAAGTTGCTCAATTTCCTTTTCTTTCAAAGAATGTTGAGCTCTACCCTTGTGGGAGCCACATTTACCCCACATGCTGCATTTGATCTGATAATGAAACAATAATCAAACTTGTCCTAAATCTGAACATGAAGCAAACCGTTAGAAAATAAATGTATTCATTGGATGCTCTTTTGTTTAATGCATTTATGGATCAGTTTATACATGCATAGGTAGGTGTGTATGCAAGGATTGAATCATTCATTGCTTAGAGCCTCGCTCCAACACCATGTTTTCTTCAGATGTAGGGTGAGGAGTGCTACGGAGCTGGGAGGGACACAAGCAGTTCGAGGTAGCAACAACATGACAATGGGTGACTTGTAATCAGTCATTCACAGGAAATGACTGGTTCCATTCTTACATGCACATTCTCTCTTTCTTTTACTTATTCATGTATGAATTGCTTCATATGTTCATTGAATAAGAGAGTTAGTCCCTTGGCCTATGAGGGACATGTACATTTCAAGATTATCAATGAAAGAAATTACATTTGAATACATAATTCTCTTTCTCGTTTGTTGTAATGCACCATTGAAATGGAAAAATGTAATCTGATTCTTGAAAATCACTCTTTCATGCATATTGAAACTAGTAGTTTAATGGTTTGTCTTTTAAATGTTTAAACAACCTAAAAAGAGCAAACGCTAAGTTACCTGATTTCAGCTGAAAGCTAAAAATCAAGTAACAGTTATACCAGTCTCCTCCTGCTCTACCAGTTGATATAGAAATTGCTTCTACTAAACAAGTGAGCATTCTTAAAAAGGAGATTGAAGAGTTAAAGAAAGCCAACAATGAGGGTAAGGAACGAGTGAAAAAGAAATTTTGCAATGTTTTAGAGAAGGTCCTCGAGCATAGGATAAAGCTAATAGTGGATAAGTTGGAAAGTGTGTATGATTGTTATAGCTCATTGACACATACAATTGATCATATGAAAACACATGTTCCCATACTAGATCCCCTTTTTAAGAACTGGCAGCCCATACACCACACATTGATAACCTTGTTCAGAATATTACAAAGGAGTATGAGGCTCTTGCATCATTAAAAAATATAGAGTAGATGGTCAAAATAGTTATAGATGAATTCCAATATATACAAGGAGAGGACCAAAAGATCAGAACAAGAATAGATTCCTTTCATACTATGAAGCAGTGGTTTGTGCCAAAAATATTGAAAGATAATGACCAATTAAAGGACCTCAATGAATGGAAGAGTTAATTTGGCCAGATTGTTATACATTGCATCACTCGCATACAAAAGGATGGTGAGTTGAGTCTTGATAGGTTTGACTTAATCATGGATGGAGTAATAGCATTGGATGTTGGATATTCTAAGTTTATCATAGATGGCAGGGCGTTACTAGACAACCAATGGAAGATTCACCTTGCAAATATATTGAAAATTCAAGAATACAAATGGCCACATGATTATATAGTGTACGAGTGGGAGAAAAAGTATTTGGGTCCTCCCGAATAGAAGGCCTTGAGGCTAACACAGTGGAAGAATCAAACATTCAGATACACTAATATGGAGAAAGGACCTTGAACAGATCTTCAGTGATCATAGGTGCCTTACGGAGATTAATGGACTATGGTGTCACGAGTGTTGCAGACTTCATTAGTTATCTACTTTCTCTGGTTTTAAGAAAAAATAATGTTTAGTTTGGTTTAACGAAGAGGAATGAATTTTGAAAAGATGCCATATTTTGTAGTGGTCTGAAGCTTGTTGTTTCTCTTATAAAAGAGAAACGAAGACCGAATTTTGATATCATGATCATAGGCATTTATAGAAACATATATGAGGAGAATTATGTTATATTGAATATCTATTTGAAGCAATCAATAGACAACAAGATTTAATCTGGTGCTCGAATTTTGGTCTCAATTATTTGTTGATAATGATATATATGGTTGGATTTTTTATGCATTTTCAGTTGGAATATAGGGGTATATTATGAATTGGTATCAATTATTTATTCATAATACTATGCATGATATAATAAGTTGTGGTCTTGAATTTTGGTATTGGATATGCTTGTGTGAAGGAAACACAATAACACTAAAGTATGCTAAGCTCAATTCTTTACTCAAATGCATCACATGACCCATACAAAACACAAACTAGAGGAGTGGGTATGCAACCATTTCTAGGGTCCATTACCCCAGACAGTTTCATAGTTGACTGCCACCCACTTAGGTGAAGCTAGGGATTGAAGACCTAGATAAGGATACGCTTGTGAAAATGTAGCTACTTAAATACATACTCATACTTGCACAAGAAAAGTCACAAGGCATGATGATATCCCCTTGTTGAATAGATAGCTCACAATAATACATATATCTATATTTATAATAGCTATCAACCGTGAGAAAAATAATGGTTTCATATCATTCTTTGGTTAGCAAACAACCACTAATACAAGAAAATTTCCAATAGATATCAAATCCTTGTCACTAGTCAAATACTACTCAATAAACTAATGCTTAAACTTAACCATCCAATGATACTAAATTATAAGTTACTAATTTGATTATTAATGTATGAAGATAATTCAAGGGTCATTCAAAATGAGAATTAAAAATATAATGTCAACATTTGATTTGTATGTTAGAACATTTGTAATCATAATCAAGACAATAATCTATTTTACCTTATTAATTATGACATATCCATAATGATAAGATTTTGATAATAACTCAAGTTAAGATTTTATCGATGTTTTGTCTAGAGAACCATTGTTCCTAATTTATCCTTGAATTTACTTCCTTAAATACTTAAATAATAATAATAACAATAATAAATATAAACTCTTATATATATCTATCAATAATGAAACCTCTATTTCCAATTAAAACAACTAGAATAAAATTGATCATACTGAGTTATTCACCCCTAAAATTTAATAATTCCAATAATTACTCAATTATTACAATTCTATTTAAATATGATATTATTCTTGTGTCCATAAACCTTTGTACTACTAGGGCTAGATTAAATTAAGATCAATCAAAAAATACAACATCCAAGATAATGGATAACAATTTGATATATATGCACTATTATGAATGCTTAATTAATAATAATATTGTAAGGGCTAATAAAAGACAACCAAGGCATGAATCATTATTATCTATTTCTTCTTAACATGCTTGTATTCCTTTGCTATTAATTTATTTTTCTCTTCTTATAGAGTACCTTCCACTCCCTCTTGAATTATTTTACCTCCTCTTGAATAAATTTTCTTCTTTTTTTTAAAGAAATAATATATTTATTTGGTTCACTATACTAATTCTCAACAACTCATTTCATATTAAATATTAAACCCCAACTTATTTTCATATTAATCTACCTTTATCCATTCCATGTTGTCCTAATTATTTTATGGCTATTTAGGAATCTTCTATAGTCCTTACATTTCAATTCTTTTCAAAGTTTTCAATCCTATAACTCCAAATTATAATTTCAAGGATAGAATTTTGCATTCTATTAGGCATTTCTCTATTTTTTGGCGACAACACTCTCTCTCTTTAATTCTCACAACCCAAGAGATATATCCCTTAATTTTGGTCTGTGCCATCCTCACTCTTGTGGATCATGAAAATTTTGATATTCAAAACACTCTTCTAACTAACTAATCTAATCAATTATTTCTACAATTAATAATCCAATTCCTTCACCTAGATTGCTCATTTTCCTTCCTCTTTATTATATTATACTTTAGTCATCACTGCAATCCTCCCTACCATGATATTGATCTATTCTACTATTAATAGCAAAAGTATCTATCTTATTTCTAAGCTAGTCCAAAACCATTGAAAACATTTCCTCCATCCTATTCATGATAAGAAACTCCCATTGTTGTAGAGAGCTTACCAATGAATGTCACTAGAAAACTCACACTTTTAATTTTTCTTTTAAATACAATCTATCACAATATAACACAATTGTAGCACTTCTTATAGACTTGCAATAGCTATATATCTTTAATATACTTACAAAAGTTGTTTTTAATGTACTCATTTCAATTGGGAATAGGAAGTGCGTTCATTCATTTTTATTTATTTTCAGTTAATTAATAAATATAGTCAAAGGTACAATATGAATTTCTAATGCATTAGGCCCAGTCATTTGTATGTTTCTAAGCATACCAATATAGGATAATTTTATTTATTACAAGATGAGAACCCATTCTTTTACAGAGTGGTCTACTCAAGATTAGGGCTTGATATTTCATTTTATGGTGATAATAAATCTATTGTGGTGAATAAATAATACAAATTGAAGATTTGAGGTAGGTTTAACGCAAGGTATGTTGCATTTGATGTACACTATACTTAAGGTTGAAATGTACTCTTCAAATCGAACATTTAGGGGAGAGGAGCCGATACGTAAGCGGGGGCCCCAACATGCGATGGGACATGCACTTGTGGGGGCCCACACCTATACGCGGGTCCTCCACAACTTAAAAAAATTCATTCATACATAGGCACGATGAAATCAAACACAAATCAGATTTAAAATGCACACTTAATAGCATTCATTTCAAAAAAAACTACACATTGGCAGCCAAACATGATGAAGTGTATCCAACTTGTATCTGACATATAACAAGTAGCATTCTGACATGGAATTTAAACAGCCCAAACATTAATACATGCACCCTTCCCTGTAAACTAGTAAACCTAATTGTTGCACCAATGCAACATCACTTTCACATCAATCACAACTACACAACATAAACAAGGTGCCAAGTCAACAACATTCAAACCCATCTGACCCATCTTTGACCGACTAGCTAACCCATTACAACAATGTTTCCCAACGTAGCATAATCAAACCAACACGCAAATTCATTCGCCTGTCCGGTCAACCATGAGACCTTCAACACATATCAGCTTCAATTTGTCTCATCTCGCCAAGTAGGGTGCACACGTATTGGAGCCAAAGCCAAATATCCCACCTGCATCCATTTAATAGTCCTATAAGGCCGGCATTATTCAAAAACAAAACATGAAAACAATTTCAAACAATCCACCAAACCAATCAAGTCAAGAATTAATGGCCAAAATCAATCAAATCTTCAATTCATATGAAAAAAAATTCAAATTGAAAATAGGACAGCAATTTAATTCACCACACCAAACAAGCATCAATCAAATTCAAATAATTCCCAATTCAAATAGTCGTGAAAACCAAGAAGTATTCACTTATTTTGCAGTGAGCGACATAAGAAAAGGAGTGACAAGCACATAATTGAATGAGTTAACATCAAGGGGAGGCAACAGCTCAGATTCCAGTGCACCAACATCCATATTGTTCTAGGTTTTCCTTTCACACTCTTCCATTTGTTTTACTTTATATTGTTCTTCATTATAGCCATTACTGTTTTCCATTTCTAAGCTTTATATTGATCTTCATTATAGCCATTACAGTCATAGGTTTTTATTTATGTTTCTCTAGGGTTTATATTGCAAATATTACAGTCATAGGTGTTTCTTTATCTATTGCTAGGGTTTATATTGCTAATATTGTATTCATAGGTTAGCATATGTGTTCCATAGGGTTTATAATGAAAATATTATAGTCATGGTTTACCATTTAAAGCTTTCCCTAGGGTTTATTATTCAAATCATACAGTCATTCTTTAGCATATGCATTCCCTAGGGTTTATATTGCAAATATTATAGTCACAATCTACCATTTTTGTTTCCCAAAGGTTTATATTGCAAATGTTACAATCATAGTTTACCATTTCAGTTTCCCTAGGGTTTATACTACAAATATTATAGTCATAGTTTACCATCTTTGTTTCCCTAGGGTTTATATTGAAAATGTTACAGTCATAGTTTAGCGTTTTTGTTTTAGTAGGGTTTATATTGCAAATATTACACTCATAGTTTAGCATTTATGTTTCATAGGTTCTGCATTATCATTCACTCTCCTTTTCATAGTCTCATAGGTTTTGTATTATCATTCAGTCTGCTTATTGTAGTCTCATAGGTTCTATATTATCATTCACTCTATTTATCATAGTCTCATAGGCTCTGCATTATCGTTTATATGGTAAATATTAGTCATGGTTTACCATTTCCGTTTCATATTTCCTGCATTATCATTCACTTTGCTTATCTTATTCTCATAGCTTCTCCATTATCATTCACTCTAGTTATCTTATTCTCATAGCTTTTGCATTGTCATTCACTCTGGATATCTTATTCTCATAGGTTTTGCATTATTAGTCACTAAGGTTTCTATTTTTATTAGGTTTTTTTTTCATCTTTTTCATAGGTTTTTGCTTCATTAGTTCACAAATATTTATGCCTGTCAATGAGTTCGTCATAGAAAAAATATGTGAGCTTTGTTAAAATCTTACTATTTTTCATTCGTAAGCTTTCTATTGTGTCATAGTTCAAATATGAGTGTGGTTTTCACTTTGCTATGCATGAGAATGTTAATGTTGTAAACGCTTAAGAGATATGAGATGTTCTTAAACTCTAACTCCCTTGCATAGTTTGTAACTTTGTGCTTCTAACTCCTCTATTTCCTTATGTCACTCACTCCAGAATAGATGTAACTCTCTAAATTGTTAGAAAAGATGATCTCAAATGAAATGCAACAAACTAAAAAGATAACACATACAAAAACTAAATAATCTTTTGTTCAAGCATCACTCTCTTCATACATATAAAGATAACTGTTCAAGAATTTGTGTTTCATAGTTTAGCATTTATGTTTGATAGGTTATGCATTATCATTGAATTTGGTTATCATATTCTCATATGTTCTGCATTACAAACTAATTATTCTTTTGTTCAAGCATCGCATCACTCTCTTCATACATATAAAGATAATTGTTCAAGCATTTGTGTTTCATAGTTTACCATTTATGTTTTATAGGTTCTGCATTATCATTGACTCTGTTTATCATATTCTCATATGTTCTGCATTACAAACTAATTATTTTTCTGTTCAAGCATCACTGATTTGATTGTACTTATTTTGTGTAGATGGCCAAGGGAAATGCAGTGGTGACCCATACTAGGAACAAAAAAAACAAAAGAGCCATGACAAGGTTTCCCTTTGACAAATAAGGAGATAGATCCTGTTGCACAAGTAGATGAGGTTTCTACTCCTCAGATACCGCAAATTGAGGTTACTACACCTCAAATACTGCAGAAGGTAAAACAAATACAGAAGTTGTGGTCTTCAGATGACATAAAAAGGGCACTCTACGACATTGAAGAGAATGACATGTCGATAAGGGGGGCTTCCAAAAAGTGGTCAATGCCAACATCCACACTATCCAAATGGCTGGGGGGTCTAACAAAAACTTCCAAGAAAGGTCCGCCAATAGTCCTCATAGAAGAGGAAGAACATCTTATTGTGGAATGGTGCAAGCAAATGGTTGATATTGGTCATGGTCTTGAGATAGTCAATCTTAAGTCTGAGGTTGCTCAAATATGTCAGAATAGGCCAAACCCTTTCACCAATGGGTTGCCAGGGAAGTCTTGGTGGGCAAGCTTCAAGCACAGACATCCTAAACTTGCATTATGAACTGCTGAAGGCCTAGACAAAGATAGGGAATTCAATATTAGAGCTGATGTTGTAGCTGCGTTCTACAAAACATTGTCTGCATCATATGAAGCCATGCCATATGGTCCTAACCGCATATGGAATTGCGATGGAACTAGCATCCAAGCAGGAAAAAATGGGTCCATGAAGGTGCTCGCAAGAAAAGGTAGCAGGAATGTCTCTTACATTATCCCAAAGAGCCATGAATGGATAACCATTCTATGTTGTGTCAATGCTGCCAGGTAGAGCATACCAAGATTCTACTTGTTCAAGGGGAGTGCGAACATAGATAATTACATCATAGACTGTGAACCAGGTGCTTGCATGGCAGCCCAACCCCACGCATGGATGACTAAAGAATTTTTCATAGATTGGTTGACCCACTTCAAAACCTCAGTTCTAGGTGGTATCTCGCCCACCAACAGGGTGTTGCTGATCTTTGATGGCCATGGAAGCCATGTAGCACTCAAAACCATCTAGGAAGCAAGATAAATTGGTGTAGATTTGTTAATATTCACACACATCACATAAGCTACAACCGTTGGATGTGAGTGTGTTTGCACCTTTTAAATCTTACTTCAAATTAGAATGTGCAGATTTTTTGTCAAGGTTTCCAAACATTGAAGTGAGGAGAGAACTTGCAATGTTAGGCAAGAAAGCAATGAAAAGAGCTTTGACAGTTGACAACATCAAAGCTGGGTTTAAAAGGACTGGTATATGGCTGCTGAATCCTAATGCACTTGTCAACAACATGCATCCCAATGAGACATTTTTGGTCAGCGAGGATTTTGACGTAGTTGAAAAAATTCTCATCCTTTTTGGAACTAGTCTGTCAAGCAATGATGTCACAGTATTGCAATCCACTCTTCTAGATGGACACTTGCAGACTGCAATAGAAACACAACACTCACCTCATAGTTGTCATGTTGAATCAGTTGCACAAGTGGTGGTTAATGAACAAACCCCTCCCATGGTGGACAACCTTGTTGATCAATTCAGCGAAAGTTTAGATCTTCCATCACAATGAAGCCAACCATCTTGGTTGGTTGAGGGAGCAATGAACTTGGGCATTAATTTGGAAGTCCCAGAATAGGAGGATACCTATACTTTCCCATCACCACCACCAGAAATTGACTCTTCTCAATTTGTGCATTACTATGCTACTTCTTGCATTTTAGATTTACAAGGAAATGAAGATGTACCAGAGGGATCACAGGTGATGGAGGAGGTCATTTCCACGCAACAGGATGGGATAGAAAAAACACAAACAATTTTGCACATCAACAAGTTCCTCAAGCTTCATGTGCACATTGTCCATCAAAAGAAATCCAAAGCTGGTGCAATTTGGATCAATAGACAGTCTCAATTGTTAACAACGGATGACTACATGAGGCTGTTAATGGAGCAAGAGCAAAGGAAGAAAGAGTTCAAGGATATAAAAGTAAGAAAGAGACAACAAAATGAGGAGAAAAGGGCAGCAAAAATTGTGGCAGTGGAGTTGAAGGAGAATTCCAGAATTGAGAAGGAGATACTACGAAAAGAAAAAGAGCACTAGAAATTACAATAGAAAAAGGATAGAGATGCGAAAAAGGAGCAAGAGAGGCTTCGCAAGGAACAGGACCGCAAGGAAAAATAGATTGAGGAGGTACAAAGGGCTTTACAAAGAGAGAGGTGGTTAAGGAACCCTTCTAATCCATTGTCTCAAAGTAATGGAGTCTTTCGTGATATTCTCAACATTAATATCCCTCAATTCTCCACAATAATGAATTATTCAAGCCTCTCCTAATATGACTTTAGGGGCACTCAATATCCATATCAATTTGGAACTTGAGATGTATAGATGTGTTCACCTCCGCCCCCAACACATGCCACTTGCACCCAATTTACCACTCCAAGTCCCACTCATGTATGCACCACTCCTCGTCAAGTGGAAGGGGATGAGAACATGGCAATTGGCACCCCAACCAGCCAAGATCCATTTCACAACAGCAGTAGCTAGATGCTGCCTTTTTTTTGGTTTTCACATGCAATTCAAGTTTCATACACTTTAGAAGTTTTGATATTTACAAATGCATCGAAATTGTGGACAGTTGTAATTTTTTGATAAGTATAGATTGACCGTTATTGTTTTGGTTTGTGAAGTAATCTGATCAGATTCCAAAAAGTGTTGTATGTAATTTGCAATGTGTGTTATTGTTTTGATTTGCAATGTATGCTTCTTCATTGACAGTTTTAAATCTATGATAATTACAGATGCATCGTTATTGTTTTGATTTGCAATGTATTATGATCATATTGCAATGTGTGTTCTATGTAATTTGCAATGTGTCACTGTTTTGATTTGCAATGTTTGCTTCTTCATTGACATTTTGTCATTTTCTATTCCATTTTTTCCTTCATTATTTCCATGTGGGAGGATGATATTTGTCCATGCATTTTACAAATTGAAAAAATGACTCATCAACCTATACGTAGGCACCTCGGGTGCCACTTCTTGCCTTGCCATGTCAACTTCTCTCAGTCTGCCAGCCTAAGAATCCACTATGTCACATTTATTACTCGCCGCCACTTCCTATACTTCTCAACTGTCATGTTGAATGCAAGTCTCCTCTCCTTAGCTCCATGCCAGCCCGCAATATTTTTCCAACCAACCTATTCATATACATATACATATGTATATGTATACATATATACATATGTATATACATATCCATATACATATGTATATAGATATGTATACATATACATATACATATGTATATGCATACATATACATATGTATATGTATGCATATGTATACACATATACATACATATTTTTTGAGCCAACATGCATTCAATGCTCTCAGTGCCTCGCTCTTGTCACCATCTTTACAGCCTTTCATTCTAGCAGGTTCTCATTTTTTCTTCAGTTGCATGACAGAACCTCCTCAGTCGTCGTCTACAATCTTGAAACATTTACCAGAACTTGCGATGCTCGGACTCCAGTTAAGAGATGGATAGACGTCGGTTGGTGAACGTTACAAGCAACTTCTTTCTATTGTTACATATACATATATGTATATCTTTATGCACATGTATATGTATATGTATATACATACATACATATACATATGTATATACATATTCATATACATAGACTTATACATATGTATATGTATATGTATATACGTATACATAGACATACACATATACATATGCATACCAATATGCATACACATACACATACACATACACATATGCATATACATATACAATTCAAACATGCAACTATTCTATCTTTTTTAGGTGCCATTGATGAATTTGGTGGTGTTTTCTTTTTCATAGGTGATGCTTCATCTTGAATTCAATGTAAATGAATGCATATATATTATTCTGTTGTGATTCAATTCAATCATGTAAATGAATGCATGTAAGCAATGCTGCAATTTTTCATTTCACTAACAAACAATATAGTTGGTTGTTTTGATGCCATTCATAAACCTAGGGTTGTTCTCTTTTTCATAGGTTCTAGATGTAGGCAATTCTATATACATATGCACATATATATACATATATGTATATGTAAATATATATACATGTATACACAAATATGCATAAATGTATACATATAAATATATATACACATACACATACACATATTCATATACATAACATTGTATGTTGTTTATGTTCCATAGATAAATTTGGGGGTGTTCTATTTTTCAAATGAATGCATATAAGCAATGTTGCAATTTTTCATTGCAGTAACAAATAATATTGTTGGTTGTTTCAATGCCATAGATAAATTTGGGGTTCACTTTTTCATAGGTTTTACTTCATCAATTCAGTCAACTAAGCAATAGAGACAAATATATTCTTAGTAAGCAAAATAATGCATGTAAGCAATTTTATATACATATAGGTTTATGTATACATATATATACATATACATGTACATGTACATATATGTAGACATACACATATACATATACAATATATACACATACACATTGGTTGTTTTTTCATTGGTTGTGCTTCATCAATTCAGTCATATAAATATGGTTGTTTTGTTAATCTAGACCGTAGAAAATTGGATGTGCACATATCAGCTCCTCTCCCCTAGAGAGTCATGTGTATTCTTACATTCAATAATGAATTAGGGAGACTTGATTTTATGAATGCTCGTCTGATGGCAACCTATGTTGCACAAGTCCACAATTCCATTGGAATTGTGAAGTGTTGCATAGGTAACCATCAGAGAGCCTTCACAAAACCAAGTCACCTAAGTGACTCATACAAAGCTACAATAGTTGCATGATTCAATTGATGTACCCTAACCTATTAAAAAGATAACACCCCCAAATGAATCAAAGCACCTATAAAATAGAACACACTTGCAATTAATCAAAGGAACCTAAAATTGATAGAATTGTTGCATGGCTGATTTGATGAAGGATAACCTATGCAAAAGAGAACCCCCCCAAATTAATTGAATAGTATACCTTCTTGTTCGAACCATGAAAAGAATTTTAAATTCCAACCATACAAATATTAAACAAAATTTGCAGTGTCAAAGTTTGTGCAATTGCTACAAGATGTAATGGCTTAGGGAGACTTGATTTTCCCAAAGTCTTTATAATGATAATCTATGTTGCACTTTCTCCACAATTGGACCTTTCAACTGTGAAGTGCTACATAGGCAACCATGAAAGGCCTTAGGAAAACTAGGTCCCCTAAATGCATGTTCTAACAAAGCTTTATTGCTCATTATTGTTCTATGGTAATACATGTGAATACTTGAAGGTTTTCATGGCTATTTGAATTGGGAATTGTTTGAATCTGATTGATGGTTGTTTGGTGAATCTGATGGATTTCAGCCATTAATTATTGACTTGATTGGTTTGGTGGATTGTTTGAAATTATTTCCATAATTTTGTATTTAATAATGGGTGCCTTACAACTTGTAAAAATGGGAAGCAAATGGGATTTTGGAGTTCACCATGACTACGTTCGCACCCTACTTGGCGAGATGGGACATATTGAAGTTGATATATGTTGTAGGTTTCATGATTGATGAGACAAGCAAATGCATTTTCTTGTTGGTTTGGTTATGCTACAATGGGAAACATGGTTGTAATGGGTTCACCAGTCGCTCAAATAAGGGTGAGATGGGTTTGAATTGTGTTGACTTGGCACCTTTATTACGTTGTGTAGTTGTGATTAATGTGAAATTCATGCCTACAGTGGTGCAACAGTTGGGTTTACCAGTTTATGGGGAAGGGTACATGTATTAATGTTTGGGTTGTTTAAATTCCATGTCGAAATGCTACTTGTTATATGTCAGATACAAGTTGGATACACTTCATCATGTTTGGTTGTTTGCGTGTACTTGTTTTTTTTTGAAATGAATGTTATTAAGTGTGCATTTTAAATCTGATTTATGTTTGATTTCATCATGCCTATTTATGGATGAATTTTTTTTAAGTTGTGGAGGACCGACGTATAGGTGCACATCATATAAAGTAGAGGAAACCCCCAAATTAATCAATGGCACCTAAAAAAGATACAATTGTTGCAGGTCTGAATTTATGAAGCATACACATACACATACACATATACATAGACATAGACATAAGTGAATTAAACATGACAATAGAGAAGTATAGCAAGGGGCGGTGAGTGATAAATGTGATGCAATGGAGTGTTAGGGTGGTTGACTGAGAGAAGTAGACGTGGCAAGGTTGCCCACTTAAGACCTCTTCACACATCTATACACACATTTACATATACACATACACATTTACACATACACATTTACATATACATATACATATTACACTCAGACATACACATACACATACACATACACATACACATACATATTTACATAGACATAGACATAGATATAGACATACATGTAGAAATAGACATAGAGACATCCAACACATGGAATAGATGTATTTGGAGTTGCAAAACAAATTCCACATCAATGTATATGTCTCAAAAGTTAGTTGCATCGACATATATGGACATTTAAAAAATTAGCATTCTAAAGTCACTAAAGCAATTGAACAATCTATGCCATTTACAAAAAGGCATTGTTGACTACAAGTCTATAGCCCCATATTATAACCAAAGATAGAGGACGATAGCCAACAACACCTTGCAGAGTACAATTAAGTCCAACAACCTCTCGGCTAGCCAACAACCCTTCCATATCACAACTTTTCTGGCGGTCGGGGGAAAGGTGGTGGAGGTGGCTGACACACGTTGGGAAGCTATAAAACAGCTGTCAACAATGCCTTATAGAAAATAACATAAAGTGTATAGTGGTGCAACCATGAACACAAAGCCAAAGACTTCAATGACACATAGACATAGACATAGACATATACATATGCATAGACATAGACATAGACATAGACATAGACATAAACATACACATACACATATAGATTTACATAGACATAGACATAGACATATACACACACGCAGACATAGACATACACATACACATACACATACACATACATACACATACATTGCCATCATTGTGAAGAAAAAATGAGAAGTTGCTAGAATGAAAGGCTATAAAGTTGACAAGTGTGCGAGGCACTAGGAGCATTAGATGCAGGTTGGCTCGAAAAATACACAAGATGTCATGAAAGTAGTATATGTACATGTATATGTATATTTATATGTATATACACATATACATATACATATACATATATATATAGACATATTCATATACATATACATAAATATATGTATATGTATATGTATATGTCTATACATATGCATATATATAAGAAGAGGATGCAAAGACCTTAAGTATATACAAGTTGGATACACTTCATCATGTTTGGCTGCCAACGTGTAATTGTTTTGTTTCAAAATAAATACAATTACGTGTGCATTTAATATCTGATATACATATACATATGTCTATGTATATGTCTATGTATATGCATATACATATATATAAATGAGTAAATGTGTATTTAATATCCGATATGTGTTTGATATCGTAGTATTTTTTTATGCAAGATTTTTTTCCTAGTTTGTGGAGGACCGGAGTACCACTATGGGAAATTATTCATTGGTAGAATAGATGGCTGAATTGATGAAGTGGAACTTACAAAATAGAGAAGACCCCAAAAATTATCTATGCTACCTTAAAAAGGTACAATATATGCATGACAGATTTGATGAAGCAAAACCTAACAAAAATAGAACATCCCCATATATTTCCAAGGCACAAAAAGAAGGTACAATAATTAGATGACTGAATTGATGGAAAATAACCTATGCAAAAGATAACACCCCCAAAATAATCAATGGCACCTAAAAAAAGATACAAACATTTGCATTATAGATTTAATAAAGTAGCACATATGATAATCATAACACCCCTATATTTATCATTGACACCAAAAAAAGGCTACATAGTTGGCAAATGAGTTGATGAAATGTAACCTATGAAGACTAATCATGATGAAGTTGAAGTTACAAACAAGGTAACACCCCCAAAAATATCTAGGGTACCTAATGAAGCAAAACCTATGAAAAAAATAAGACCCCCAAATTTTTGTAATGCAAATAAAAATAGCTCCAATAATTGCATGTCTGAATTGATGAATCCTAACCATTGGGAAACATAACACCCCCAATTTAATGAATGTCACCTAAAGAAAATAGCATTAATGAATGAATGAAGCAGCACGTATGAAAAACCTAAACCCCCAATTTTATCAATGGCACATAGAAATGATACTGAACAACATTAATCGAAACATGAACATTAACCCATGATTGTAATGGTTGCAATGAAGAACAATATAAAGCTTACGAATCGAAAATAGTGAGTATAACAATTATCACATATGTATATGACTAAATTGATGGAGCAAAACCCATAAAAAAATAACATCAACATATTTATATATGGCACAAAAACAACATACATTTTTAAAGTCACTAAATAGATGAAGCAAAACCTAAAAAAATATTAACCCAAATTAATTGTTTTGGTTAATGAAATAGAGAACACAACCCAAATGAATGATAATGCAGAACCTATGAGAATAGGATAAGGAGAGTCAATGATAATGCATAACCTATGAGAATACGATAAGCAGAGTGAATGATAATGCAAAACCTATGAGTCTATTTATTTTGACTATAAAAAAGTTAAAAATGTAGCCAACTATTTTTTAAGCTTAGGAGTGGAAAACAATAAGAGTTTAACAATTATCACAAATGTATATGAATGATTTGATGGAGAAAAACCCATTAAAAAATAACATTGGTCAACATATTTTTTTAAGTGACTGAAAAGATGAAGCAAAACCTAAAAAAAGATTAACCCACATTATTTTTTTTGGTTTATAAAACAGAGAACACAACCTAACTCAATGATAATGCAAAACCTATGATAATAAGATAAGCAGAGTCAATGATAATGCAAAACCTATGGGAATACGATGAGAAGAGTCAATGATAATGCAGAACCTATGAGATAACGATTAGCAGAGTGAATGATAATGCATAACCTGTGAGATTAGGATAAGCAAAGTCAATGATAATGCAGAACCTATGAGAATATGATATGCAGAGTTAATGACAATGCAGAACCTATGAGAATAGGATAACCAAAGTCAATGATAATGGAGAACCTATGAGAAAGAATACATTAACCAAAGTATATGATAATGCAGAACCTATGAAACATAAATGGTAAAACTGTGACTGTAATATTTGCAAAATAAACCCTAGGGAAACATAAATGCTAAACTATGAGTGTTATATTTGCAAAATTAACCCTAATGAAAGAGATGCAAAAATATGAGTGTAATACTTGCAATATAAACCCTATGGAGCATAACCCATATAAACAAAAATACAACTTTGAATCTATGACAAGGAAACAACGAACAATATTATTAATGAAAGAAGAAAACAACCCAAAAAAATTCAATGGCGGGCAAACAACCAACAATATTATTATCTATTCTGTAAATAGAGCGATGCTTGAACAAAAGATTAATTTCCAAAGATTCAATGTGTTTATGAACACAAATAGGATAGTGTTCATAAACACTAAACTTCAACCAAAAAACGATTTCTGCAACACCAAAAGTAGCATAAAACAAATAGAAATTGCAAACAAAACTAAAAAAACTAAATAATGGCGAGCCTTAGTGAGCAAGCTCACCTGGGTCGAACGACTTGATGCACGACCCAGACAACAACTGAATCCCAAGCATGGCGGCGAGGAACCCGTTCATGGCGGCAAGGAAACCCGTTCATGGCGGCGAGGAACCCATTCATTGCTTGCATGGCCAAAGTCGAGGCACTGGTAACATTCACTAACTGGCGTGTACCCATCTCCTAACCGAATTCTACCCAAATATGAACCGGTCTCCGAGCATCGCAAGTTGTGGATTGAGGTTTGAAGATTGCAGATGACAAACTAAGTAGGTTCTGGCGTGCAAGTGAAGAAAGAATGACAACTTGCTTGAATGAAAGGCTGAAAAGTTGGCGACAAGAGTGAGGCACTGGGAGCATTCAATGCAGGTTATCTCGAAAAGAATGCGGGGTGGCATGGAGCTTAGGAGAGGAGACTTGCATTCAACATGACAGTCGAGAAGTGTAGGAAGTGGTGGTGAGTGATAAATGCAACGTAGTGGATTCTTAGGGTGGCGGACTGAGAGAAGTTAATGTGGCAAGGCCGTCACCTTCGGACATTGTGCCATGCAGGAAGTAGCACCCGAGGTTCCTATGTATCGGTCGATGGGTCATTTTTTTTATTTGTAAACCACATGGACCAATATCATCCTCCCACATGGCAAAATGAAGGAAATTTAAAAAAAATAAAAAATTATATTGTTTATATAATAATTATTTAAAATGGGTATTAGGAAAAAAAATTATTGCCACGTGGACCTTGCGATTTTGGGTGCATACGTATTGGCTCATCTCCCCTAACTGGAAAATATTCCAACCAACACTCTCATTTACTGGTAAATATGCATGCAAAATGTGGAAGTGCAGAAAAGGTACATGAACTATTAATAGAATGCCTCGAAGAAAAGTGATCTCATGGAATACCGAAATTGCAAGATATGCACGAAATGGATTTTTTTAAAAAGGGGTTTTAGGATTTTTCAAGCAATTGCAACCAGTAGCTGTAAAGCCGAATTCCACAACCTTTTTCTAGAATCTCCACTACCTGTGCAAAAATGGGAGCTTTTCGATAAGGTATGATCATTCATCAAATCACAAAGAATAGAGGAGATTGTCAAATCTTGTAGTTTCAATTTCCTAGCAAATAGGTATACAAAATATGGGCGCATAGACAAGGCGTGTGAACTATTTTAGAGCAAAATAAAACACAATGATCTAGCTGTGTACAAGTTTCCCTAAAATAATTACTAGAAACATGGCAAGTGAGATTCTGCACAAATTGTGTCATGTGATAATAAAAATGGGCAGAGTTTGCAAGAAAAATAATTTGAAACCTTTCCATAACAGAATTAAAGAAGAAATGAAAAAAAAGGAGGAATGAGATGTAGCAAATGCATCTCTCTACAACTGTTGCTTCAATCTATTCACAATAAACGATAAGGGGATCTAAATATATTGGGTTTAGAGCTACTAGATTTCTTGGGCTCAATACAAGATTTTGTAGCCCCTTTAAGAAAATATCAGTTACGAGTTAAAATTTGTCTTTTTTCGGAGCGAGGCTAGTAATGTTTCAACTTGGTAAAAGATGTCGTAATGTTAAAATCTAAATGTGCTCATTATTAGGATCTTGACAGTAATTTTCATTTTAATAAACATTCCCTAAAACCATTGTAGAAACCTTATTTACAGGCTGCAACTCACATTTTAATAAACATTCCCTAAAACCATTGTAGAAACCTTATTTACAGGCTGCAACTCGCCAAATCAAAGAAGTGAAAGTTGGCCTGTGCAACACAGAAAAGGCACACGAACTATTTGACGGGATGACTCAAAGAATGTAGTATCTTGAAAAGCAATGATTGCAGGTTAAGTACAAGATTGATTTATTGAGGAAGTTTTTAAAACTTCAAGCAAATGCCAATTGGCAAGCATAATCCAACTCCCAGTAGACATGTATGTAGAATATCGAAGCACAGACAAGGCATGTGAAATGTCTAACAAAATACCTCCATAAGAGTGGTATCATGGGATGCAACAGTTGCAGGATTAGCACAAAATAGATTGTCGAGAAGGGCTTTAGAAAGTTTAAGTAAATGCAAATATACAGGTGCAAGGCTGAGCTACATAACCTAGGTACGACGGGATCTTTTGTGTGCAATTAGCTATGGGTAGCTCAAGGTTTTCACCATTATACGATGGTCGAAGACCTAATGCCAACTCCATGAAGATGGAATAAATAATAGTCCAAAAATTCAAAAAATTCTAAAGGATATTCGCAAGAAGGTATAAGCCCCCACTGCAAAAGAAAACACCAAGACTCTTTAACCGAGTGCGCTAACTGTAAATACCATTAATGAGAGATTATTTCCATTAAAACATAAATGAAACAGCTTTTCGTTTCAAGGTGGCATTGAAATAAGTGAAGTGCAGTTCATATTTTTTATGATGCTACCAAACACAGTCATTCATTCAAAATGGTTCCTAGAAGTATGGTACTGAAGAAGAAATAAATCGGTTGGGGCTATGAAAAGATTAGCTCGAACAAAACCTAATAATAAAGAGATTGTTCACTGGACTTGAAATTCCTTTGGATAGGATAACATATTCGCAATACACTGGGGAAGCCATACCTTATAGACTTTCTGAGGAGGATTGTAATGTGAGTTTTCTTCTCCACCTTAGCTCTATCGTCTTCATGATCCTCCTTAGCTCTTCTTCTTCCTTCGTCTCCCCCAGAAGTATAATTTTGGCAGAGCAAGCAACATGAAACACCTACCTCCCTCAAAATGATATGACTACCAAATTGATTTCCTAAATTGGCATGACCGGGAAAGGGTCAGACGACGCTTATGTTTATACTCGCCCATTGATTACTAAATCAATAACCATATCCTGTTCAGAACAAAGCCCTCCAGCATAATTAATAGTTTAACATTACGAGACATGGCAGAAACCTACCTCCCCTCCACACGACTACCCATACCTGATCCAAGGCGTGGATATCTTTCTTAGCTTCCACGTCTTTGCATGTGGTCAGAAATTTACGTAACATTGGGCTATGCTTGCACTCCCATTATTACAACCATTAAACTGCATTGAACACATCACACAATTATCATGCAAAACATTTATCGAGTCTAATATGCAATTAGATATCCACTTCCTCCTATTTTCACAAAAGTATCTAGGTTAATTCATCAAACACGAATAGATAATTGATTTTCAAAATAGTACATGCATATGCTATAAAATTAGGCATCTGTTTGTCAGCAATTCATCGAAGGAAAATTCATCGCCATGGAAAATTCACCGCCAAGTAAAATTCACCAGCAATTCACCAACTTTTTCCATCAATGAATTTTCCTTCCGTGAATTGCTAGCAATGAATTTTCCTAGAGCCATAAAATTCATACGGAACATCACAAGATTATTTTGTTGTAAATTTTTTTTATGTGATACAAGTTTAATTTTTATTTTATTTTATTATTATTATTATTATTATTATTATTATTATTTTTTATTTTTTTATTTTTTTATTTTTTTAATTTATTTTTTTATATTAGATTTGTGATCATGTAAATATGCTTATCAATTTTTATCCACATAACCTCTAATGAGATCTTCCCTTTTTACATACCTATGTTCATTTCTAAACCTATTTAACCTTTAGTCTCATGTTATGAATGAAATTATCTAGATTAAACATTTTTATTTCATTGAATTCCATCACAAAGTTATTGATAACATCATTCAACTTTTCCAATCCATCCTTCCCTAATATTGAAAAATAAGAGATTTAAACTTGAGAGGGAAGGCTCGACCATTTCTTAGATACACTCCTAGAATGATAAAAATGGAATTATGCATATGCAACAAGGACTCTAAGGAGGTTACTCTATTTATAATACTATTTGTTAAATTACTATGGGAAGAAAATACTACTCACATATCCCAATTACAATGTATAAGTCTCCTAATAAAACAAATCACCCCAACTACTTCTTATCCTTGCATCTCCCTCAAGATAAAGTGGTCTTAATAACTCTTGCACATATTTTGATGACATGGTTGACTATAATTATTTTAGATATGTTGTATTGGACTTAATATATATTAATATTCGAGTGTAGAAGACTTATTTCATGGTATTCAACATGATATTTTTGGTACATTTGAGAAAAGACCTTCATAACTAACGTCAATACATTCCCAATAAACTTACTATGTTTATTTTTTTCTACTATTCTATCCATGATTTATCATTGAGCTCTCACACATGATTTCCCATGTGTAAAATTACCTTTTGCAATACAATACATAAAGCAAATACCATTTAAGATTTTACTGTTTGCATACACTTTGATTTCTATATAGATGTTCCAAAAATAAATTTATTTAATTAAATCAATTTCCAAATGACCATTGGAAATTCTTACCCCTTTTCATTTACTATTTATGACATAGGATTACTTTTTAACTTATTGGCATTATCTCATGATTAAAATCAACATGCTCACATTTAATATAATGTCAAACATGTATACATTCAAGATCCCTAGATTCCTTTTAGTGAATTGAGAGGGTGGCCTTATAGTTTAGGTGACAAGCTAACCTCTTAAGGTGACAAGCTAGTTAAGGTGACAAAACATCATCATAATCATCTGCATTGCTGATTACATTGCATTGCACATCTTTCAAACTCAAAGCATTACTTCACATTGCATAACAAATAACTAGGAGAAATTTTCAATTGCATTTTCTTGTCATGGCATTCAATGAGACCACATTTCTTTGAGGCATTTTTTCAAATAGTTCACTACCTTGTCTATGCTACCACATTTTTCATACATATTGTCTACCAAAGAATCTTATCAAACAATTCACTGCCTTGTTGCTATGGCTAAAATCCTAAAACAAGTGCTTTCGAACAAGCTATGGATGCTTGGAAAAAATCTATCAAAGCATAATAGTAAGCAATAGCATAGACAAGGAAATGAACTAGTTGAAAAAATGCCTCAAAGAAATGTGGTCTCATGGTGATGGAATGCCATGACAATTCATAGCAATTCAATTTTCATGGAATTCGTCATGGCATTCCATCACCATGAGACCACATTTATTTGAGGAATTTTTTCCAAATTTCATTGCCTTGTCTACGCTACCACATTTTTCATACATGTCTACCAAATAATTTTATCAAATAGTTCAATGCCTTGTTGTTGTGGCTAAAATCCTAAAACAGGTGATTTCAAACAAGCTATGGATGCTTGGAAAAAATTTATTAAAGCATAATAGTAAACAACAAGCTATGGTCTCATGTTTTTTTTTTCGCGCAAAAATTAGTGTGATTTTATTTACATTTTTTTGTAGGTTTTAAACACTTTTTTTTGGCAATTTTGCTATTTGAAATGGGGAAAAATCTATGTGGTCATTTTTGTGCATTTTTTAATTGTATGATTCTCATAGTTAGTGAAAAAGGTAGTGTTCATGGAGGAATGGAAAAGATGTGTAGAGCCTTTGAATTATACCTATACTGTGCAATGGCATTGAATCATTTAGCAAACCATTTTTTGTGGAACAATTGACTAAGACAGATCTTGTTTCAACTGACCACCCTCTCATGAAATCTCATTTATATTATAATCTTGCATGATCTTATGATAGTAAAGGTTATTATGACACCATTGGCCGCTACTACATGACATCATTCAAGGAAAGCCAGAGGCCACAAGATTTTGTTGACATGTTCAATTGAAGCTGAGAGATCTTAAGAGTTCTCTCTCAAATTTTGAAAAGGTTATGAAGGTCCACCCTGAGAACTGTGAGAGCTTAAAAGATGTAGGCCATATATATGCTCAAAAAGGGCAGATGGAGAAGGCTTTGAAAATTTTAAGAAAGGCAACTCACATAGATCCACGTGATGCCCATGCATTTATCAAGATGGGTGAGTTATTAATACGATAGGCCCCAGTGCAACCTTATATTCTCTTAAGAAAGAAAAGATTTTTTTGAAGAAGAGCGGAGAAGAAGTACCCATTGAATTGTTAAACAACATTGGGGTTCTTCATTTTGAGCATGATGAACTAGAGTTGGCTCAAAAAAAATTTATGGAGGCATTAGAAAATGGCATTTGGTTTGAATTCATAAAAAAAAGTCCCAATGCCAATTTTGTAGTTTTTTTGTGCTCTTTAAGGATATGGAATTCTTCCATCAACTAGAAGAAGGTGGTGTTTCACTTGAGTTACCATGGGATAAAGTCATAGTCTTGCTAGGTTGTTTGAATAGCTACATGATACTGAAAAAGAAAATCTTTTATATAGGCTAATATTGTTCAAGTTTCCTGATTATGTGGATGCATATCTATGTCTTGCAGCAATGGCTTAGGCTCGAAATGAGATCCAACTAAGCCTAGAATTGATTGGGAATGCTTTATGTATGCTTGGAAACATGAAACTAAAAATCTAGATGACTGGCTTAAAGCAAAAGAAACAATTAAAGTAGCACGCCAACTTGTCTTGGCCAATGAAGCAAAACGAAAAGTTGATGAAGAATGAAGGATTCTGATGGAAAGGAGAAAGCAAGGGGTGATCCCACAATACTAGTTTACAATTTTTGGCTAAACTGGACACTGAACTGATTTTTTCTAACTAAATATTCACTTTCGAGCACCTATAGTGGCTAAACCGTGAGGAATTTGAAGATGATGCAAACTAGTGATTTGTGACATTTTTTCTGTAGATTCTAAATATATTTTTTTCAAAATTTTTAGAATCATATTGCACTTATTTTTCCATCTCCTTCGAAAACAAGTTTTTTTCAGTAAACACCATTTTTAAGGAGTGACGTTCACCGTATACAACATAATTTTTTTTCCATGAAGGATAATTTTTTTTTTTTTTTGAATTTAGATTTGTAACTACGATATCTAATGCTTCCAATTGGTTGCATAGTGTTTTATTGAATTTTTTTCCTTAATCAAGTTTTGAAGTCAAACCAATTACAATTTAGACATAGGCGAACTGTATACAACATAACTTTTTTTGTATGTATCAAAATTCAAATTTTTTTTGTTGGATCAAGGACATCAATATCTAGTGCACTGATATTTTTTTAAAAAAATTGATAATATGCTATTTTTCCACATGTGCAGAACGAAGAGCTTGATTTTCGGTGAAAAACCTATGTTTAATCAAACTAAAAAAGCAAATACATAATAAAACCAAAACATATTAAAATTATATTCGTTGAATAGCTCGTTCCAAGGACTACCATCATCCAATTGGCTCTGTGAAGTCTCCTCCATTTTCATCCTCAACCCGAGCTTCAAAGGGAAAAATTCTGGAGTCTTTTGGTGCCAAAGGTGGAGAAGGGGGGAAAAGGGGGATTTGAGTGAACCCCCCTTGGAGGTTCACTCGAACCAAGGTTCACTGGAACCAAGGTTCGAGCGAAGCCCCTTTCCACAAATTCTTTTTTCCCAGGAAATGTGGGACCTAACATTCAATGGGTTCACTCGAAGGGGGGTTCTAGCGAACCCCCTTTGGGTTCTCTTGAACCAAAAACCAATTTTTTTTGCATGGGGATGTTTTTTGCAATTTTCCTTCCTCACTAGAATTGTAAACCAATTTTGTGGGTTTACCCCAAGAGGAAGAACTTTAGAGGGTGATGCAACAAGAGGAGTAATTTGAATGTGTGAAGGAATTATGGAAGATTAAGTGTAAGGACAGGGATGATAACGATGATGAGGGTGGTCAGTCTGGGAAGAAACAAAAGAAGGATAAGGACCACAAGGCTTAGGATTCTTATATGGAGGAACCTGATGTTTCCATGGAAGATGAGAGGTAAATTATATGAGTGATAAGGAACAAGATGATGCAGAAAATTCCCAAGATCTTCTTGCAGGTACAGGTCTAGAAGACTCCGATGATGGTGAGACAAATTCTCCAATTTCAACAAAATCATGAAGGAGACATGCATACTCCAATTCTGAAGATGATGAACCATTGCAAAAACAGAGTCCGAGAGAAGATGATCCATATGATGATGATGTCTAGGCTTCATGAGCTTTAACCAAACCTAGCTCCTATTTTCCAAGAGAAAAATCCCCAAGGCCCATGGGAAATGAATGATGAGCATTTAAGTTTCAAACCAAGTTGAAACTAAAATGCTCGTCATTCATTTCCCATGGGCCTTGGGGATTTTTATCTCAGAAAATAGGAGTATAATAATAACTCAAGAGGATCTTAATGTCATAAAAGGGGTCACTTTAAGTGTTGGCATATAGACCACGAAATTTTTATGTTGCAAATGGGGCAGCCATTGTGCCAACTAAAAGGGGTCAATTTGATATTGCAAAGGAAATTTTTACACAGGTACAAGAAGCTAGTGCAAGAAACATCTTTGTTGAGATGCCTAATGTGTGGGTAAATCTAGCACATGTTTACTTTGCACAAGGATAGTTTGCGCCTGCAGTAAAAATGTATCAAAATTGTTTGAGGAAATTCTATTTTGGCACTGGCACCCAAATTTTATTATATTTAGCTTGAACACATTATGAAGCAGAACTATGGAAAGATTGTAAAAGAACATTATTAAGAGTAGTAGATTGTAACTAATGTAAGTTTCCAATCAGAAAGCTATAGATTTTGTGTTTAATGTAATGAGGGTTTTGAATTACCTCTAAATTTGTTGTAGAGGGCATCCCCAAATCCGAATTCATTGCGGACTTCAAATACTTTGTGAAAAACACTAAAGTCCTTGCCTACCTTTTCAGAATTCTCTAGGTCCTCTCCAAACAATCTTTATCACCCATTCAAGTTTTGTAACTCAAAACGCCTAGTGTAGTTCGTACGCCCAACTATTGTAACTCAAAACGAGGTGCTTCAGTGCCAAGCTAACCAGCTGCAACTAACGAATGAATTAAGGTCTGCAATGAATGCGAATAAGTGAATAATTAATCGTGCCAATAATTGGACGAAATAATTTTTAAAATTCTTGTCTAATTTGTATTTGGTGACTAACTATTTAGTCATTTTTATTTCTATCACTAAATAATTTATTATTCAATGACCAAATTAGTCATTTATTTACTCCTTTATAGCTGAATTGCAAAAAATTAGTAGAATTTAGTCATTTTTAGTTGTTATGACTAAAAATTTTAGTCACCTAGTCATTTATTTGCCAAATTCTACTAGTGTCCCTACACTAATCTTGAGAGGTAGTTATGCAATAAAATTCTAGATATTTACAAGAGTTACAAATATTAAATATAAATATCATTCATACCACAATAGAGTGATTTATGTGGGGAAAACCCTTTTGAGAGAAAACCCCAAACTCCAAAAGATACTATTATTCAAAAATTGAGAAGATTATAATATTCTTACAAAGAAATATTTTTCAGGAGTATCACCAACTAGAGATCTAGAGACAACTCAACATCTATGAGACTCTTCACACACAATACAATCCCCTGCATAGCCATAATACAATTCCCTTATAAAAGGAAGCTTTCCTTCTAGGGCAAGTAAAGCCAACATAATATTTATCTTCAGATCTATTACCTAATGATGAATGATCCAAATTTATAATAAAATATCTATATATCTCTATATATAACATTGTAGCCCCCATGCTTAAATGCAAACTTATTATATAAATATTAACCTTTTTCTAATTGTAAGGTTGAGACATAATTATCTTAACTTTAAACAAAGATACATGTAAGGAGGTCCATATAGTATCTCATATACCTTATGAGAAGGGCCTTGAAAACACTTTGTGAATATATTAGGTTGTCATAAATAATGGTTGTGTTGGATCCTTGTTACACATACCTTAAAATGCAAAAATATTAAGCCCTAGTACAGTTTGTTGCAATTGACTTGTTGTAACCCACCACTTATAACCAATCTAAGAGAGTCTAAGTGGGTTTTCACTTTGTTAAAAAAAAATTAAGTGTATTCTTTGTTATCCTTTGTGTGCTTATCAATGTTTGGATGTAGTAAAAATATCAAAAATTATGGGTGTTGGGGTTGTGTTCAAATTCTTAAGTTTGTGCAAAGTTGTCAAAATTTTATACTTTTTTGGGTTTCCCTTACTTGGGTACTTTGTATGTATTCCTCATGATCCTTGAAACATTGACTATTTTCCTTGAAACCTTTTTTACACCAAAATTTTAGGCCTACCAATATTTGAGTAGGTACATTCCCTTGGAATCCTTGAACTTTGAACCTCGAATATTTGCACTTCATACTTTGGTTATTTTATGCATTGGAGTTTTAGATATTTAATTACTAGCTTATCATTTTTGTGTTCCCTCAAAATATAATCCCCAATTATTTTCACTAAGTACTTTATCATTAGTGTGACTTAAGACTTGTCCTTAATCAAGTATCTAGTATGAAGTAAGTTTGAATGCCTACTCCTAATCCATTTTTCTAAATTACTTATTAAAGCCTAATCATCCCTTTCACTAAGTACCCATTCCTTGGAATCTATGATTCCTAAACCATGAAACCATAAATATCTCATCATTAATTCCAAAATTTGATGCTACAAAATATATGAGTCCTTGCCTTGCTCCCTCATTTTCTTTACCAAAAGAATGTCTAAGCAAAATAATTTTTTTCAAGTCCAATTTGTTAGAGGCTTGAACTTGTTCTTACTTGAGTACCTGTTGTTGGTCATCCCTTACTTTTGACTTTGGACTCAATATTTTCACTAAGTTACTTTACTAAAGTCAAAATTTATGGCCTTATTTCTACATAGGTATGTGTTTTTTTCACTCCCAAGCCCCAAAATCCACCACTTCCTTCATGCATTTTTTTGGAGTTTGAATTTCACTTATCTCCTTACCGAAGTACTAAATTCCCAATAACTTCCCACATGTTTCCTTTTAGATTTGTATGTGCAATCATCCCTTTCACTAGGTACCATGTATGTAGTATTCTTGACCCTTGATCCCAAAAATTTTGAAATCCCATTTTATTTAGGGTGTTGGGTACCAAAATTAATGATCCAGTTCCTAGAACTAAATCCCCCTCACAAATTCAAGGTTTTCATCAAGTGGGTGAAATAGGTTCATCAATAGATGAATGGGGGATTTAAGGTCAACTCTATAAGAGTGGGTTTTCTCTCCTACACTTTGAGCTCAACTTAGACTCAAAAGGGTGTTCCTAGGGGTATACTTTAATGTGTATTTAAATCAAACAACATGGACAATAAAAAGTGACTAAAACCAAACCCAACTACAACCTTGACCCCAAATGATGTCAATAAGTCAAGATAAATTGGTTGTGTGAACCCTAAATGGTTGAATAGTTGTGCAACATAACCCACATAATTTTTTCCTACTAAACATTCACTTAAGAATAATGTCTTGGTTAAATCAATGATCATGGGTACACAAGAAGGATTGTCTTACTTCTGAACTACTAATTAATATTTTTTATTTTGAATGATTGGGTTAGAAAACTCACTAACTGATGCCTATTTATGGGTAACAAAGTCAAGTCACGAGGAGGGAACAATGAAAGGTAAAATAGTGAAGGATTGATCTAAGCATAATAATTAATCAAATGAAAATATTATAGGCATAATATAATTAGTTATCCATAATCAAACTGCACAAGTCCACATGTAAATCATGAAATATTATTACAAATATTTTAAATGTTTTAAAATGTTGTCACATTCTTTAACAAGAATTTACATTCACAACATTAAACATGTTGAAGGGAATCTACAAGATAAATTTGAATACCCTAAAAATTACCATGATTTTGGAGAGATTACATCTACAACACACTCTGTTATGGTACCTTTGGATATTCAACCACCTTCACTACTCTCCTATAATTTATGTAAGAGAGGGGGACCAACCACATTCAAGGCCCCAGGTCACGGAGAGCCAAGAACGAAAGGATGCCCTAACTTACCTCAGCTTAAAAGGGGTGTTTTGAAATGAGGGACGAGAATGATAAGGACTATAAGGTCCTTCGATCACTCTGTAGACCTGAAATCAATTTTGTGGCTAGGAAAACTTGTTTTCGAGTCCAACACTATACCTCAGGAAGCTCTCTGCCCGAGGATGAAAGCACAGTTTTGGGATGACAGTGCAGCGCATTGGCATCTCTCAGGTGCGTTGGAATCCGTATGACTAAAGGATAGAAATTATAATGAGAACTGCTAGAAAATGGGCTGACAACCTAGCTAATCACTTCTAAAGGGACAAAACAGAGTTATGAAGTAGGATAGATACAAACGAATATGATAAAGTAAATATATGAGGGTTAAGGTGACAAGAATGATCTCACAAAGATACTCGTTCACCAGCTAGCTCCACAAATCACGTCCACCTACACACAAGAAAGAGGAAAATTGTTGGGGGTTGTATAGAGGCAGACCCCCATTTTGGTGTTTCCACCTCCACAGACAGCCAAGATAGCAACTATGGAGAAAAGTATGATAAAGGAAGAATGAAAGTAAAGAACACAATAACACTACAAAATAGCAATGTGCTACTCAATCAAATCATAGAGGAGAGGAGTGAAAAATGCTTACCACCTCCACCAAGAGCTCACTAGCTAATGGAGGAGAAAATGAGAGGACTCAAGCCCCTACTGCAATGGTGTTGTTCCACACTTTCTCTATGGAGTTGATGGAGTGTTGTTGTTATTGCTATGGAGTGCCAAAGTGTTGCTTAAAAGCTTAGAATGCAAGAAATATTGTGCAAAATGCTTAGAGGATTGTGTAGAGAGCTTGCTAGAGGATGCTTAGAAGATTAAATGAAGGAATGAATAGTGAATTTGAAGGGAGAATGAGAAAAATAGCCATATTTGGGTCGGTTGGTCGAAGAGGGGCATTACAAATTGACCCCAATGGGAAGTGTAACGCCTCTACAGGCTTCAAATGTAGAAATCCATCAAGGACATCTGCGCACTACGCGGGCATCCCCGACAATTATTCTTCTACTGACACATAAAACAAAATCCAAGTGGAATGAAGGCAGTGGGCTGATGTGGATTTTTTCCTTCGAAATTGGTTTTCTAAGGTGAGGAAGTGTAAAAGGGGAATTTTCCTAAGGGGTGCAAATTCGCTCCTATACAATTTAATTTCAATAATTGAAACCTTAAAAATTGTTGACACCTCTTCTACAATAAGAACAACTACTGACCTCCTTTAAAATAAGTGAGAGAACACAAAAAATTCCTCTAGGTTGAAACCCTAATCCATGGCACAATTTCATCCACAAAATCTATGGTTGGGAATGAATCTCACTCAAAATGGATGTTTATATCAAAGAAAAACATCTACATTTACTTCTTGTAGTTGGGAAGGTCGTCATTAATGTGAGTTGATGGAGTAAGTAGAGGAAAATTACATCATTGAGCCTTTAAAACCTTTAAAATAACCATATAATTTATTATACCTTTGGGTGATTAGACATTAAAATTCTTGACCCCTCAACAAGGCACGACAAAATCATCAGAGTATTGAGTCATCGCCTACTCGTTGGACCATCGAACTTGGGAGAGAAGCATGAAATCCTCTATTGTCTTGAAATACACATTAATTTTATTTTTTTGAACAATCAAGCCATCAGAGTCTTATTGAATCATGTACCTATCAACCAAGGGTGTGGGCACATCCACCATTGATATCCTAACAAAGCATCATATCATCGAACCTCTACACTTGACCAAACATCCTACTAATGGGATGAAGGGATGCAAAAATCTAAAATTCTAAGATACTTAGAGTGGTTTGGGAGTGGATCAAGGGAAAATGTGGGGGAATTGGACTTTCAAGGAAAGCATGACCTAGATGACAAGTTTGACTGGGATGGAAGGATGAATTTTTTTGAAAGTCTTATAAAGAAAATTTCAAGAAATTAGGGATGGAAGGGATGGTAGGAAGGCAAGGGAAACCTAGAAAACCCAAAAGGCTAACAATTTTAACACTTATCCAATTTCAAAAGAATTCTAGGTGGGGATTCTAGAGAAATAGGAAAGGCAATCCAATTTCACAAGGCTTCTAGGTGGGGTTTCTTGAGTGATAGGAAAGACAAGTAGGGATAGACAAACTCTGAGGTATGAAATATAAAGAATGCAATAATTATCATATTTTGGAGGGATTAGAGCGGGGAGTTGGGACCGATAGGGAAGGTAAGAAAAATAAATAACCCCAAAGCTCTAACAACCTATAAAACTTAATAATTAGCCAAATTTTGGTTTTTCAACATGGGTATTTGGCCAAAAAATGAAAAAGGGGGGTTAACACAACATCCAAACCCACAACTATAAGAAATATTGCCCATTTAGAATTTATTAAATTAGTTATTAACAATGGGTTTGTTGGCCTCCTACAATGATTTAACAACTAAGCCCTTAAAGTTATGATTTAGAGATTGGAAATCTAATCTGAATATCTATCTTAATCATCATGAAGGTGCATTTAACTTGTCAACCCAAGGATGTAGACTTGAAATGGGTCAGCACAGTATGTGCACTAGGAATCCATAGTATCCATATTCATTCTACAACTAAGAAAGACATAATTCTAAAAATAAATTGCTTAGAAAGAAATAGCATAAGTGTTGAACATCAACCAACAACTATGCTAAGCTGAAATGCATGATAGAAATGAAAATCTAGGCAAACAGACAGGAAACTACTTTGTCTACTTTGGCTGTAGGAACAGTCATAGAATGGAATTCTAGTGGCTGTAAGAGCAGACAGTTTCCAGATTTGTAACTAATTACACATAAAAGTAACAACTAAACTAAAGGATGGAATGCTCACCAAGTGGGCCCCCTTGGATGAGTATCCCTTAAGAAAAATGTAAACTCAGATGCAACGATCTTATAACTTCATTTTATTCATTGGAAAGCATGATTACAATAGAGCAACATAACTGTATTACTGAAAAACTAAGAATGTGAGTACAACATTAGATTAATCCACCTTCTGAGAAGGAGAGTTCAAGTCTTATTTATAGGAGGAAAAACTAATAACTACCTAGCAAGGCGGTCAACTCCAACAGATTAGGAGGATGCCAATTTAGGGAAAGCATAAAAAGTGGAAAGGAGGTTGTGCATGCACAAAAGCTGGTCAAGTCGGTTTTCCTTAACATGGATCTAGTATAACAATAGCTCCTATATTCACTCAAAAAACTATTATGACCATTTACAAGGTAGTTACAATCTTCAATTTGAACTAGGAATCTCCCTCCATTGACCTTTGAATGATCACCTTGTTGACCTTTATGGCAAACAACCAGCTGGCAGAATCTTCCTCAATTTTGTAGGTTCTAATTATATCTGCATGACAACATTAGTATGCACAACAATTTCATATCTATAACTATCTTAAATTAACATTCATTAATCCACATGTAAAATTAATATAAACAGTTCATATAGCATGTCAATGCCATTTAAAGTTTACAAAAATAAGCTTATGCCCAATGTCTATAGTTTTAAGGAAATAACATGGAAATGTCAGAATCCAAGTATCAAGATCTATGACAACTACAACAAATGGATAATAAACTCTATCAAAATTGAGCCATAAATTGGACTTATCATTCCCCCCAACCTAAGGTTTTGTTGGTCCTCTAGCAGAGTAAGGGTTGTTCTTTTTCTTAGTTAACACTTTGAAATCTGGAACTGCCAGCTATCCTACATTAGTTCTTGCAGTGTATGAATTAGGGTCTCAATAGAACCCTTGCTTGTTGTCCAACCTATTCCATCTATTCCTTTCTACAGCTATATCATACTGATAATACCTAAAATTTGGCACAAGCCATAATAGGATAGGTGGCTGAAAAGTTAATGGAAGCCAAAATTGTCCCTTCATCCTTCCAATATGTATATATCTATCAACTCTTTTGTATGCAACATAGTTCTACAAAGAGTGAGGCTCATCTTGTTTTAACTCATTAGTCAGGTTGTTCCACCTCTGTGCCAAATATCCCATTATAGGTTTCCCTATGGTTTCTGCTACCTTCTCATATTCTCTGTAAACTACTTCTCTCATAGCTAGGATCCTACTACTATAGCTTGGTCGGTAAAAAAATTTGTGCCATTCCCTAAAAATGTCTCTTGGGTTCCTAGCTTCAACCCTGATGGGCAGGGGAGTGTTGGATTCTATTGCCTATAAGTCCTAAAATCTTGTCCCCAACTAATTTCATTATGTATCCAAGACATGAATTCCCTTAATTGGAGATCCCCAACATACAACAATGGATTCCAATCATGATCTTGGGACACAACATAATTATGTAAATTATAAAGTTCACACAACACATTCTTCATTTCAGGAGGAGCAATCTGATAAGCCTGGAAAAATTCAAGAGGAGTCTCAATGTAAGGATTCAAACCTAAAATGATCCTTGCTAGTTTAAAAGAAATATTCCTATCCTTCAAATATAGAGCATAGACCCTTGGAGGAGTCCTGCATTCTAACAGCTGAGGTACTAAGGCTACTACATTGTTCACCTTTTTCCTTTAAAGTAGCAATTTTTGTATTCTTCTCTTCAATCCCTTCATCTCTCTTTTTAATTTCCTCCTTTAGCCTGCATTTCTCCTTTTTCCACTCCTCTTCCCTCCTTTTCATCTCATTCCATAAGTTTATGACTACCATGTGCATTGAAAAATCAGAGAGCTTATTCCTAGCACTGATTCTTGCTCTTCATGTGGCCCCAGTTGCAGGGATTCTGATTGCTCACCCAATTATGGTTGCAAGGTTTCTAATTGTTCACCCAATTCTAGTTGCAGGGGTTCTTGCTCTTGTTGCAAGGACTCCTAATTATTCTCATACTCTTGACTCTCAACCTGTTATGTGATGGCAGCAAACTCTGCTAACCTTTTGTCTATCTGCTCCTCAAAAATGTCCTTTTCCTCAACGTTCACCTACCCCATTGGGACTTTTGTGTCTTCTTTTGATGTTCCTTGAGGGCTAGGTATTCTCTTAGGAGACACACTAGCGGTTGGCCCAACTGGTCTTGATTTTGTAGAAGGGGTTTTATGTTTTTCTTTGGTTGTAGGAAGAACAGTGTTAGCCTTTCGTTTCTTAGAGCTTGGCGCTTCTTTTTTTGTCGTTTGCTTTTTAGATTTTCCCTTCCTCATTTTTGCCTCTTTATTTTGTTCCCTAGTTCGAATTAGGGTTCCAAGAGGGACATCATCATCAGAGTCTAAAGAGGAACTATCTTTGTTTGAATGTTCTGCCTCAGAAGAACTAATCTTTATAGTTTTCTTAGCTACGGAGGTTTTACACTAGGGATTGCACCAAAAGTTGAGGCTCTAGGAGTGGCTTCAATAATGTTCAATCTCCTACTAACCCTACGAGGTTGAGGAAAAACCCTAGGTCGCAAATGCTCTGGTCTAAATTGATCAATATTTAAAAATTCCTCCCAAGTCATATCAGACACATCATGCAGAGACTTTTCTACTAATAATTTGATCAGACAATGGTGGGAGATATAATTATCCCTACCTTTTTGGGTTTCAGTTGCCATGATTGAAAGGAGATGATATAACATGTTTGGCATGTTCATTCTTCTCCCATGCCTCATATGATTCAGGAGTTTGAAGTGCACATAATGTAGGTTTGAATGGCGGCCTTCACAAGTGATGTACTTCACAATGTGGATAGCTACTTGCTTCCATGCTCAGGAAGAGAGGTTCTCTTCGCACCTTGTTTGTCCACATCTAATGGAGGATCATCAGGTTTAGTAAATTCAGCCCTAGCTAACCTTGCATCTCTAGAAGCAGGGTAATGTTCACCATCGGCAAGCAACCCTATAACTTCTACAATCCTCTCTTCAGTAGCTATTACCTCCAACCCTTTTACCATGGCCTTTCCTTTAGACAATGTCTACACAAATTTCAATGCAATGTCTTCATTATAACCATTAAGCTTAAGGAAATAATCTAACCATCCGTAGTTTCTGAACTCGGCCTAGGAAGGTGCATCCTAAAATACTACATCATGAATCGTGGGTTCATTTTGAATTAAATGACCTCCCATCGTTCAGCTGCCTACAATTAAACAAGCACTCTGCAATGTTTCCCTTCCTGCAATCTTTATCTGAAAGCAAAAATTTCACATTCCTACAACACTGTTGAATTCCCAACGCCAATGTCGAATGAATTTTACCTTTTTTGGCGACTTAGGCTTATGACTAAGACAATAAAGGTAGTAGGGATTAATAAATGAAGGATATGATCAAGAAAAATGGTGATGGTTGATGTCATTTCACACATGCAAGCCATCACCTCACTCAGAATTCAAATTAGCTCAATTTGAATTTTGCTGAGATGGACCAACATGGACTGACATGTGGACATGTTATACACACTCCCCCAACCTAAATTTGAGCATGTGTCCTCACATGCGAAGTAGTAATGACGATGTGACAGGGCAAGGGATAATTACATGCTTTGGAAAACATCTACATTAATGTACAATAATTAATTAAATGTACTAAAAGATAATTAAGATGTAAAAAATTGATGCACACGTACCTAAATTCGTGGAATATTTGTTACAAGGAATATTGAGGAAGTACCAGTCACCTTTTAAGAATTCAATTGAGTAATTAATGAAAGTGGAGATGGAACAGAGTGAAGTGGAATGAAGTGAATTTATGGCAGAATGATGGAAGAGAGAAATGTGGAGATGGATGGGTGGATGGGTGGATGAATGAAGAAGTGGAATCCCACACAAGTGGAAGTCTTTATTATGACAGTTTGCATACCTTGGTTAGCCAAAAGGAGGGACACTAGGTTTGCTTCCTTCGACTGCAAGAAGTTCGGGTGTTGCATGTTGGGTGAATTGTTGCATGAATTCCTCCTTGGAAGTTGACTTGTGATACAACCTGAGGTGATGACCATTGACAAGCAGCTTAAATCTCACATGGTCAATGGTAGTGAGTTGAACAGCTCCATTGGGAAAGACTTCAACAACCTTGTATGGTCCTAACCACCTTGTTTGCAACTTACCAGCATTATCCTGATATCTGGAGTCATAAAGGAGCGCCCAGTCACTTGGCTGGAATTTCTTGTCCTTTATGAATTTGTCATGCCACTTTATTCTCTGATTCTGCACTACCTCTATTTGATGCAAGGTTGTCTTTCTCATCTCATCCAAATTATTCAGCTGCATAATTTTGTCCTTTTGTGCCTCAAAGATATGCATCCCTAAGTCTAGTGCAATCCTAAGAGTCTTATGCTCAAATTCAATGGGCATCATAGTTGTCTTTCCATACAGTAACTCAAAAGGAGTGAAGCCTATGGTTGTTTTCCAGGTAGTCCTATAGGCCCAAACAGCTTCTGGCAGCCTATTTTCCCAATCCTTCTTATGGATAGCCATTGTTTTGGTCAGAATGGCTTCAATTTCCATGTTGGTCACCTCAACTTGGCCATTGGCCTGAGGGTGATAAGGAGTAGACTTCTTGTGCCTCACATTATATTCATTAACTAGTGTTGTGACAAGGGTTGATGTAAATTGTGCCCCCTGATCAGTCACTATCTCCCTTGGAACCCCATATAGTGTGAAAATTTCCTCATAAAGAAATTTTGCAACCTTGTTATCTCTTGCATGCATCATGGCTTTAACTTCTACCCACTTGGTTACATAATCAGTGCAAACTAGGATATAAGATTTACCATTTGATGGAGGATCAATGGGTCCTACAAAATCCAATCCCCATTTATCAAATGGAGTGATTACTACCTGGGGGTAAAGGGGCATCTCATTAGATTTGGTTGGCCGACCCATCCTCTGACATCTATCACACTTCCTTGTATATTTCCCTACATCCTTGTGGAGTGTGGGCCAGTAATATCTTGTGTTCAGAATCTTCATTGTTGTCCTCTTGGCTGCAAAATTCCCTCCACAGGGTTCATTATGACATGCATGCAATATATCATATGTCTCATCTTCCCTCACACATCTTCTCATGACATTGTTTGGTCCATTGTAGAACAAGCATCCTGCAATCCATGAGAAAGGAAATTTTTTCTCAATGAGCACCCTTCTCTCTTTTGGAGAGAAATGAGGAGGAACTTTCCCTATGACCAGATAATTAGCTATGTTAGCATACCAGGATGTATGCACACTGATGGAAAATAAATTTTCATCAGGGAAAGAGTCATCAATGACTTGATTGTCCTCTACTGAAGTCAGCCTTGAAAGAAAGTTTGCAACAACATTGGCCTTCCCTGGTTTATCAATAATGGTTATGTCAAACTCCTACATCGACAACAACCATCTTGCTAGCCTACCTACTATAAGGGGATTATTCATGAGGTACCTAATGGCTACATGGTTTGTGTGCACAAAGATCTGATAGCCTATTATGTAGTGCCTGAATTTGTGAAGGGCATGGACCACTGCCAACATTTCTTTTTCTGTCATTGTATAGTTGAATTCAGCTCCCTACAAGTTTTTAGTGACAAAATAAATAGCATTCTCAATTGCTCCTTTTTTCTATCCTAAGACTGCTCCTATAGCATAGTCTGATGCATCTGTATGAATGTGAAAAGGAAGCTCCCAATTAGGACCTTTGAGTACAGGAGCATGAATTAAAGCCGCTTTCAAGTCATAGAATGCCTTGTCACAGTCTTCTGTCCATTGGAATTCAACATCTTTAGTTAGGAGAGTGTACAATGGTGTTGCCATTTTGCTGAAATATTTGATGAAACGCCTATAGTAACCTGCATGTCCCAAGAAACTCCTAACATCTTTTTGTTTTGCAGGTATAGGTAGATTGGTGATCACCTCAATCTTGGCAAGATCTACTTGAATTCCTTGGTGAGAGATGTAGTGGCCAAGGACTACACCCTCCTACATCATCATCATGAAGAAATTTTCACTGTTTAAAGATAAAGTATGGTCTTCACATCTCTGTAAGACTCTCCTGAGATTTTCCAATGCTTCATTAAAATCAGCACCATAGGTAGTAAAATCACCCATATAAATCTCCATACAATCATGTGAGATATCTGAAAATATGCTAATGACTGCCCTCTGAAAAGTTGCAGGTGCATTGCATAATCCAAATGGAAGTACTGAGTAGGCATAAGTCCCCCATGGATAAGTAAAGGTGGTCTTCTCTTGGTCCTCAGGTGCAATTTGGATCTGGTTATACCTACTAAATCCATCCAAAAAAGAGAAATATTGCTTTCCTACAAGGGAATCTAGTACTTGGTCTATGAAAGGAAGGGGAAAATGGTCCTTTTTGGTGGTAGCATTGAGTTCCCTGTAATCAACACAAACTTGGCACTGCCCTCCTTTTTTGGGCACAATCACCAATGGAGACACCCACTGGCTATCTGAAATGGGGTAGATAAATTATGCATCTAGCAATTTTTGTAGTTCCCATTTTACAATCTCTCAATGCAGGGTTAATTCTTCTTTTTGGTTGCCTCACTAGTGTGCAATCATCTCTGATGTATATCCTATGGGTGTAGAGTTGAGGATCCAATCCCTTCATATAATGATAGTCCCATACAAATGCATGTTGGTGGGTCTTCAGAAAGTTTTTCAATGACAACTGTTGATCTTCACTCAGCCTGTTGTTAATATTTAGATATTTCCCTTCTGACACTTGCACTTGTGTAGTTAACTCTATCATAGCTGCTTCACTAATGCTTGGTACCTTGAGTTCATGTGGCAAAAATGTATGAGACATACCTATTGCTGTAGGAAGTTCAGCTACAGGAAGAGCGAGTAGAAGTGTCTTCACTGGACCTGCAAAATCAGATGCATGAGAGGATGATGCTTCTTGCACCTCACAATGGTTTTGAATTATGTTAAACAATACTTCATCTTCTTCCTGAAGCTGCATGAAAGAACTTTTGCCTAGCATCATAAGCTATGCCACAAAATTGACTTCCTCGGTCTCTTCACCAACATATGGCCATATGGGATTATCCATATCATGGGATGGTTAAGCAGGAGGGTAGAGAACAAAATTTTTGGTGCCTTTCCCATAAAAAATGCTCATGTCTCATGTTTGAAATCCAATATAGGAATTTTTTTTTGCTAACCATGGCCTCCCTAGGATGATGGGATACCCGCCTAGTGTAGCTTTGGGAGAAAGAATCATGAAATATGTTGGGTACTCCCAAGAGTCTAGAGTTACCACAAGATCTTCTACTATACCATCAGGTTTAACAGTGGAACTATCAGCAAGCTACAAGACAGTGGGAGTAGGTCTCATGCTTGCAACATTTAATTGTTGTAGGATGTCCTTAGTCATAACATTTATTGCTACTCCCAGATCAATTAGAGCATTCTTTATTTGGATCCCATTTATAAAAACTCCTACCACAGGACTACTTGGGTCATTGTATTTGGGAACAATCACTTTCCCAAGCATGATGTCAACCAGTTGTCCCACCACATGAACCATAGTGGAGTCTTTCTTTTTCCTGCCTGGCTTCTTGAGGCATGCTTCCTTAATTACTTTTTCATATATGGGAACATCTTTTATGGCCTGAAATAGAGGTATCTTGACACATATATGCTTCAGTTGATCTAGAATTCCAAAGGTTGTTTCCTCCTTCTCTTCCTTTGTTTAGCAACTTCCAACCTTTGAGGAAATGGTGGTTCTTGTTTGGTCTACTAGTCTGGGATTGGTTCAGGATTTTTAGGTGCACTTGGTTCAATGGGGACATTCAAATGCTCCTCCTCTTCCATAGGAAGCTTAGTAATAATGGGTGTGGAAGGAGTTGGAAGAGTAGTTCTTGAACGCAAGTGGATGTCACTTACACTCATAGCATATGCAAGAAATTGATTTGGATTAGCAGAGTATACTGGTTGCTACTATTGTGGTTTTTTATTTGGGTTAGGTGTGGGCTAAGTAGGTCTAGGTGTGTTTGAACTTGAACTAGAAAGAGGAGACATTATAGCAGGTTGTTGGGGCTAAGAAGGTGGCTACATGTAACTGGTTGTCTGGTTTGGCCATTGTTTTCCTCCCCTCCATTTAGATGTTTGTTGCCAGTTTCCTAGGGGTGGTTTCCAATTTCCTTGAAACTGTTGTTAATTCCCCTGAGGTTGTTGTCATTGGGGTGGAGAGTTTTGGTGATTAGGCCAGGTATTTGGAGGGTTATTCCAAGGCTATGGTGGATATCTTCCATAGTTGGATGGATATGGGGGCTGCCATTGGTTACCTAATGCATAAGAATTGAAATATGGCCCATCAAAAGATAATGGATCTAGTGGCATACCTTGTCTTGGAGCCCATGGTCTCCTTTGTGAAATGTAGTAGACTTGATCATCATCACCCTGGATTAGCTTGAACTCAGGTGGGATCTGCTTACTGTCAACGTTAGCTACCATTTTGCATTTGCAGTCCTTCTTCTTTTGTCTACAATGAGGGCAATATTTTGCCAACATTTCCTCTACCTCCTCTTGTTTCTTCTTTGCTTGAAGTGTATCCAGCTGAGTAGCTAGATTGTTTATGATGCCTTGCTTGAAGTCTGCCAGCCAGTGAGTAATATTCATCCTTGAAACTCCATTGATAGATGACTTACCCATAGAGGATTGGTAAGCTCTCCCTTTCTTTGAGGATGCCTAGAATAGTTCTGACATATCTTCTTGATATCCTCCCAAGGGACTTGAGTGATATCTCCTCCTCCCATTAGGTCCAAGGCATCAGTGCAACTATCATTAATTCCTCTTAGGAAGAGCAGCTTTTGTGATTCTTCATTGAGTGTATGGTGTGGAGATTTCTGTAAGAAAAATAGAAACCTTGAAATATAATCCTCCAGACTCTCATCTTCCTTTTGCTGCATCCTAAAGATGCCATCTCCTCTCATGTCACTACCCCTACAATATTCCTTGTACTTCTCAAGAAACTTTGTCTTCACGTCATCCCAAGTCTCCACAGTATTTCTGCCTAGGCTCATAAACCATCTTAATGCAGCCTCTTTCAAGGTGGTAGGGAACAACTTAAGCCTATGAGCATCAGTGGTATAGTCATAGCTTCTGCAGAGGATATCAAACTCAAACAAGAAAGTATCAGGGTCTTCAGTAATAAGTCCATAGAACTTAGGAAGGACTGAAGCAGGGATATTTTTGAGGTTTTCAACTTCATTCTAATGAGCATTTGGGAAAGGAAAAGCTAGTTGGATAGATTTGTTTCTATTTGCATCACCCATGCCTGCCTGATGGAGTTCCAAATCAAAGGGGTTCTCAATCTGATTTTGGTCTTCAAAGGAAGTGTCAGAACTGGTTAGATTGGGAAATGCATCAGCAAAAGGGTGTGCTTCTTCTTCTTCATCATCTCTTCGCAGATTCTGATGCTCAACTAGCTGGAATGGATCAGGGTTATTAGGAAGGAATCTCCCATGAGCATCTCTCCTCCTTCCTCTATGCATACAGTATCAACTCAATATCAGCTAGCTCACACAAAAAATTGGAAAAAGAATAGTGGATCATCACTTTCCTAAATGAGGGGTCTACTAAGAAAAAACTTATGGAAATACTACAATAGGAAATAAACTGCCAATGACTCCAAAGAACTCCCTAGTTTGACACCATCCTTGGCAACGATGCCAAAAATGTTGGCCTCCTACAATAATTTAACAACTAAGCCCTTAAAACTATGATTCATAGATCGGACATCTAATCTAAATAGCTATCTTAATCATCATGAAGGTGCATTTAAATTGTCAACCCAGGGACGTAGACTTGAAATGGGTCAACTCAGTATGTGCTATAGGAATCTGTTGATGGTGTTTTCTGCACAACAACTCAGACAGAATATGGAAATCCTATCTCTTGAAAGGTAAATCTCTATCAGCAAGCCTCAAGAGATAACCCCAAGGTCTCTAATGTCAGATCTTGACAATGCATAAACAACTCAGATAATATGTGAAAATGATGGTAATCACAAGGGGCCTTACAAATGAACAATGTTAGATCTTAGAACTTATCAGATTTTGCGATATGGTGATACTTCAAATCCAAAATCTAACCAAGATAATAAAGAAATAGAAAAATATGAGGGTTTGAGAGAGAGATTCTTAAGACTAAAACTACTCCTAAGATCAACAATGCAAATGATGAAATACTTGAAATGGACCAACCTGTCAAAACTAATTCCTGCTTAACCCAGATTTTATCTGCAATCTCACAGAAATAGCATTATCTTCTAAGGTATTAAAGATTTTTAGATCATGAACATTCATCCAAGACAATCCTATTGCAATCGAAATGAACAAACACTCACAATTAAACTAAGCACAATTAATATAAGGCCCAGGCTAACTTTACAAAGCAACTCACAATCAGCCAGCTGCAAAAAGTATGGACCAGGGATTGCTACAACACTTCAAGCATTAAACCATAAACACCATTTGATCAAATTTAATTCTAAATATAACATATATATAATATTTCTCAAGCAATTTCAAAAGATAGAACAACAAGAACCATGTAAGATAAATCAACACAAGAGAATTCACCAAGAGCACAATGTCTTCAATTGTATTGAATCACCCAATAACAACAAAAATTCCAGTGTTATGTGTTATAGCACTTGCTTCAAAATAAAACTAACTTCTAACACTAGCTCTGATCTACCACTTAGCTGGCTTCAAAGTCTAATTTTCTAGCCCCTACAAATGAGGCAAAATGCCCTATTTATATAAATTACATGCTATGTCGGCCCAAATAGGGTTACAAGAAAAATCGGCCCCAAAACAAGGTCGGCCAAGATAGTTCTAGAATAAAACAATATTTGCATTAAATGCTCAAACTCATCCAGCTCGGCCTAGGTTCTCCAATATAGCTCGGTCCAATGCATGTGAAGAATGAAGAAGGAATAATGGGGAAGCTCAAATTTTGATGAAGCCTTGCATTAAATCATTTTCCCCTTGTCTTTATCTCGCCCCACTTTATCTTGCACCATCAAGAAAGTTTTCTCCAAGTTGGCCAAAGGTGGAATAATTAATATTTTAAACTTAATTTCAATAGATTTAATATCCTCCCTTGCTTTCTTGACTATTTTATCCCATTCCAACTTTAGGGTTTGGTGATTCTCCATGACTGCAATGTATGTGGCCGCACCATCCAAATGGTGAAATGTGATTGGTCCATCATCAATTAGGACATAAACATCATGCCACCATTTCCTTAACTACTCCAAGCTGAGATGCCTCGGTGCAAACTTCTTCTTGCCAGTCATGACTTCAAAAAATGAAATGCATTTATTATATATATCAGTCAGGGCTCCTTCTATTTCTTTTTCCTACTTATGGATCTTCTTCAACACCCTCTTCCTAACCTACAAGGCCTCATACCATTCCCAAGGTTTTGAAACCTTTGAAGAGGGAAGGATTCCATCACTTACCAACTTTTCTTCAGTGTATTCCATGATGGCCCTGGTTTTCTATAGCAGGAGATCAACATCTTCCTTGTCTTGAGCTAACACATACTTCAGCCACTCCACTGACTTGTGAGCATCTCTAGCAGTTGATAGGATTTCTTTGATTGCATCATCTCCTCTGGTCCCCACTCCATGCATCCAATCAAGTGTGACCTGAGTTGAGGTCTTCATCCTTTCAAGTTCATTGAATGCATCCTTAGGCAACAAGCCTTTAGGGGGAATTCCCTCACTTCCTACTGCCTGCAAGGGTTTCATCAACTATTGCACATATTTATACATATCATTCAATTGTTTCTACAACTTCTCCTTCTTTGTTGTTTCCCTGTCTAGCCTTCTCAGAATGGCCTGGGAAGACTCTTGGAATTCTTCCTTCTCTTGATCTTTGCTAGTGGGCCCTAGGTTCAAGGTATAGATTGTGTATTCCTGAGGATCAATCTCCCTTCTATCTTTCTCTACAATAGGAGTGGCAATGTGAATGATCCTATTATTTGCTTCATCCCTGGTAATTTTGGAGATCACCTTGGCTTTCTTCTTTGCCTCCCCCTTACCAATGCTTACCAACAATTCATCCCAATTTGAAGGGGTATCATCTATGACCACCTACTTACTCTTCAATCTCTCACTAAGCCATCTAGGAGTAGTAGGATCTAAATTTTTATCACCTTTCTTATCTTCATCTTGTGGATCTTTGGAGGAGTCCACATCCAAGTTCTTCTCAACAGAAACTTCTTCAACTTTATCCTCCTTTTCTTCCTTATATTCTTTCCTTTCTTCTAGATTTCCATCCTTTTCTATATTATGTTCCTCTTCCTTATGCACTGGTGAAGGGGTCTTCACAGGTATTTCTGCTTTCTCAGAAGACTTATCTCCTTCATAACCAGTAAGTGAGTCTTCATATGTCACTAAGCTGGATTGCAGGACTCTTTCTATCTTTGCCTCGGCACTATGGAGTTCACCTTCCTTGAATGCACCTGCATCCTCATCTTGATGGTCACTATCCTCTACATCTTTGGACTCATGTTTTTCATCATGTTACTCATGAAGAGGAGGGGCATCCTTTTGTTGTTCCACAATAGGAAAAGCTATGGAAACATTCTCTTTTGGTGCACTGTCTTTTTCCTCTTCTTCATCAAGTTCATCTTCAACAACAAACTTATCTTTCTTGGAAACATTCTTCCCATTTTTAGCTATGGGCTTTCTCTTCTTTTCTACCTCTGATTCTACTTGGGCACCTTTTATTTTGATCTTAAAGGGAGAATCTACCTTACCCCTACTTTAGGATCTTGTTCAGTATCCTCAGAGGTGGAATGGGACTCCATGTCTCCCATCAAGTCATACGTGTATTGCGTGTCTTTACTATCTAACTCCCAAATCTTGTGTTTGATCCACAATCTAGTGTATTTGAGAGCAGGAGCTATGATTTGTTCCAACTCTGTTTTCTCTTCTTCCAGCCAATCAATCTCTCCTACTGGTTTGTCCTTGACAGGTTCATAATCATGGTTCTAGATCACATCCCCATCATCATCAATTTGATCAGGGATGACATTGTACAATCTCATCAAATTAACTAGTAGCCTGGAGAATTTCTTCCTTCTAACCTCAAACTCATCCTTACAATTAGCCCAATAGTATTCTATATCATCCTTGTGGCTGAACTCTCTACTAGCCCTCTTTTGTGCCTCACCAGTTCTATCAAACCTAGGCCTTTTGGAGTAGAAAGACAAGCCCAAGGCACTCATTTCATCCTTAGAAGAATGTGCTAAAGTGATGGAAGGACATGCTTCATTGCTGCCTACCCTGAGAGGGAAGTCATTTCCAAACCCAGTCTTATTTTTTGCCTTCTTCACTATAGCATCAAAGTCACATATATACCTTGTGACCTCCAAGAGTATGATATGGTCTGTGGGATACCTGGGAAGTCTGTAGGGAGCTCTTTCACACCCATCTATCCTGATGTAGGAGAAAGTGGGGAACTGTATGAACCAAGATCCAAACTTCTTTATCAATTCCTTTGCATTATCTAAGACTCAAACATGTTCTACACCTTGAAGCAGTCTGGTGATGTACATGGTGAATGTATCATTCACCCTCCTATAGCTTGAGCTGCCCAAGTGTAATTATGGGTAAACTTCATAAATCACATCCTCCCCGACGACACCTCTTGCACTTAGTCCTTTGTAGGGATGGAATCTTGCAAATGCATAGACCAAGTAGGAGGTCATGGTGAAGCTCTTTGTCTGTAACACATTACACAGTTGCTCGTGTATCATTGCACTGATGATACCTGCACAGTGATAATCAGTGTTTTGTTCCATCCTCACTATAACATGGAACATCCAATTCTCAAAGACTCTTGCACTTTTCAAGCCCACTACTCTTCTAAGGAGTGTAATTGCATCATAATACTCTACCTTAAACTTTTCCCTAAATAGTTGCTTTGGCAGTTTAGAGATATGGGGCTTAGGATTTTCCAACCAAGAATTGATGATCTACAAAGCCTTTTTTGTATCATTTGAATAGTATTTCTTGGATACGTCAAGGTCAAGACCCACCACATGAGATCTATCAGGCATATCAAAATTTTGTGCCACTAAAATAGGAGAGAAATTATCCAACACTCTACCCTATGGACCAATCACCCTCTGTGTGCCTGGATCATAGTGCCTAGCACATTCTAGCACTAACTCATAGCATTTCACAGTGGGAGGAAATCCAGCCACATGAGCCAATCCTGAACTCACTAATCTTCCTACCAACAGAGGAGGGTCCTTCACTGCCATTCTAGCCTTGAATTCCTCATAATCCCATTTTCCTACATTTGTATCAGTGATCTCCAACCAGATGGAAGCCAACTTACTCTCAGGGACCTTGCTCTTTATGTCCAGTTTGAATCTTTCTGCCTCTAAGATTGAAGATCCTTCAGCACCTAAATCCATCTGTTTTCTCTTGGTCCCACCAACAACTACCTTACTTGATTCAGCCTACAATCAACAAAAGACCACAATAAATTATCTTTACAATATTAGAATCAAGGTCATCCAATCATAAACAACATGTTTATCATTCAATCAACTCAAAATCATGATTAAAATCCCTTGAATCATCATAAGGCACAATTTCTTAGAAATCCAGGATTTACAGCCATCCGAGGAAATCAAGCCAGAGAGGAATTTTGGGGAATTCCATGCCAAGCAGATTTTAACAATCATAGAAAAAATACCATAAATTAATCATCCCAAATGAAGAAAAAGCATGAACCATCTTTCTAATTATTTAAATCAACCATGAGATGCCAAACTATATAACATTTAATCCATTTATCTCTCTAATTCTTCATGTTGTGGGATTCTTCGGGGAAATCTGTCAGGGAAGGAAATCTGTGAAGTTGGCATGATTTCGGGTTTTGCACAACTTCGGGAAAATGAAAGGATGAAAAAAAATTGGGGAATTTCAAGGGTTGAGGAATTTCGTGATGACCTTGAAATCTCGAAAGTTATCATTTCCTCAAAACTTCACCCAAATTGATGGAACGATCACAAATTTGGCAATTTTGGGCCTAAAGCTAGCTTGTTTTGAATCTCTTACGGATCATCTTCAAACTCTAAATGCACTCAGAAGAAAATCAATGGGAATTGGTGATGCCCTAAACTCGAAACCCAAAATTTCCGCCATGAACACACAAAACTAGCTTGGATTCAGCTTACTCATTTTTCTAAGTTCAAAAAAATGGACCCCTCATGGCCTACACAAGCGAGTTACTACCTAATGAATCTAGAGATAAGCTCATGAACTCACTCAGGGTCATCAATCTAGCAAACTCGAATAACCCTAAATCGTACCAAGATGATACAATAACACACACAGGGTCAAGTTTGAAGGTGAAGTTGTCATTACCAAACTGAAAAAAAATTAACCAGGGGGGTGCACCTTCTAGACTTCAAGAAATCATGAAAACATCTTGCACAACCCTAGCTTTAAAATGCTTAATGCCAAACATGCAAAATCTAGATTCCAAGCATACTCAAGACGCCAAAGAATCATCCACATTCAATAATCAAAAGCAAGGCAACAAATACATACCATTGATGAAGTGAATTTGATTATAACAATGACTTGTAGCAAGCTTTGACGCCCTAACAAACAACAGCAACAATGATGACGCCGAGGGAAATCACCACCAAATCCAAGAATCAACAAATTCGATCTTCAAATCACCAAGCACTTGAGATCAAGCCCCTCATATCAACACAAGACAAATGAAAACACTTCAATGGCACAAGGATCCCTCAAAATTGACTAAATACATGCCGTAGAAATCGTACAATCAAGCATTAATGCCCTTGACAAGACAACCCAAGACACAACCCAAAAATTTGATGAGGTGCAGGAATTTTGGAAAAATTTGGTTGACACAGAATTCCACGAAGGACCAGAATCTCTGGATCACAATGTAAACTCCTCCTTATCGGTTTTTCAAGGAAACCAGGGAATTCCGCCAGAGGAGGAAATTCCCAAAATCAGAGGAAAACCCGGAAATATCTTGAAACTTAAGATTTTCAATGAATAACTTAAGGGGATCATTTGTGCAAGAAAGATAAACATCCAAGGACACCTGAAAGCAATCAAAGGATCCAAGCATCAAATACTTAGAAAGACTAGACCAAGAGAAGGCCCCTGCTTTCAGTGGGGCGTGTGTGCGAAAACTGCACAACAGAATCCATAGTAGCCATATTCATTCTATAGCTAAGAAAGACATAATGCTGAAAATAAATTACTTAGAAAGAAGTAACATAAGTGTTGACTATCAACCAACAACTATACTAAGCTGAAATGCATGACAAAAATGAAAATATGGGCAAACAGATAGGAAACTACTTTGTCTGCTTTGGTTGCAAGAACAGTCATAGAATGGAATTCTAGTGGTTGCAGGAACAAATAGTTGCCAGATTTGTAACTAATTGCACAAAAAAGTAACAACTAAACTAAAGGATGGAATGCTCACCAAGTGGGCCCCCTTGGATGAGTATCCCTTAAGACAAATGTAAACTCAGATGCAACGAGCTTATAACTTCATTTTATTCATTGGAAAGCATGATTACAATAGAGTAGCATAATAGTATTACTGAAAAACTAAGAATACAAGTACAATAGCAGATTAATCCACCTTCTAAGAAGGAGCATTTGAGTCTTATTTATAGGAGGGAAAACTACTAACTAACTACCTAGCAAGGCAGTCAACTCCAATAGATTAGGAGGACACCACTTTATGGAAAGCATAAAAAGTGGAAAGGAGGTTGTGCATGTGTGGAATTTGGTCAAGCCGGTTTTCCTTAACACAGATCTAGCATAACAATAGCTCCTATATTCGCTCAACAAACTATTATGACCATTTACAAGGTAGTTACAATCTTCGATTTGAACTAGGAATATCCCTCCATTAAGAGTCTTCCCTCCATTGACCTTTGAATGATCACCTTGTTGACCTTTACGGCAAACGACCAGCTAGCAGAATCTTACTCAATTTTGTAGGTTCTAATTATATCTACATGACAACATTAGTACGCACAACAATTACATATCTATAACTATCTTGAAGTAGCATTCATTAATGCACATGTAAAATTAATATAGATAGTTCATATAGCATGTCAATGTCATTTAAAGTTTACAAAAATAAGCTTATGCCCAATGTCTATAGTTTTGAGGAAATAACATGGAAATGTCAACATCCAAGTATTAAGGTCTATAACAACTACAACAAATGGATAATAAACTCTATCCAAATTGAGCCATAAATTGGACTCATCAGGGTTAAAAAAACTAAGACAAAAAGAAGGAAGGGACTCAAGCATAAATGACATTATATATTTGAATCCCAACACATGGTTTGTTCCCACTAACTTCCTAGTATATCTCAAATTACATTTAAGGACCCAATATGATCATATAATTTCCAAAATAATTTTTTTCTTCCCATAAATTGTTTTTTAATTCAAAGGATTATATTTTCTTGCATTTTCAATAGTGTGAGATAAGGAAATGACTAAAATGACCATTAATGCATCGATCAAGTTTGCAAGTCTTAATGGTTATTAGGAAACCTCCTAACTGTCATTCTAATAGATATTTTGGGATTTTTCTTGAATTTCACTATATGATATAGTGTATTTTTGCATGGAGAAGATAAATTAGAGTTTCTCTTAATAGAAAAATATAACAACAAGAACATAATCATAATTTCGTTGTGGGGATTCTAAGTTTTTCTTTTGGAAACTCTTCACATTATCTATGATTAACAGATGTCACATATTTGTTGTGATCATCTTTGTAATGTGTTTTGTAAAGAGGATGTATTTTTTATTTGTAGAAGGTTGGATTTATGAGGAAAAGAGACCTCTACATTGCATACCATTTGTATTTATAGAAATATAGAATATTCAATATTTTTATCTAATTTATTATGATACAAAATTATGGATGATTTATATGAATGAAGGTTTGTTTTACAATTTTACATTTTTGTCTTCCTTTTTATATTGTTTATTCTTGAAGAGAAGTACATTTTCAAGGAGGTAGAAAATATTTGTTTATACATTTTCTACATAATTTTTTTTCTTAGTATATCTTCAAGGAGGGTGATAAATCCTTCTAGGAAGTAAGTGGGATTTGCAATATTTGGAAAATGATTACTAAGTACATATTTAAATTTTCATATTACATTAGGAGGTTCATTTAATTGCAAGGAAATAGTAGTCACTATAAGAAAATCCTTTAGTTTTTGAATCTCTAGAAGAGTTGATATGAAGGAATATTTTTAGAAATTTTGATGACTTTATTTTCCCAAAATAAGCACTAATCAGTTAGAGAAAGTTCCTCACAACCCACTCACATACAAAGAATTATAAATCATTGAACATCTAACTTATTTTTGTATTTTTATCCTATTTGCACATGGTAATTAAGGCATGGAGAATAGTAAAGGAACTTTTAGAATATTGTAAATGTTTACCTAATTAGTACGAATTTCATATTTGTTTTACACTATGATAAGACTATTGTATTCATCTAGAATCTAGAGTGTTGATAGGGTTACCCCTAGGTTTTGCAAACACTAAAGTGTAGGAGAGAAAAATTATTTATCTCATTAATTGGTCATCCTCCTAGTGATTTTAATCATAGAAATTTGTAACATATTTGGAGTTATTGGATATAGATTGGAGAACCGATAGACTAGTGAATCTTTTGGAGAACCAATCACTAGATCCTTGGGTCATTCTTTAAATGTAAGTTTGAATTGTTTTTTTTGTATCTAGTGTTGTAATTTCCTTTTTTCCCTTATCCCTACAAAGGGTGGAAAATTTATTATTTAAATATCTAGATTATGTTCAGTATTTTCATCAAGGAAAGAAGGAGACTATTGTTAGATGTATGCTTGATTTAGAACTATATTGAATACTTCAATAGTGCTCATTTGTCTCTTTGAATCTTTAATTAATAGAAGAATATTTATCTCTTCCAATTCAAGGGTGGTGAATCTATTTGAACCATACCCAAAATTTATTAGCTAGATTAGTAGACTTTAATATGGAGAGAAGAAGACAACTTGAATACCAACAAAAATATGAATCTACAAACCATTCAAGGATACAAAAACACATGAAAATATTAAAATACTAGTAAGTAACCTAGACCCACCCATAACAACCTTTAAACCCTTATCATGCATTAGCATAATATAAACATGAGAAATAGTAATGCAAACACATCCAAACACATGAGAACACCATATTTATGTGGAAAACCCAAGAAGGGAAAAACTACGGTGAGGATTAGCTCACAATATAAAGTAATTGCAATATTGAATACAATAGCCTCACTACCATATTAGAAAGAAGAAGATAGAAGATTGTTACAATGAGAAATACATCTTAGAGAAACAAATAATATCTACCACTACAACTTTGTACCATCGGTGTCCTCCAGCTCGCTACTATCAAAAACTTCAGGTACTCTGCAAATGTATACCCTTTTGCTCACTACATTGGATTCATAGGCATTAAGCTTGCACTTTAGATATTTGCATCTGATTAATTTTTTATCTCACCACATCCTTGCATCTACACCCACTTCTCCAACAATCCATCTTACCTTTATACCATTCACAACCTTATTTAAACATCTTTCGAGGTCGGCTATGCACCTCAAATGCACAAATTCAAATAAGGTCAACACCAAAACATTCCCACGATGGAGAGGAATGAAGGAGGAACACATCACACCTTAAGTTAGACCTAAATCCACATATACACACCACACCACACTTCCAAAAACACCAAATCATATCTATAGTTAGTGTAAACACCCAAGGTCGATCAAACCTATTTTAACACCATTAAACATTTAAGTACACACTTTCTCAAATCCAAAGATGATTCACAAACCACACACAAAACTTAAACACAATCTAAAATATTCCATCAACACCCTAAAATCCAACAAATCCTTCACAACATCATACACCTAAAGAACATACTAATTATGTATACCCAAGTAACCTTCCATACACTGTAACACATGAATCCAACCTTTAGGAGCACCAAAACTCAAATAACTCTTATTGAAGATAGATATGAACAATATAAGCACACTTCCAGATCTGCAAAACTAGAAACCACAATGTGGAGAAATGCGGAGCAAAACCATTTCTCCTAGACAACACTGCATCACAATTCACACACTGGTGAACACAAATTCTTCTACCAAATGATCTAGAACATGAAACTCTAGATATAACACCTCTAAAAAAATTTATCAACATATCCAAACCACACAAGCAGATGTTCAACCATGAATAAATGCAAAGTAAAACACGAAAAACTACTCTGCCACACTAAACACACTTTACCACAAGGTTTCCGCTTTTATTCAAATTTACTCAAAAGCACATGGAAACCAAGCACCACAAACACCATCTCAACATCTACAATACTCCTCTTTTCATCTCAACTACACAAGAGGTTGAACATCCATAAACATATGCTCATCAAAGCAACACTAGAGGTTGACATTAGTGGTACTACTAATGACAACATAAAGTAACTAATAAAAGTATCTCCATAGGTTGACATTGATGCAACAACATAGATCTGTTGACATCAATGTCAGCACAAACTTCCAACAATCTTCCCCTTTGTCATTTATGGCAACACATGATATGAAAAACCATCAACAACAACCAACAACTCTAATCAACAACATATACTACACATTAGTGCACATTTCCCCCCTTACACAAGCATCAACTCTTTCCAACTCTTTCTCTTTTACAAAAATTATCTACCCCTTTCTTAATATGGTTTTTTAGTTAACCTTCTCTCCCCCTTTGAAATCAATGGAAAAGGACAATACATATTTTCCTTTCTTTTCTTCCCCTTTGACAAAAATCACATATACTTTCTCTCCCCAAGGGCAACACCTATAAGGGACAAAAAATATTTTGCAACCTCAAATTTCACTTCGTTTAACAAAACCAACATACAACACAATGACAACACTTACTCCCCCTGACTGCAAAAACCAACAATACCACTACCTACTCCCCCTGAGAGGTAGCCACCAACATCAGTCCAAAACAAGGAATGAATCTTGAAATCCTATGGACTGATACATAACCTTATGCATCTAATTAAAAGGAGGGGAAATAACCCCTAAATTCTCTCGGAGATACTCAAAGTATCCTTAGGAATATCATTTGTGAAGATATCTGCAACTTGATTCTTAGTAGGTGCATACTCCAACTTCACCTCATTCTCTACAACCTTCTCTCTCAAAAAGTGATACTGGATTGAGATATGTTTTTTCCTTGAATGCATTATCAGATTCTTTGAAATATTGATAGCACTTGTATTTTCACATAAGATAGAAATTGGTTCATCATATGAAATTTTAATATCCTTCAAGGGTTTGCTTCATCCACAAAACATGTGTGCAACATGATGTTGCAGCAATGTATTCTACCTCTGCAGTAGATAATGACACTGAATCTTACTTCTTGCTTAACCAAGATACCAACAAGCTTCCAAGAAAGAAATAACAACCACTTGTACTTCTTCTATCATCCAAACAACCTGCCCAATTTGCATCTGTATAATAATTTAGAGAGAAATCAATATCCTTTGGATACCATTGTTGGTGTGAATAAATTTCTTGTACCTAGTTAATTTATTCATTAGGTAATTAGGGGACATATTCACATGTTAAGTTTACTTGGGATATAAGATTTTTCTAGAAGTCTCATCTAGAACTTATCTTATCTTTGTATCATTTCCTAGGTAGTTAGTTAGTTGTCACATGTGATAGGATTAAGACTCTTTTCATTATCTTGTCTAATCCAATCTCACTCCTTTCCTATATAAGCAAGGAATCATATGTACTTTTCCATATTCAATTTGGAATTCTTGCATCCTTAATGATAGCATGATATTTCTACCATTTCTCTCTTGTGGAAGTTATTTGTCTTGTAAGTGATTCTGGAGTGTTTGAGGATTTCACCATAAAAACCATGTTCTGGAGTTCCCTTCAAGTATCTGAATATTCTTTTTATTGATGCCACATGTGAATCTCTAGGATCTTCTTGAAATCTAGCCACAAGACAAACTCCGTGCATGATATATGGTCTAGTAGTAGTTAAATATAGCAGTCCTCCAATCATTGATCTACAGTTACTCTGATCAACCTTAAGAGATTCTTCATTCTTACTCAACTTGAAACCAATAACCATAGGAGTACATACCGGTTTAGAGTCTTTCATTCCAAACTTTTTCAACATTTCCTTAACATATTTTGATTGTGAGATGAATATTCATTTTTCTATTTGATTGATTTGTATTCCAAGGAAGAAATTCATCTCCCCAAACATTGACATTTCAAAGTCATTTTGCATCTCTTCTACAAATATCTTGCACATAATATCATTTCCTCCAAAGATTATATAATCAACATACACAATCACAATCAAAATTTGATCTTTCTTGACTTTAAATTAAATATTTCTATATGTGGTACCTTTATTGCATCCTTGCTACAACAAGTACCTATCCAATCTTCCATACCAAGCTTTGGGAGCTTACATGAGTCCATATAATTCCTTCTTTAATCTTCAATCTATATTAGGATTATTTGATAACTGAAAACCTTCTGGTTGTTCAATGTATACTTCTTCCAACTCTCCATTCAAAAATACAGACTTCACGTCCATCTGATAAACTTTGAAATCCTTGTGTTGCAAAATCCAAAACCATCCTAATGGCCTCCATCCTTGCCACTAGAGAAAATGTCTCTTCAAATTCTATTCCTTCTACTTGTGAGTAGCCTTTATGCACAAGCCTTGCCTTGTTCTAAACAACTTCTCCATTCTCATTCAATTTATTCTAGAATGCCCATTTAGTTTTAATCACATTCTTGTTTACTAGTCTTGGGAAAAGTTCCCAAGTCTAGTTCTTTTCAATCTGCATCAATTCTTCTTTCATAGCCTTGATCCAAAATTAATCTTTGCATGCTTCAATCACTATTTTAGGTTCAACTTTGGGAAGTAAACATAATTTTACTTGTTCTTCTATAATATCAGCCTTTCTTTTTTCCAATACACCTCTACTTTTGTCACCAATGATTTGATCTTCAAAATGATTCTTCTGCACATGCTTAGGGGTCTTAGGGATCCTTTCCAAAGCTTGTTCCTCTTCAATCTACACTTCTTTTTCCTTAACATCATTCTTCTCTTCTTTGCAAGAGTACTCATATGATTCATATCCTTCTATCAACGCTAAGATTTTGTGTAAGTCTTCATCTAATTTGACACTTTCACTCTCAACAATCCTTTTTAGCATCTTATTGTAACACTGATAATCCTTGCTCTTTGTAGAGTATCCAAGGAAGATTCCTTCATCAGATTTTGCATCAAAATTTCCTAAGTTTTATTCATCTCTTTTGATATAACATTTTCTTCCAAAAACTCTGAAATATTTGATAGTAGGAGTTCTCCCATACCATAACTCATAGGGAGTCTTTGAATTGTTTGTCCTTTTTTGTACTTCATTGAGTTTATACAGTATAATATAAATTTCTTCTCTCTAGTAGACATCTGGTAGATTTGATTTCTTCATCATTGTCCTTGCTTCTTCTTGAACAGTTTTATTCTTCCTTTCCACCACTTCATTCTGCTGAGGCGTCCTAGGAGTTGACAAATGTCTCTTTATCCCATGATCTTTACAAAAATTGTTAAAACTCATTAGAGTTGAACTCTCCAGCTGTGTTAGATCTTAAAATTTTTATTTTTGTATCCATTTCACTCTTAACCATAGCTTTAAATGCCTTAAAATTATCTAGAGATTATGATTTTTCTTTGAGAAATGTTACCCAAGTCATTCTAGAGTAATCATCAATCAATAACATGAAATACCTATCACCTTGAAAACTTCTTGTTCTTGTAGGTCCACAAATTTTTGCATGAACCAACTCCAAATGTCCTGCAGTAGAATATTCTTTGACATTGAACCTTTTTCTTGTTTGCTTCCCAACTTGGCATTCCTTACAAAATTCATTTATAGGCTTTGTAATCTTTGTCAGATCTCTCGCAGCTTGAGCAGAGTTGATTCTAACTAGGCTATCAAAACTGATGTAACACATTCTTTTATACCATAGCCAACTTTGATTGATTTGAGTCATAAATCACATACCATTACCACCCTTAAGCTAATAAACATTTCCATATGTCCTTCTTCCCGCAACAACCAGAGTTTTGGAGCCTTTCTTGATCTCACAACCACCATCCTAAAATACAAGATTATGTCCTTTTCTACACATTTTTCCTACACTTAGAAGATTATACCAGAGACCCTTAACATAAAGAGCATCATTTGTATTATGCTTGCCATCAAAATTTATTGAACCTTTTCTACATATCTTAGTAGATGTATCATCACCAAAATTAATAAGACCACCTTCAAACTTCTCAAGTTTAAAAAACTCACTCTTATCACCTATCATGTAATTTGAGCATCTGCTATCAACAATCCACTAGTTTTTGTCCTCTCTAGCATGAAAATCAATCACCATAGTTCCATTTTGACCTGCTTTCAGAGTAAATTCCTTCATACATCTCTTAGAGTTAGTAAAATTAGTTCCAAAATTTAGATCCACGAACAAGCATTCATCATTTTCATCATCTGGGTAATCAGATTCATCATCAAATATATTGGAATCTTCTTTAACATAATAACTTCTCTTAATTGAGTTACCTTTATTCTCCATAAATCTGTCATTTGAAGCTTTGATTGGAAATATTGAAGCATAATGACATATCTTTCCACAATTAAAAAAATTGAAGGTAACTTACCTCTATATTTTTCAATCTCCTCACAAAGTTTGATTCTAACTCATCAAACTCATCTTGATCAGAATCCTCATTCTTCTATACTTTTCCAACTTTAAAAGCAATATCTTTTCTTGAATCACTTGGACCAAACTCTCTCAATTCAAAAGTAGTTAAAGAACCAAACAACTAATCTCTAGAATAATGATCTAAATTATAAGCTTCTTCAATAGTAGAAACCTTATGAATATAAGATTTATGAAGAGTTCTTAATACCTTCTTTACCACCTCATGTTCTTCAAGTTTTCCTCCAAGGACTCTGATGGAATTGACAACTTCGCCCACTCTATGCATGTAGCATGTAATGTCTTCATCTTCTAACATCTTTGGGGTTTCAATCTTAGTCTTCATATTTTTCATCTTTGCTTGCTTGACCTTATCATCTCCTTCATAGATACTTTCCATCTTTTTCTAGATCTCAATAACATTTTTAAGACTCATAACTTTCACAAGTTTTGAATTAGAAAGACCACTCAAAAGATCATACCTTTCTTTTCCATTTTTCTCATATTCCTTGATCTCATCATTAGTGCTTAGATCATTTGCGAGCATTATATATCTATTTTCAACTGACTTCCAAACTCCAAACCCTAGAGAAATAAGGAAACCTTCCATTTTTCTTTTCTAGAATACATAATTTGATCCATCAAACAAAGGAGCCGCCTTCTTGTGTGTCATCCTAGATCTACCTCAAGCAGTTAATTTTTCTTCTAAGGAACCTTGATCTAATACCAATTGTTGAATGAACGAGACAAATGAGAGGGGGTGAATCAATTGTACATTAAAATATCAAAACCCTCATTAAAATTCATATGTGTGTTCATCCTTAAACCCTTAACAACCTGTAAACCCTTATCATGCATTAACAGAATATAAACATGAGAAAAAATAATGCAAACACATCCAACACATCATAACACTATATTTACGTGGAAAACCCAAGAAGAGAAAACCACAATGAGGATTAGCTCACAATATAAAATAATTGCAACACTAAATACAATAGGCTCACTATCAGAGGGCTCACTGCCCAAAAGAAGGAAGGGCTCACTACCAAATTAGAAAAATAATATAGAAGATTGTTACAGTGAGAAATCCATATCAAAGCAATAGAGAATATCCACCACTACAACTTTGCACCATCGGTATCCTCCAACTCACTGCTATCAAAAACTTTAGGTACTCTACAAATGTAGACCCTTCTGCTCACTACATTAGAGTCATAGGCATTAACCTTGCACTTCAAATCTCTTCATATGATTAGACTCACATATCACCACATCCTTGCATCTACACCCACTTCTCCAACAATCTTTCTTGCCTTTATATCATTCACAACCTTAAAAACATCTTTCAAGGTCAACTATGCACCTCAAATATGTAAATTCAAATTAGGTTGACACCAAAACATTCCCATGGTGGGGAGGAATAAAGGAAGACCACATCACACCTTAAATCAGACCTAAAACCACATATACACACCACACCACACTTCCACAAACACTAAATCATATATGTAATTAGTGTAAACACCCAAGGTTAGTCAAACCTATGTTAACACCATTAAAAATTTAAGTACACACTTTCTCAAATCCAAATATGACTCGTGGACCATACACAACACTTAAACACAATTTGTAATATTCCATCAACACACTGAAATCCAACAAATCCTTCACAACATCATACACCTGAATAACATACTCATTATGTATACCCAGTTAACCTTCCATACATTATAACACATGAATCCAACCTTTTGGAGCACCAAAACTCAAAAAACCCATACTAAAGATAGAAATGCAGAGCAAAACCATTTCTCCCAAACAACATTGCATCAGAGTTCACACATTGGTGAACACAAATTCTTCTATCAAACAATCCAAAACATGAAACTCTAGATATAAAACCTATGAAAACCTCTTATCAACATATCTGAACCACATAATAAAATCTTCAACCATGAATAAATGTGAAGCAAAACACATAAAAATACTCTACCACACTTAAAACACTTTACCACACTATTTCCTCTTTTATTCAAATTTTCTCAAAAGAACTTGGAAACCAAGCACCATAAACACCATCTCAACCACACAAGAGGTTGAACATTCACAAACATATGCTCATCAAAGCAACACTAGAGGTTGACATCAGTGATACTACTACTGACAACATAATGCAACCAATTAAAGCATCTCCATAGGTTGGCATCAATGCAACAACATAGATCTGCTTTAATTATATTGGAAAAATAGGTTTTGAAGGGACCTAAAAACCTTTACAACACAAAAGAGGGAAATCTAGTCAAAGAGAAAGACATTGAAGCATCAGCGGCATCCAAAAGTAAACCATCAACCAAAAAGCAACAACCCAACAACAATGAAATAGAAACAAAAAACAACATAGAAAAAGACACTACTTCATATTCCTCAGGGTGTTAACTACCTCAATCTCCTAGTTGCGATGCAGATTGACCATGTCCAATAGTTTTTTATTTTCCTCCTCAACAATAGTGAAACAAAAATAGAAAACAACATAGATCTTTTGACATCAATGACAACACAAATTTCCAACATGTTGATCATTACCCTTCTCTTAAAAATATGTAAAGATGAAATTGTAGAATATAGGGCACTCTTTGAGTTGTTGGAAACTCAAGGAATAACATTTGAACATGCCTACAATATCTTGATGAGTATAAAGGAAGAGTTTCATTTTGATGAGTATGAAGAAGGTGATAACAACAAGGATGATCATATTTAAATATAAATTATAACTATTGATGTAAAAGATGAGGATGATAATATTTTGGCATGAAACATTGAGATGTGGAAACACATGATACTAGCCAAAATCCATTTCTCCAAATTTTTCATATGAAGAAGAGGTTGAAATGGGGAGAATATTTTTAGACCCCATAAGTAAGAAATATAGTGTCTTATTCTAGGGATAGAGGTTAAGGAATCTCAACTTTATTCCATGAATAATTCAAATTTTCTCAAGAAAAGAGGATGAAATTTATTATGAGGAAGAATGTTCTAATACTATGAGGATGAGGATGATTACTATGATAGATCTAGACGTGACTCCATGAGAGGAGTATACAAATGTAATGATTGTGATGCAATTGATTTGGAGTTTCAAGAGGAGCATAGTACTAATGAAGAATAGTACAAGTTGTTGGCTCACAATCAATGGAATTCATACAACTAATCTATAATTCCAAGCTCACATGTGGAGACATGAAAATGAAAATAGATGTAGTAACAGTGCAATTAAGAAAGGAATGTCAATTGAGAGATAAACCAATGCTTGCAAAATTATATTGCTACTAGATCAAAAGGAAATTCTAGGAGCAGCAATAAGAAATAATAATGGGGAGAGATATGATTAAGAGAAATAGTATTCTAGAAAGGGTGATAGAGAATAATAGTATAGTGTATTAGTGGATAATGAAGAAGAAGGAGACACTACTAGCTTATGAACATGAAGTTCATAAGGGAGAAATTTTATTGATGAAGCACAATTGATTCCACCCCTATCACTAGAATAACTATGTGTAGGAAATGAGATGAAGGAGAAACTAGATATCCCTCCTTGTAGTTAATCCATACCTTGCATCTTTAATACAAATATATTGATCTTCCCAAAAAATAAAATATACCTATTTTGTAAGGAGGTAAATGGATGGGGATGATGAGGGCATGGAAAATCAGGTGGAAAACTACAACATCATATATGAATCTTTGTCTCTTGATGCTATATAGGAGGGAATTTGCACCCCTTGTGTAAATTCCCCTTTTACATACCTTCACCTTAGAAAATCAAATCCGGAGGAAAAATTCCACATCACCCATCTAGAATGCATCCACTTGGCATTTGTCTTGTGTGTCAATGAGAGAATATTTGTCAGGGAAGCAATCGAGGTGCATGGATGTCTGCATGGTGCGATGTCGTCCCTGATGGATCCCTATGTCTAAAGTGGGGAGAGGTGTTACACTCCTCATTGAGGATGAATTATAGCATCCCTCTTTGACCAACTGACCCAAAATTGTCATATTCCTTCTCATCCCACCTTCAAAATCATTCATCTTCACTTCACTTGATCCTCTACACATTCACTTGATCTCTCTTAGCAATTCATTCACATTCTCAAGCATATTCTCATTCACTCCAACATTCTAGCATTCCATTGTGAGCATTGCAACAACTTGATACTCCATCAACTCCACATTGCACATGTGAGGCATCCATAGAAGTTGCAAGCTTGGAGTCTTGCGAGACCTCCCTTCACCACAGTTGCGACAGTGGTGACTTTTCCAAGTTCATTGCTTGCATTCTCCCTTCATTTCCCTTCAAATCCTTTGGGTGGAGGTGGTAATGCTTCATTCCTTTCCTTTTTGATTTGATAGAGTAGTTTAGTCTTTTGTAGTGTTCATTGCAGTGCTTTCTATCTTCTTTATCCCATATTCTACTTCATTTCTTTTTGGCTATCTATGGAGGTAGAAACACCAAAGCGGAGGTCTAACTGAGGTAGGCCCCTATACAGCTCCAACAATTTTCCTTTCTTTGTGTGTAGGTGAATGTGTGCTTGGAACTAACTGGCGAATTGGCGCTTTTGTGAGATCATATTCATCACCCTAGCTTTTATTTACTTTCTTTATCATCTCCGTCTTTACTTTTCATAGTTCATCATTTTTTTTACTTCATTAAAATAAACTAGCTAGACTGTCAATAGGTTTTTTGATTTTTTTTCACTTTACTTTACATTTTATGGATGTACAGATTCTAGTGCGTCGTGTTGTTGTCCCAAACCCGCACTGCTATCCTCGAATAGAGAGTTGTCTAAGGTACAGTTCAGACTCTAAAAATCGGTTCATCTAGCCTCAAATAGAATTATGGGTCTGTAGAGTGATAGAACTATATAGTTCTCTTCATTCTCAATCTTCACCCCAAAACATCCTTTTAGAGTGAGGTAAGTTAGGGCAGCCCTCCGCTCTCGGCTCTCTGTGACTTGGAGCCTTGACATGGTTGGTCCCCTTCTCTTACATTTTTGGTGAACTCGACATGAACAATGTCTTTCCATTCATTCGTATTGATACTTTTTCCCCGTGCCTGGTGGTTGTCATAACCCTGAGTGTTGTGAAGGTTTATGAGCATCACAACCCAGTCCACAACTTCTGGGTACATTGTTAGAAGAAGCGTGTGACACTTACCAATGGAGAAGATGAAGGTCACTTCTAGTTTTGCCTCCAATTTTTCCACTAGTTTCCCTATGAATTATTCTAATGAGATGGGTTTCACAGAAGAAAAAACTTCTGTTCCTACTCCTCTGGCATCTCCTATGCCTTCGTCCATAGACAAGGATGATGTTGTGTGTATTCCTATGGAAAACCTTATGGGATTAGATAATAGATTGTTAGACCTTTTAAATCATCTGGAGAAAGTACCGAGCATGGCGAGAGCTGCTAAGCTTACTAGCGAGGTGAGACATTTTTTAGGGAAGGATCGAATAGGCATAGAGTTTCTATGAGGCCTTTCCAACCTAACCAAGGCTTATATCCCTTCGTATAGGCCTAGATTGGGTACTACCCGAGGAGAAGTGCATGATTCCTATGAAATATAGATAGGCATCTCAATTCCCACTATGCCCATGTGCATGGCCGAAACAGGGCCCTCAATTAGTGTCTCTTTTGCTTCCCAAATTCATGAGACTCTCAAGGTGAATAAAATGCCTCTTGGGTTCAGTTTTTCCCCTCCTACTACCCTCGATGGTGAGGGTTTTGGTGGAATGAGTGGCGGTGTATTTGGTAGTGGAGGTGGTACTCATGAAGAAGGATTTGGCAGAGGCCATGGTGGTGGTTTCAGTAGTGGATGTGGCTCCAATGGTGGTCACAATAGTGGCTCTGGAGGCAGTTCTGGTGGCGGTGGCTCTGGAAGTTCCACTAGTTCTATATCTAACCCTAATTTGAATGCCTTTCTTCAAAACATGGTTTGAATGCAAAACCAATTGGTGAGCCTTTCCTAGGCCTCTACCCATCCTATCTTTCAGCCTTTCTTCCAACATAGCCCATTTTCGATAGCAATCTTGAGTACTCCCTTCCCACAAGGAATGGAGATTCCCAAATTTGAGAAGTATGATAGCAAAGGGGACCCAAAAATTTATGTGTCTGCCTTTAATGCCATGTGTATGGACTTCTTCCATCACGATGCGTTGATGGAAAAATTATTTCCCCGATCTCTTAAGGACACAAAACTCAAGTGGTACTATTCCTTGCTCGAAAATTCTATATTTCATTTCATCAACTTGTAAATCAGTTTCTCAGACAGTTCCAAGCTAACATTGGACCGAAGATGACCTTTTTGAACCTCGTCCAATGTAAGTAGAGGGTAATGAGAAGATAACTGATTTCATAGCGTGATATCAAGCACTCTTTTCACAAATCTTGTACCCACTGCCTAATTCTGATGTACAAAAGGTGTTCATAGGAAACCTGCAGAGACCTTGGCAGAAAAAATTTTCCCTCATGAAATACCCTTCTTTTGTGCATCTATGTGCTACATTATGAGAATATCAATAGACAATAGTTTTAGGGGATCTTCCTCATGCTCCCGTTTAGAAGGAAAATCTATCATATCAATCTTAGGGAAAGGTAAGGTTGTTGTGAATGTAGTTGTCGCGAGAAATGATAATGGCCTCAAGCACAACAAAACGTTTACAAAGTTAGTAGAATCTTATTCTTCCATCTTGCAGAAGTTTTTGAAGGATAAGATCATAACCTTGGAAAACCCTCAACCTCTCAAGGAACCATATCCTGATTGGTATGATGCAAATGCCTTCTATTAGTACCATCGAGTCAGTGGAAATGATACTGAATGTTGTATGCGCCTGCGTCATGAGATGCAGGATCACATCAATGACGGGACCATTCGTTTTGATGGAACGAAACAAAATACGAATGAATCGGTGGTGAAAACCAATAGTGAGTTGTAAATATACATGGACCCATTTTCGTCTCACTCTACTAACTTGATTATTGAACCCTCTAATTCTTCTACGCAACCCTCGACGTACGTTAACATGGTCACAGTTATTCCTTCCCCGCAGCCTATGACTAGCTCACTAGATGTGACGTTCACCATGCAGGACATTCCCTTGAATAACAAGCCCTCTCCACTCTACATTCTTGCTCACCTCAATGGGAAAATTGTGTTTGGGATCTTAGTTGACCCTGCAAACCGAGTGAATGTTATCACAGAGGAGACGCTATGGCTACATTCATTATAAAGCGAGTACAAAGAAACAATGTCTACCATTTGTACGCACGATGACCTCTCACCCAAGCCATATGGATCAATAACTCTTTCCATCCTAATTGAACTTTGATTTTATCCCAGAATCTGATTTGTGCAAGGTGAAGTTAGGTATATCTTGCCTAGCTTCCATGAATGGATTCGCTTTTGTTATTCATAAATGTTTAAAATTCTCCCATGAAGGTTTTGTACATGTCGTGCATGACACCAGATATTAGTCATTGGTGTCCCATGGGGGCTATTCATTAGATAATATTTGGCCCGCCCCGGTCAATCTACTTCCCCCAAGAACAAACCTACTTTACCGAAACTATGTAAAGTATAAGACTGGGGGTAAAGGACAGTTGAAGATGACCCCTCATGTAGTGCAACAACAAGTTGCCTCCTCTTCTCGAAAGGGAAAGGAGAAGCCTACCCATCCTCAAGGTTCCCCTTTCGCTCCTCTTTCTAAAGAAGAGTTTTGGATGTCTACTCTTGGATTCCACATGAGGAGTCTGATGGTGCCTACTTGGCACAAGGCTAAGATTAGGATATCAGATCTTCCTACTATGTCTCTTGGACCTTGGACCTACCTTTATGGTAGAAGGAAAATTCCCCATGAGGAATCCTCTATCTCTCATCCTATGTGGCCTCCTACTACTCCTACTCCTAAAGCAGTGAATGGGAAGAGGCCCGCCATCAAGGTGCTCGAGCTGACTCCCCCCCACTGTCTCTCAAACTCCTCCTGCTCCCATTCAAGAGTGTGTCCCTTTGTCAGAGAAAACTATGATGGACACTCCTATGGTTGAGCAGAAGCCTTATGTTCCTTCGCAACTCCTGGTCTCTAGCTCAAAGAGTCACAAGAACCGCCTTGCACGTGAGCGCAAGCACTGACGAAAGGCTTTGGTAGCTGAGCAGGCCACCTTGCAGAGAAAGGAAGAGGAGTCGACTTACCCTATTTCAAGACCTCCCGATGCATCCTCCTATCTCCTTCTCTATGCTTCCATTCAATTGAATTCGGTTCTATTGCTAGCTCCCCTTGCGAGTGTAAGTGTGCCTAACCCTAAAAGGGTGCAAGTGTTTATTGCTCCTTCAGTCAAGCTACCTCTTTTGATGTTCCTTCCATACATCCCAACATTCTCTAAACCCATGTACATGTTGAATACCCCGGTGGTGTCCACCGTGATTTTCTCCTCCTCTTCTACGCCTCCCACCTCGTCTATGGGGAGTTCACATCTTCTGATGAAGAAGAAAGTGGAGGTTGGCCCTTCTAGCAATGGAGGGCGTAAGAGGAGCCCACATTCTTCAAAGGGTGGTCCTACGCTAGCTTGTTCCATCCTAGTGATGGAGCTAGTTCTGGCTTCCCCTGAGTTTTTCACTACTCCCAAGTCATTCGGTGAGCCAATCAGTGAATCTCAGGTGCCACCTACCCCATCCATTGAGGTCACACATGGCACTCCCATGAAGTTCATGTTCAACTCTTTGGAAGAGGTCCTAACCTTGACAGCAATTTTCACAAAATCGTTGCATGTCGCTCCATAAGAGCCTAGTAGAGAAGACCTTGCAAGGCCTTCTTCCTTAGCCCTTCTTGCGGGAGGGTCAGAAGCACCTCCCCTTAATATTCCACCACTACAGGCTCGTCTGCCTTCTCCTTATAATGATCTAGATTGGGAAGCAGACGAACTCTTGGTCGATGAGTGTTAGGGGGAGGCCTCTTCTTTACCATTAGATTAGGTGTGTGTTTGTTGTGATGTGTTCCACTATGCTTTCATTGTCTGTTCCTAGATGACCCTTGTCACCCTTGTAGGTGCTTGGATACAGGAGTAATTATGTGTCGTAAAACTTCCTCTATTTGTTCCATCATTCTTCCTTTGTTATGTGTTTTGATTTTTGGAAAATTGGGGATGATGCAAAGTGTTGGGGCATTTAGGCTTCCCTTCCATGTTGACCCAATTTTTTATTTTTACTTTTTTTTCTAATGCATTCTTCACATGGTCTAGTATAGTAGGGGGTTTATGGCAGTTCACTTATATACTATTACTACACTTATATATTTATGAGTAGCTCTAATCATGAAATATCATATCACCTTTGTGCCCTTTGTTTGTGATTTCTTTATCTCTTTTTACTTTCCTTGTATCTTTCTCTCTTCTTTGCTTGAATTTTCCCTCGTAATATGACAATGTCACTTTCACAATGTTTTGATTTGCAGAAGATGCATTTGTTGCCAATGAATCTTTTCCCAAGAATCTTTGCAAAACCTTTTTTCAAAGATCGCATTCTCAACTTGGACCCCTAATGAAACGTGTTTCCATCATCATAGGTTTGCAAAGAAAGAACTTGAAGAACTTTCCTCTGATGTGGGAGAAACTTTTCCTACAAGAGAATCCTCGACCTTCCCCACACGAGGGGGCATTCTTCCTTTTGAATTCCTTGATGAAGTGAACATCTTTTGAAAGGATTCCTTGATGAATGAGTCAATTTATGAAAAAAATTCTTATACTTTCAAACAGCGCGTCTCTTGAGTGGACCTCTCTTCTTGCGAAGGGTTCTCGAGGGACCCCTTTGAAATCCTTCCAATTTGTTGAATGTCTTCTTGTTTGCGTGTGTGGCTACTTTTTGTTCTCTGGCATGTTTTATCTGTGGATTAACATGTTGCTTTGCAGGTATACCTGTGAATCTGCTTTCCAGTCCGACTCTATGAATTCCCCTTACACTAGGCTTCCTTCATGAGAGAGTACTTGGGGGGTAAGTGCATCAATATGGTTCCCAAAAAGGGGGCTTAAGTGGCCACTTTTTTTTTCTAAAATCAAGAAATACTGACCTTGGACATGAAATTGAGGATACTTACACTCAAAATTTTGAGATGGAATAAAAGGAAGGATTCAAGTGCTCTGAGTCTACTTTCTAAACTACTAATTTATTTTGAAAATGGTTGAGATTAAGGGGTTCAAACGAGGGACGTATAGAAATTGGTTTTTTTTTTGTCAGAAAAACATAACATAGCAACTATTGTACAACCCTTGCACGGTGAAATTTATTTTAGTATTTTTAAAATCGCTATGGTCAGAAGTTAGCTAACAGTATGTAGTTGATGCATGATTTTTCTGATAATTTTTTAATGAATATTTTATTTTTTACTAATTTTTGAAGTGGACACTTCCTGAAAAATAGAATTTTGGTCATGCTACCCCTACAAATTTTGGAAACTAATTGAACTTTTTTTTTTTAAAGAATTGTAGAATGGAGTCTAGTTTCAAAAAATGTAATTTATTTGAAATTTCAATGAACGAATAATTTATAACAAAAAAAACACCAAACACTGCTTTTTGCCAAAAAAGAGACATACAAACAAAAGAAATTATGGATGAATGGCTTAACATTGTGAGAAAGTGAAAAAAAATTACATCGTTGGATAGCTAAGAGAGAACCTAACATTACACAGATGTTTGATTTGTTTGATATTGAACCACGTGCAATCCTGACGGTGAGCACGAACCAGATTATGTGAAATATTGTAGAAATTGCAAAAAACATGTCTTTGGTCGTTGGGAATGCCCTCCAAGCCTTTGGGTTGGTATTACAAGGCAAATACCAAACCCAAGGCTTGGGAATTCCCAAATCAAGATATAACGCAAGCGCATTATAATGCGCTCGTGTTATATGTCAGTTTTGACATGATTTTTTTTATTTGTGGGGAGCATGTCTAGCAAGGCATAACACGAGCGTGGTATAACGCACTCACGTCATGTCTTGATTTATGTTAAATGCATATTGAATGTATGTTTATATATTTGTATGTTTGTATGCACATGTATGCTTGTATGTCATGTATGTATGTATGTATGTATATATGCTTGTATGTATCAATGCATGTATATTGTATGTATGCCTACTTGTATGTAAGATTGTATATACATGCATGTACATGTATGCTTGCATGTATGTAGGATTGTATGTATGTATTTATGTGTCTTTAGAGTGAGGGAGAATTTTAAGAGATAGAGAGATATCTAGAGTTTTCTAGGTAGGGTGTGAGAGGGAGGGAGAGAGAGAGAGGGGGGGGTGGAAGTGGGAGTTTAAGAGAGAGGGAGTGGGAGAGAATGGGTTTGAATGAGAGGGACTTAGCTAGGTAGAGTGGGAGGGATAAAGGGAGTGAGAGAGAGAGTTATGTAGGTAGGGTTCCAAAGGGAGAGACTTGAGAGTGTGAGGGGAGGTGAGAGGGATAAAGGGATAAAGTGAGAGTTTAAGAGAGAGGGAGTGGGAGAGAAGGGGTTGGAGTGAGAAGGACTTAGCTAGGTAGGGTGGAAGGGATAAAGGGAGAGAGAGAGAGAGAGGGGGGGTGGGAGAGAGAGAATTGAGAGAGAGGGGGAGAGAGAGAGAGGGGGGGGAGAGAGAGATGGAGAGAAAGAGAGAGTAATGTAGGTAGGGTGCCAAAGGGAGAGACTTGAGAGTGTGAGGGGGGGTGAGAGGGAGAGACTTGAGAGATGGGTAGTGAGAGGGAGTGTGAGAGTGATGGAGTGGGAGAGAGAGGGAGTGTGAGTGAGAGACCTGAGAGAGGGAGAGGTTGTGGGAGGGAGTGAGAGAGGAGAGAGAGAGAGTTACCTAGGTAGGTTGCCAAAGGGAGAGGCCTAAGAGAGAGAGGATGTGGGAGGGAGAGACATGAGAGAGAGGGAGAGAGAGGGAGTGGGAGAGAGTGGGAGGGAGATAGAGATAGATAGATAGAGGGAGCAATAAAGGGTGGTAGGGAATGATTGAATGAGAGGTATGTAGAAAGAGGGAGAGGGTAGATAGAGAAAATTAGAGAGGGTATGAGAGAGGGAGGGAGGGATAGGTGATATGTATAGATAGAGAGAAAGTGATAGGGGTTGAGGGTATAGGGTTTAGGGATTAGGGTGGAGGACCTATATGGTTGATGGTTTCTAGGGTATTAGGGTTTAAGGGTTGAAGGTTGAGGGATTAGGGTTGATGGTAGAGAGTATTGGGTTGAGGGTATAGGGTAGAAGGTTTAAGGGTTTAGGGTTAAGTGTTTAGGGTTGAGGGTAAAGGGTTTAGGGTATAGGTTTGAGGGTATATGGTTGAAGGATTAGGTTG